>PVHY01000376.1:0-205188 GCA_004024945.1 Uropsilus gracilis | reverse complement strand
CAGGGTAAAATGACACTTTCTGTCTTTACTTAACTGGATACAGCTATCTGCCTGCTACTCTCTACAAAGAAGGCTACACACTCTTCTTTGGCATTTTCACTGATCACCTTTACCATTGATATGCAAAAGCCAGCCAGCTGCTCTCTGCTTTCAGCTCCAAAAACTGCAGAAAAGAAAAACTTTAATACACAGTTTAAACTTTCCACTCGTGAGTTCTTACACCATCCCCAGCCTTCTCAACCAAAATACCAAACCAATGTAAGACTATCAGTGCAGTGCAGACTAATTTATTTCTAACAAAGTGATTTCTAATTATCCTATTAACTACAAAAGAAACATGTAAGACTCAGAATACTTTAACATTGTCCAAAACCTTTCTCAGTATTGTCCAAAGTCCTTTCCCAGATTGCCCCAAATATCCTCAGTGTCTCAGTCCTGATCATCTCACCAATGTCCAGACAGAGTCCATCTCCAGACGCTTGAAGACATGTTCCTTTGAATGCTCCTCGTTGTCTTCCACGCTGTCTTCTTGTCACCTTCAGGTAGCAGGAACTCCATGGTGTCGAACCAGCAAAGTTTACTTTCTTCTCAGGCCTAACTTTTGCACGGCCTCTTTCAGACACAAATCAAACTCAGCAAAGCAAACTCCAACACGGAGTTCAAATCTGCGAACTCCTTAACTGCATTCAGCACACATGCTGCCAGTCTGGGCCAGCCGAGGGTTGCAGGCCCTCGGTGGCCACATGGCCAAGCTCACATGGCTCACATCTTTACAAGATGGCCGATTCCCATCTCCTCTCCATATTGGAATCCCAATCCAATTGAATCCTGAAACGAACCCTTCTCTTTGTTTGCACACCCTTTATATACCCTGATTTCCCGCCTTCCAGGAAATCTGTTTCACCTTGACTATTTCACTTCTTTCTTCCCCCTGCATCCCCTGAAGGGAAATTCCAGCTAAGGTCATTCCCCCATTTTAACATTACCTGTCCTTGAAATCTGCAATCTTAAACAGGAGGGGGGAGGGGCACACCATATCACTTATTTTTAAGTCTACAGTCCATTTCAAGTGTTGGATATTGTATGACAGAGTGTGGAAGATTTTTCCCACCAATTTCAAATAGAATTTCATTGTTTTGAAATAGGGTCAAAAGGAACAGAAGCCACTAATCAGCATGCCACTTCTTTTTTTTTTTTTTTTCTCTGTGATGTTGTTCTTTTAATTTAAAAATTTAAAAAATTTGCATATATGTGTGTATTTATATTTATATTACATTACTGCATTATTGTGTACCCCGGGGTTTTCCTACTTCCCTAACACCTGTTAACCATCCTGATCTTTTGTGCTCTTCCCTCCCCTGCCTTCTTCCCCCTCCTCCTCTCTCGCTCCACTGTTCAGTCCCATTGGTTGTTATTATTTTTTTCTTATTAATTTCTTTACTTTTCCCTATGTCCATCATATAAGTGAGACCATTCTGTATTTCTCTCTCTCTCTCTCTCTTTTTTGGCTTATTTCTGCTAATGAGTCTTTCTAGTTCCATCCATGTTGCTGTGAATGACATGTGCTTGTTCTCCTAGGTTGATGTGTAGTATTCCATGATGAATATGCACCACATTTTTTTTTAGCCAATCATCGGTTTGGGGGCATTTGGTTTATTTCCAAATCTTGGCAATTGTAAACAGAGCTGCAATAAACATGCATGTACCAGTGTCCTTTTGAATTAGTGTTTTCATGTCCTCTGGGTAGATTCCCATGCCATTTCTAAAATGCAGCTTCTGCCTCCCAGTTTCCCTCAGATTCATACCACCCAGGCATAGCAGTTGCCACTCAACAGTTTAACAACAGGGTTTAAAATAGAGTTTATTAACAAGGGAATTCAATAGAGAAAACAAAAAGTCCTTAAAGCCACAAGTGGCCAGCTATCTTACCCCAGGACCCTTTTTAAGTTCCAAAGTTCCCAAAGACACATGTCCATATACCCCTTTGCCCCTCCAAACCTGAGACAGGCACTCTGCAAATTCCAGTCTTTCTCCAGTATCTTCTCTTTGTTTCTTCTCTCTCCATGTTCTGAGCTTCTCTGTTTCTTCAAGGTCCTTTTCAAAGTTCTTCCATAATTGTTGATGCAGAAATCAGCTTTCCAAATCCCTGGCTATCTCCAGGTACTAACTCACTATGCCACTGTACTGCAGTGCCACACTCTCCACACCAGCCACTCTTCTACCAGTCACCATGGCTCCTTGCCACCACCAGCTCATTCTTCCAGGGGGCTTCTGAGTAACTCAGGTTACTCTTTACTCACCTGCCATTCTCATTCTTGCCTCTTCCCCACAATCTTTCTCTGTCCAGTCTCTGCTCCTTTCCTTTTAATCTTCTTCTCTTTTTCTTTTCCCTAATAGCCAAAGGCTCCAATTTCCCTTTAAACACCCTCTAGCTGACACATTTTCTCTTCCTCACCTGGGGTTTGCAACAAAGTAAAACTACCCTTCCTATTTAGGCCTCTTTTACCTCTGTGTTTTGCAGGTACAACTAATGGCATCAGTGTCTAAATTTTATGAACAAATATACTGTCCATATTGGGGATAAATGCATTACCCATGTTGGGGTCCTGGCTTCGGTTTCAGCACCATTTTCACTACACTGTATTTTCCTAATTTAATTCATTTACCCCTTTGTGAAAAATGAATTTGGGTTTATGAACTCTTTCTTACCATTCATCTCTACATCACAAATACACACTGCCTCTTACTACAACTTTACAAAAGCATTATATTCAAGTACTTTAATTCTTTCAGCTTTGTTCTTTTTCAAGCTTCTTTTGGCTATTGTAGACCTGTTGAGCCGGCTCTGAGTTATTTACTCCCTTTCTTAGGCAGGACCTCTGGAGAGCCTGGGGTACTGGTGGCAGAAGGCCAGGTATTCCTTCTGGTGAACTGATATCCTCTTTTACTGATTCTAGGTCTTTCTCATGGTTTCTTAGTTTTCTTGAAAGATACTGATTCATATGTCTCCAGCTGTTTCAGCTATTAATGCTTCTTCCAAACAACTATCTTTGTTATCTCTAAGGAAAGGAGTAAGTTAATGGTACTCTTTTTCATCTCAGCAAATGCAAATCACAGGATAATGGAGTATTGGTTCTGAAGCTGGGACCCCAATATGGACAGTATTGAAGCTGGGACACCAAAATGGGCAGTATTAAAATTTAGGCATTGATATAATTAACTGTGTCTGAAAAACACAGAGGTAAAAAAGATAGCCTAAACAGGATAAGGGTACTTTTACTTTGTTCCAAATTCCAGGAGGGGAAGAGAAAATACTTCACCTAGAAGGTGTGGAGGAAAGTTGGTGCTCTTGGGTTTTAGAGAGAAAAAATAGGGAGCTAAAAAGGAAAGGAGCAGAAACTAAATAGAGAGAGACTATTGGGGAGAGAAGAGGCATGAGAATGGCAGGCGAGTAAAGAGTAACCTGGGTGATGGGGCTGGGCAGAAGCACCCTGGAAGAGTGAGCTGGTGGTGGCAAGGAGCCATGGTGACTGGTAGAAAACTGGTTGGTATGGAGAGTTGGCACCACAGTAAGGTGGCATAGTGAGTGGATTTGGGAAGCTGATTTCTGCATCAGCAATTATGGAAGAAGTTTGAAAAGCATCTTGGAGAAGCAGAGCAGCTCAGAACATGGAGAGAGAAGCAAAGAGAAGACACTGAAGAAAAACTGGAATTTGCAGAGTGCCTGTCTCAGGTTTGGAGGGCACCATCATGGACCTGTGTCTTTGGGGCCTTTGGGACTGAGAATGGTGGCTGGTGTAAGATAACTGGCCACTTGTGGCTTTAAAGACTTTTTATTTTCCTGGTTTAATTCCTTTATTAATAAGCCCTGTTGTTAAACTGCATTTGAGTGGTAACTGCTATGCGTGGGTGGTATGAGCCTGAGGAAACCTGGTGGCAGATGCCTCATTTTGAATATGGTTTGTTGGTTTGTAGTTTTCTGCCCCCTTTTGTACCCTATTTCAGTTCCAATAGCCATTTCTCACACCCAGTAGTCAGGTTACATTTGCTAAAACTGCCCAGTTCTTGAGCTGCAATGAACACAGACTGAGAAATATGTTTTAGTGGAGACAGTTTCCTAGCTTATAAATCTTCTAATTGTTTCTCTGAAACATATATTTCCTTTTTTGTGTCTCATTCCAGGTCATTCTCATGAAGGGTCCATGCTGCCATCCTGAACCTGAGGGCTGGTGTTCACACCTCTTCCTTGGATCTCTTGACCTTAGGTTGTTGGTGTTTCTGTGGCACCTGCTTGACCCCTGTGTGCTCTTTCCAACCAGATTCTGATTTGGGGATGTGGCTGGTGCATGTTAACCTCCCCAGGGGGACTGTCTTTTGTAAGATCCCTTCCCTGCTTATTCTGTAGAGAGATGGTTTTCAGTGATCAGGTTATACCAGAAATAGTTTCCTCTTTTTTTTTTCTGACTCTTTCATCTCTTTTTAGTCAGAATTTTAATTTTTTAAATATAATTTTTCCTTCTGTTTTGGATTTCTTATTCTAAGTGTGATGCAGACAAAAGCTGGTAGTTATTAACTGCCGTGGATACAGGGCAGTGTTGGACAATGTGAGATGCAGCCATCTGCAAAATTCATAAACATTTCATTGCCTTGCATTAGTCTGGATGCCACGAAGCAGCATAATTCATAATTTAACACCACCGGTGTGCAGTTCCCTAATGTATCATTACTGTTTTAGGAAGGCCTGTTTGTGAAGCACTCTGCATATGTGTTGGCAGCTTCAGAGTTCAAGTTCTGGACAGTCCCTCTGGACCAGGGAGGGGAAAGCAGACCATGTGGAATAATCCAGCTGAACCAGCAGTGAGCCAAAGGCTAAAGGCTCCATAAGTCAAGAGAGGTGACTCCAGAACTTTCCTCAGGCTGGTCTGCCCCTGTTCTGCAGGGTGTCTTCTTGTGTGGAGATAGGACAACATTCATGAATGAAAAGTTTTCCTAGAGATAAATTCTTGTGGTTGAGATGGTACCAAAAGTACCAAGAACTGGCTGCATGGTGAAAAATAGCTAAAAAAAACAATTTAGTTTGGGAAGATTTCATGTTTCTATTTTGCATCCTTAGAAGGATATGGGCTTATAATATGACTGTATATTTTATAAAAAGCCTCTGTGGTTTCTCATTTGAATGTACTTTTGTATTCTGTATTATGTATTTTGAATTTGCCTCTTGCACCCCATAAGTGAGGCAGGCCGCTGCAGGAAGGTATTTTGCACTGGCCACCAGATGCCAGGTTTCTCTTTCTTATTTTTCACAGTATTTGCTTACCTGTGCTTCACAAGTGAAAATGAACTCTCAGAGATGGTCTGCCCTTTAGCAAAGCTTCAAGGCAGTGTTCTTCCCCAGTGGTGTTTGCCTTGAGGCATTGTCTCTGCTTAAGGACAACAAAGTTATTTTCCTTTTCAAAATAATTTCCAGTATAATCCAGTGGGAGTAGGTTAATTTCACATAAGTGCTGAGAGGTTTCAGTGTTACTGAACCCGAGTCAAGTGCATGACTCATTGCTGTTTTCAGTAATTTCAGAGGCAGACCAGGACCACCGGTTCTGCCTCATTTATTATTGTGTATTAATGACACTTTGCAGACATTTCCAATTATTACCTTTTTGGTTCCGAGCCTTAGAGACCTCCCTTGCCAGTCATCATTTTTATAAAGTTGCAGAAATTCTTCACTCTTTTCTTATTTTACTGGTAAGAAAAGCACTAATTAGGAAAGTTAAACCCCTCTTTTCTCCTGTTACCATCCTTTATATTCCCTTGACTGTTTTCATTTCTACCTCCCTCTTAATCTCAGAAGTCTCAGGTATTTAGTAGTGTCTGCTAGTTTTTTAAATAACTATTTTGCTTTATTAGATATTTGTTACATAAATGTCCAATATTTGTCTGTCAGTCTGACTGACTGCACTGTGTATAATTCCTTCAAACAATTTGCATTTTTCTGTGATTAATAATATTTCATCTTTCCTTATGAAGACCTGACCCATAACATTGGCAGTGGTATTTTTTTATAAAATGTAGGCATTGCCATTAGCTGTGTCTGAAAAACACAGAGGTTAAAAATGACCCAAACCAGATAAGGGTATTTCCTTCTTTTACTTTGTTGCAAATCTTGAGCAGCCCTGAGAAACTAAACTAATACAGAAGATAAGGAGATTAAGTGGTAAAAATAATTTAAAAGAACATATAAGCACAAGTTGGACATGAAGGAATTATAAAAAGGATTAGTATAAAATGACAAGAACAAATATAGAGAGAACAGATGCCTAAATTATACAAGGTGGAGGAAGATAAAATACAACTCTCAATGAGTTTGATCAGATCATACAGTGGGTCACAAATTTATCATCAGTCAGAAACTTCAGCATAACTGTCAAGCAAAGTCAATCAAAATAAAGGATGATGCATGGAAATTGAGCCTAAATAAAATATAAAAGGAAGATATCAAAATACAATTTTAAAATACACTATTTTTAAAATAACTTAAAAACAAGAAAATGAAAATAAGTTTAAATATAAATGACTTGAATTTGAAAATTAAAAAATAAAGAATATCTAAATGAATTTCAGTGAGAAGTTTGGTCTTTTTAGGAAATCATAACCAAATATAAGCAAACTTAGAATTAAGACTAGAAACAATTCTACAAGTACATGGTAATCCAAAAAGTCAGGAACTATATTTACAGGAGAGAAATTGATTTCCAACTTGGAAAAAAAAAGTGATGAGAAGAAGAACCAACATTACAAATATATATGCACTAATGATTGATATTGGGAGCAGCAAATATGGTAGAAACCTCCAACCAACAAGCCAAAACAGGAAAAAAAAAGCAGCGCTTTTAAAATGTGGCTTCTGCCACCCAGATTCTTTCAGGTTCTTGCCACCCACACATAGCAACTGTCAGTCAAATGTCTAAATTTTTCACTAAGAAGTCTGTAGTTTAATATTTGTTACCTTATAATTTACTCTCCCTGTTTTTATTCTTTCCTCATCATTAGCTATCAAAAGTTTAAATATGATTTGTCATGGGGTGTGTCATTCTAGTATTATTTTGTTTGGAACTCTTTGGGACTCTAAGATCAGGATATTTGGTTCATTTCTTGGATTGAGGTTGTTCTCAGGAATTAATCCTTAAAATTTTGTCTTTTTGTTTCTTTTCCCAAGATACCCCTATGATAGAAATTATTTTTAGGTTGTCCTAAATGAATAACTCTTATACTATTTCCTTTTATTTCTTTCCCTATGTTTATTGTTGTTGTCTTATTTGTGTGTTTCTGCTACTATACATTTAAATTTGCTGATTCTCTCCACTACTTGCATTTGTTTACTGTTAAGAATTCTGTTATATTTTTCAACCACATTATAATACCTTTTAACTCCATTACTCTGTTTGTAGCAATTTTATGTTTCTTTAAATTTTTTTGTGTTTCTATTTTTTATCACCATTATTTTTGTTAATTTGACAACCTATATTTATAAGCTAAACTCCTCATTGGGCAGAATCTACTCTTATACTACACTGAGACCTCTCAGATAATTTTCTCCAGGGTCTGTGACATGTTTATGTCCATCTGTTTCTTAATTTTTAATTTTCCTGGGTTGTGTATGGAGCTTCTTTTTATTTTCTTGATAAACTGACTTTATACGCCCTTCACCTTTTTTAAGTAGCAGGGTATAAACCTAATGCTTTTACCCAGGACCTTTAAGTATTTATTATTTTATAGATTCATGCCTCTCTACCTGTTCAAATAACCAGGGCACTATTGCTGGTTAAGAGATAATAGGTAGAAACCTGAGTAGGAGAGAACCTAAATGTTGATGCCACTGAGAACAAGTTCAGAATTCTTAGAGTACTATGGGTACCAAAGTTATATAGTATGGATACATCATTATAGCTCTCCTAGACCAAGATTGAGGACAGTGTTTTGAACAATTTTATGCTAGCTCAATCCCCACCAGATAGGGATTATATTTGAGACAGAGTCACAAGCTGGTAAATATTTACTTTGCCTTTTGAGTAAAGAACTTAAGATCCAGATTCCTTAAATTCTGGTAAAGAGAATATTTAGTTGTTATTTTTACTTTGGCCCTGGGTGGACATGTTATAGGGCAACCCCAATAGATAATGGAATGACCTCAGTGTGAGTTCTCACCCACATGCTTTAAAAATCTTAGAACAAGACCCAGCTTCAGAAACACAGAGAAAAGTTAACAAAAGTTTTATTTATCAAGGAGAAATGAAAAGAGGTAATCCAGGAGGTAGGAAGAGAAAGGGAGAGAGAGAAGGAGAGAAGGAGACAGTTGGTGAATGCATCCTATTGGTATTGCTGTCTGAACTGGGACTTTGACTACACTCTGAAGCAGGCCTACATGTGTTTGGTTTTACACCAAATGTTGTTGCTTAACTCTTAATTCCTAGAAATTCCCCTAGCAGAAGTCAAGAGTCATAGTAGATTCATGGCAAATTAATAGAATTTGCAATCCTCGGCACCTGGGATCCTTTTGGCATGGAGTTTGTGATGGCGTTTATCATCAGTGGGTGGAATTCATTCAGGACATAAACTTTCCTCAGCAGAAGTAAGGCAAGTATTTCACATATCACAACCATGGACTGCAAATTACATCTTCTTTAAGGAGACACAGTGATTCAATTTGAGTGTCTGACCAGTCAAGGTCCTCACTGTCCTTGTTTAGGAGTCACAGGCTCAAGCTGACAATCACCACTGTGCATCTTTCCTTCCATAATTCCTCCATGTTGTACTCTCTGTGCAGTATAACTTCTGGCTTTTATAGTCCTCCCTAGTATCTTATATTTAACAGGAAAGAGGCTATGTATTACATCTTCCCTTTCCTCCCATGGATTGTACTCTTCTGGTATCTCTCCAAATATAGTTGAATAACAACTTATCCTTCTCCTATTTTATGTTCTAGAAGTTTTATAGTTTTGTGGTTGATATTTAAGTCTGTGATACATTTCGAGTTTTAATATTAGTGAAGGGTACAGGTGACATATTGTTGTGTCAACTCCCTATCCTTATTGCTTCAGTGGTGGTTTCATAACCAGAAGGGAAAACAGATACTTTCAACATGTTGCCTTTTTTTATTATTAGACTGTCACCTTTATGAGGAGAAGATTTTCCAGAGCCAGTAATCTCAATCTTATTAAAAGTTAGTATCATCATTTAAATTTTTAAGACCCAAGGTGCTGAGATTTGGGCTGATAGAGATAATGTAATGTAATGAAGATGTAATGTAATGAAGCAAATCTAGACATTTACCCTTTTTTTTTTTTTTGCAAGTTTCTATTGATTATCTAACATGCTACTCAGATGCAGAACAAGCATATATCACTGTGGAAAATTCTGGAAATTGCTTAAGTGTGATTTTTGAAGCGAAAGTCCATATACATTTAGTTATCTCAACTTCAAAAGACAGACCATGACTGTTTTAATTATTCAATTGCAACAACTACAGTATACATTTTCTGATTTTGGGAAAATCACAATTAAAAACTATATCATGTGAAAGGTTCTGAAAAACTTGACCTATATGTTCTAATGTTTTTTGTCCTTGGGTAGGACAAATTTCCAGGCATACATTCTCCAAATCTCCTGGGGCTGTACTTGCTACAATGGAAATTATTAAGTAGTCTTACTAGACTGTTCTTGTAAGAGCTGTAATGCTTTCTATAGGGACAGATTGAATAAAAGTCTAGAAAAAAAAAGCATGATAGAAGTGGTAGATATTTGGTGATTGAGAAGGAGCATGTCTCAGACTTCAACTACCTAAAACAATGACTATTTTATCATATCTGGTGGAATTATTGCATCTTCCAGTCAGTGATTCACCTCTCCTCAATGGGACATAGTACTCAGGTCTATGTAGATGGTCTGTAGTTCAGGTAGGCCACAATGTTACTCCCTCCTGCATCTGGATAGAAGGATTCTGAATTAGATGAGCAACATTTGTTTCAGTCACCTAGTGGTTTTTATTCAATAATAGACTTATGGAAATTACCTTGTCATTCAGACAATCACCATTCTCAAGACAATAGTCTGATCTTGGTCAGTTCACTCTTTTTAAAAAAAAAACAAAAAGTACATATGCAAATACAAATGGAAAAATGGAAATACAAATGGAAAAAGTAGGCATACAAGAAAAATACAAAAAATATTTTAAAAATGGCATGCAAGAACAGATGAAGAATGAGATGTTATGATGGTATTTTGTTTCACATGCAAAATGTCACTTGGAAATGATCTTTCAGGTTTGCAGATATTCTCCCTTGTCCATCTTCAAAATGTTTTCCTTTGTAATCTGAAGTTTGATTTGGGGATTTGGTTGCATAGTGTAGTGATTCCAAGTTTGGTGGGAAGTATGGGTATATCATTAACTGTGCCACACTGGGAAAAATATTTAAACCCTGTGTGCTTTAAGATTTTTCACTTGTAAGATGAAGAAAAACAGTGTCCACTTAATCTCTTGGGGTTACTACAAACATTAAAACCCTTGTGTATCCCTTAGTAAGGGATCTGCCTCATCAAAATGTTAACACATGTTGGTGGTTTCTCTAAGAGACACAGTTGAGGAGGAGGGTCCATGATCCAGAGGTCAGAAAGCATCCCAGTCTCACTTCCAATGAAACTATTCTTCTGGAAAGTTCGTGACAGTGACAAAGAGACAAATCTGTTCTAGAAAGTAATGTACCCTCTTTTATCCTTGCATTTTGACTGATCTAAGGCATAACTCTCTCAAAGGGTGACTGATGATTTCACTAGCATAGTAAAGTGCTTCTTTTTTCTATAGGGTGGAGAGCAAGTGACCCAAGGTATGGAGGGAACTTGGGTTGGCTTATCAAAGTGAATGAGGACATGCTCTTCTTTTGGGACAGGAGCAGAGCAGCACTTTGCTTTTCCTTTGACATCAAAGGACATCATACATGACATCCTTTGACATGTATGCTTATTTTTAGTCAGTAATGGTGTGATGGGGTAATTGGTAAGGACCGAGAGGAGAGCCAGCCAATGTCACCATCTAAGAATAGTTCCCACATCTTGTTTTGATTGTGATAGAAATGTTTGGATGTTTGAATGTGATAGAAATGTGATAGAAATGTATCCTTGAATTGTAGTCTATTAAGTTACTGTATATGCTAGTGTTTTCCTGTATTGCCTATATCTATACCATTATTGTGTTCATTTGAGCTGATTTGTAAAATCATCAGGGAATAAGGAAAAGCCATGCTATCAAGCACAAAAAATCATCTTTTAGGTTTGAAAAGAAATCGGACAGATTTTAAAACCCTCAGGAGAGCTGTTCAGTCAGTCATGTTTTACTTGGGTGCTACTTCAGACTTGGCACATTATCTTGCATTTTCAGCTTTTTTCCCCCCTCAGCTTTTTAGAGCATTTTGAGGTTTTTAAGTCACCTAGTGCTCTGACCTCAGACCTCAGTGGCTCTAGAGAAGGCAAGGTGAGGGGCAGTTATGAGTCACCTCTATCACCCTCCACCTCAGTTATATGGGAAATTCAATGAAACCTCCATGGAGAGAGCAGTGCATTTCATCAGACATTTCTCTGCCAGAAACTTGATAGCCTGAGAAAGAAATATTGTGGGAAGCTTCAAGATGACTTGAGTAAAATTTGTTCTGTTCTACTTAACTGATAACAATTACACATTTTAGGTATTTGGACTTCTAGGGGCTCAGTGTAGTCTGATAAATCAGGGTGATATTCCTATTGGTGGTATAGAGGCAGGCCAACCAGGGATTGGTTGGGTAGGAACAGAGACTAAAAGCACAGAGGCTATAATGGAGAGGTTGGGTATAATGGAGAGATTGCATCAGGAGGCTAGAGCTCCCACAGGAAATGAATCGAGTCCTGGATCCACCTATGCCTCTGTGGTATCTATGTGTATCTGATTTTCCATGCTTTTGGCACAAGACCTGGACCATAACAGTAAGAGTCTATATTAATTGATCATTACTTATTACCTTAATATTTTAGTAGCTTCCACACTTATCTACAACAATTCTCAGTCTCACTGGATGGAGTTAAAGTCTGATTGTGAGAGAACCATTTTATCTGGCTTTTTTAAAGCTGATTTTCTTGAAGGCTATAACAAACTTAGTGCAGAGTCCTAGGATGATTTCAGAAGTTCCTCTATTTCTCCCCATAAGACTCTCCATGCACTCCCTTTCCAACTTCTGTTAGCAATACATACTTTTCTTTCAGGATACAGCTTAGTCATCCACAAAATAAAACAGAGGGGCCCAAAATCATGCTTCATGTGTGAACTTTAATGGTTTTATAACACTACAAACTTAGAAAAGGCACTTTACCATTAAAGGATAATAATTTTGCATTTTAAGATATCAATGACTTTCATATTGCATACAAAATTACCAATGTGAACTGCAATGATTCTTGTTTATTTTCCAATTTCAAAATACTAAGCAGCAGCAAAGGAAAGGACTGTATTTGCAGAACTTTCAGAGGAGAAGACCCTGTGTGACTGACTACAGAGCTGATGGGGAATGCTTGAGAGGCCTCCCCTGCCAGCCACTTGTCTATGAGAGACCAGTCACACATTGTCCCAAATAGAGAATAAAAACTAGCATGTTCTATGAAGAGCTGAAACGAGCATACTTTATTTCAATCATTAAATTTTGATGATAGCTTTTATAAGTTTGGAGCATTTATCCCTTCTGTTTTGGGACGCACTGTATATAGTCTCAAATGTTCACATTAGAAAAAGTAATGAGCTCTATATCCAAGCCTAAGAAGTCAGAAAAAGAATATAGAAGAGCCTATAGAAAGAAGAAAAAGAAATAAGAAAGGCAGGAGCAGGAATTTATAAACTGGAGAGCAGACAAGCAGTCAGCAAGATTACTACGCACTTTCTGTGAAATTAAGTGTATTCCTCTGTTGTGGGATGCTATATTTCAAGACCATGCTCAGAAATAAGGCTTTTCCTTTTAGAAGGAGCAAAAGCAGTTGGTGTTGAATGCTTTTTCAATTCCTTCTTTGCTCGTTTGAAAAATCAAATGAACAAGGTAAGCAAAAAAAAAAAAATCCTACAGAATCAGTGATAGCAACAAATGATTGGGCCTCACCCAAGGAGGGGGAGGCAGAAAGAAGCAGTAGGTGGTCTGACAGAGCTAGGACTGGAACACCACACTGTCACATGGACTCCCAACACACCCTGAGGGGTGTGCACTTCCCATTCACAGGTCGGGGAAGGGCACTGGTTGAAAGGAAGAAGCCTGGAGCCTGTGAACTTTTAAAACTAGCAGACTGACAACCCCCTCCCAGACCACACACCACATCAGGGAGAACAGTCACTCTGGGAAGTGAAGTAAGGCTCCTGTGAAGACTGGCTTGCAGTGCAGAGGAGGGAGGCTCAGAGGCACTGCTCAGGGGCCTCCAGAGGCATGAGGCTTGAGAGCTGTGTTCCCAGACTGGAAATTCACTCGACAGACCCAGAGAAAGCAACAGAAAAGGACTGTGTATGACCATGGTACTAAATTCTTGTCAGTACATAAAGGATAAGGAATGATATCAGGTCTTTAGGCATCCCTAAAATTCTCTCAGAAAAATTCTCTCAGAAAAATAGACCCAGGAAGTGGGTGGAAACTAATCAACTATTTCAAAATGAACTGAAATAAATCAAGAAAATAGTAGAAGATCTAAAGAGTGTGCAAGACTCAGGCCGTGGGAAATAGGAGTTGAGAAGAATACGTTGGTGTCAGGGGGCTTCTGGGGGACACAGCACTCCAGTCCGCTGGACTGATAAAGAGGAATGTAAAGAGCAGTGGCCAGCAACTGAGGAAGGCAAGCAACCAAAACCCCAGAGCCCTCAGGTGAGTGTCTGGCTTATTCCACTGGGCTCACTGTCCCATCAGCAGAGGTGCTAGGGGTCCCCAACAGATGGAGAATGAGTATCATCCACACTGGGGTCTCCACACCAGCTGCAACTGAAAGACTGCAGTTGCTTCACCTTATTCTACTCTGAGAGGGGAATAATACATCATAACTACTGGGAGTAGCCAGTGCGTCTGAGTGGCCCAAGGGTAGACAGCAATGGATCCTGTCATCTCCTCCGTACACCCAGACACTGTTATCAGGGGTCAACTGCGCCCCTCACACATAATCAACTCCAGTTGCAGGGAGCTGCCTCATCAAACGCAAAGGCTCACTCTCTGAGAGGCTGTAACAATGACTTGCTGATCCAGATGGCATGTGCTCATTTGGGATAAAAAGGACTATCTGGCTCCTGAGAGTCCTGTGGGATTAAGTGAAGCTTGGTTTAGCGAGGGGCAATGCAGTTGGTCCTCCTGTTAAAATCTACCTTCCTTACTGACCAGGGTCACCCCCCAATGTCCCCAGTGGCTGTCCATCTAGAGACCACCTCCAGAGAGCTAACCTAAGGGGGTAGGTTGCTTCTGCAGAAGTATCACAGAGCTCAGGCAGAAGCACTGGAGGTTTAGGAGATGAGTGGTCACAGATTGATGGGACACACAGCGGGCAAGTGAACAGCAGACCCAGCACCTGGAAAGCAGGACTTGAAGCCACCTCATTGTCCATGTGCTTCCCTCTCTAGTCCATGTCTCCCTGGAAGGAGAACTTCCGCTATGTTAGCTGTACTTCTTTCTATAATTCCCCCTATTTAACATCCGGAAGCAATTTCTTGAATCCTGGAAGTTGTTTTCTTAGGGAGTATTACAATTATGACATCTGGGATCTTCTCCTTTCCTTCTCAGGAGCCTGCTTTTAACTTCTTTCTTAAATGTGCTATCGTGTGCTCTCTGAACACTCCCTGTGGTCATTTTTAAAAGAAAGAATTCATAACCAGAAATATGAACAATGGTTTTTCCTGTCATAGATTAATGAGGATGTAGTTCAATGAGTTCCCCAAATTGATCTGAGTTTATTGTTCCAAGGATGAAAGCACTCATCTCCGTGTGGTAGAAGTAAGCTGGCTTTCAGAGTTGAACAAATGTGCGCTAATTCTCTAGAACACACTGAACATTTCATTTGAACTCAGCTACTTTTATTTCTAAAGATATGTACTCACTATAATGGTTTGCTCTTTGGAAATGAATCTGTTGCCAGTTATTTCCTGCATATGTAGAGTATCACATGAAGAAAAAGCTCAAACAAAACCAACAAAAAATAGATTCGTACCTCATTTCATTTTTTTTTTTTTTGACTCCTCCCAGTACTGGAAACAATCACTTGCTACTTCATGCAAAAAGACAGAATGAAGAGTATTATAATAACTTTGCAAGGTGTGCTTTATTTTATCAGTCCTGAACCCAAACTACACAGGATCATTTTTTTGTCATAGGCTAGTCCATTCAATGATTCTTCTTAGAAACTGCTTTTTAATATGGAATGAAAACTACATTTCAATCATAAATTTCATGCTACGTTGTTATTTAATGAAGTTGTATTACCAATAATAATAATAATTTAAGAAAGACCATTTTTTATTTCCCTAAGCTCAATATACATATTTCTCTCATAACTATGAACTTAAAAAACCCGTCTTAGATGTAAAAATGTGAATTGGAATATGTAAACTCTTTGATATACCTGAAAAACAGGAAGGAAATTGTCACATACTGGAAAAAACCATTGCCTTAAATCATCCAAATGGGAAAAGCATTGTGAAGGGGTGAGGAAAGGTGGAAGAGGGACCGTGACTGAGACCAGTGAAAGAGTTACAAAGTCAGTCAGTCTTCCACATCAGACTGGGTGGCATTTTTAAACTTTCTGCTAATTCGTGTCTGTGTTTCACGAGGAGCTGAGGATCAGCCATCATTGTTCAAGTGAGTAACTGGCTGGGTCTCACATATTTATTTTGCTGCTTTTGTTTTTTTTCCTGAGAAGTCACTGGTGTTTAATGGAAAGAGTTCTTATTAGTCTTCCGTTAAGATAAGGCAGTAAGAGTGTCACTAAAGTTATCTTTTTGCTTAGAATGAGGCTTTTCCTTCCACCTGCTTCCTCATGCATCATCAGCTCCCTCTCTTTGACCCTTGTGAAACATGTTTAGGAGTTCTCTACCTTCTACTGCTCTTGCATATTTGGGGTATGCTGAGGGCCCACTGATCCTCCTCAGGGCAGCTTCCCCATAGGTGAGAGCGCTACGTTTGTGTCACAGCATCTCCTGACAAAGGGCACACCCCACACAGAAAAACACAATGTCTTTCCTTGGCCCTTCTCCTCTTCTGTTTCTCTGAGGGAGGGATCCGTAAATGAACTCTTCACATAGTCAATCAGAATGCAAGACACTGTTGACTAAAACATAAAGCAAGTAGCCCTGATTTCAGAGAAATGGAATTACAAATAACTTTTTCAACAGCTCCTTAATTTGCAAGGTAGCTTTGACTGCAAAAGGAAGTCAACTCCTTTTGGCCTCCTGTCAGAAGAGAAGCCATTTCCAGCAAAGTAGAAATGCTTAGCTCTTGTGAGATATTGTGCTTTTTTCCCCCAAAATTCAATTGTTAAGCTGACTGTGTCCTAAGGTGTCAATTGGTTTTTTCTCTAGTCCATTTGATCATGGTTTCTGGTGAGCGGTACAGGAATATCAATTTGGCATAGAGGTCCTCCTCTAATTCTAATTCTCCTGTCTCTCGAACTAAAAAAATATCTGTGCACAACTTCAAAATTCGATCCACATTTGGAAGTTCTTCAAACATGATGGAGTGAGAAATTCCACTGAAGAATTCACGGACAAACTTCCCAATCACAAGGACAACTGAAGCATATAATCCCATAATACTGAAAAAAAATTAAATATAGAGATTGTATTCAGTATTTAAATATTGTTAATAGAACATATCTAAAGAAAAAAAAATTTCAAACTTGATAAAAGACATGACTAACTTAACAAAGTTTAAAATTTGTCCCTTTCATGAGCAAGTATATTTTCTAATTAAAAAGGTAATTTCATGTTTTTATAAAATAATTTTAATATTACAGAGCAGCATAAATTGAAAAGTTCTTTCAAATGTTACAAATATTGTGGAAATAAGCAATGTCAACAGTTTCACACATGAACACACCAGTTCTACTGCATATAATATGAATAAACCATGTGTATACTTACTAAAAATGCATTTAGCATTTTTTGTTTATTTGTTTGTTTTTTTAGTTCTCCATAGAACCCATTCACACATGGGTTGAACTGGGAGGGATTATGCTAGCTAAAGTAAGTCAGGAGGAAAAAGTTAAATATTGGATGATCTCACTAACATGTAGGATATAGGTAAACTAAACAGAAGATGAAGAAAAAAGTAATCTCACAATTTACTTTAAAAATAATATGAGATTATTTTCCATGAGATTAATTTTTATAATAAAATCCTGCATAGACAATAATATCATAAGAGGCCCATTCTGGGAAATGTGTACCTTTCTACTTTTGCATTGTAGGAGATGTGCATATATCCTTGGATTTAAGCAACAGAATGTGGTGAAATAATATCATGGGCCATGTCTAAACTGATTTGTAGTTGATCCCCTGTCTTTTAAGGTTGAAAGGAATTCTAAGCAGAAAAGAGAAAAACCCTTTTTATTTGCAATTTAAATTATGACATAAAGGAAGGAAGCTTTTTATTTGCAATTTAAATTATGACATAAAGGAAGGAAGTTTCTAGTCCTGTCATTAACAGTGCAAACTGCCTAGGGCATTTTGACCTCTTTGGCACTCTGAATCTTCATTTTTAAAGTGTAAGGACCAAAGATCTGTATATTTTATTATTTCAGCCATAAAGTTTGAGAATTCTAAGAAGATAGAAGGGTTCAATCTTTAACTTATATGATACAACAGACTAAATGCTTTTTAACGAAATACCATTGTTTAACAGCCTTAGTAATAATTTGACACCCTTCTTCCAAAAGGTGTCCTTACTGTAGCTCTACCACCACCAAAATACCCATAGTCCTTCATTACAGTTCACTGTGCTCTTCCCTCTCCATTTCTAACCCTACCCTTCTCTGGATGCCGCAGATCTATTGTCAGATTTCAAGAGATCACTTTAATGTTTGTCTTTGTCTGAAACCTTGTTTGCTTTTTCTGGATTCTATATATAAGTAACATCATCCAGTATTTATCTATCTCCTGGCTTATTTAGTTTAGCATGATTCCTCCAGATCCACCAGTGTTGTCACAAACAGCATGAGTTCATCTGTTTTGATTGCTTAGTAGTATTCTGTTGTGTATATACCACTTTTTCTTGATCTACTTTTTTTTTGACAGTTAGGTTGTTCTCATACATTGACTATTGTAAATAGTGTTACAGTAAACATATCCATGCAGACTTCCTTTTGATTTAGTATATTTGTGTCCTTTGGGCAGATGGAGTAGAATTTCTGGGTTGTATGGCATTTTTAAATTACTGACTATTAAATAAATTCTTACCCATAACCAGCCAAGAATCCCAGGCTGGGGGGGCTGACTTTGTCATTGAAAACCACCAATTCTAGGGCCTGAGAATGCTGATTATATATTCTATTTCCAGTCAGGTTGAGAACCCACCACTCACTGTTAGATTTAGTTGTATTGTCTCTGGACAAGATTATGGTGATATTCATGAAATCATTTTCTGAAAGAGGAGTAAAATGAAATCAAGTTAGCATCAGAATTAATTTAATTTAATTAATTTAATTAATTTAATTTAATTTAAGATTTAATGAAGCTCAATAGTTCTCAGATGATAATACCTTGTTACTGTCCATAGCATAAGATCCTAGGACATGTGGGCATGCTAACTGTTGTGAGTAGAAAATGGAAAGTAGGTTCTAGATGCATATAAAGCTTTTCTTTTCACTTAAAGAAAAATTAGTAAAAAAGAAAAACTAGACTCAATACTACTTGTGCATGGCAGTGAAATAGACACACAGAGTAAAGCAGACACCATCTAAAGGTCTTTGCTGATAACACCAAACAACTCATTAGACAGTTAAAAATCCAAATTGCCAATTTTTAATTCAGTTGAGGGATTCATTCATATTACCAGCAGTTATTGAGTACCTTCTAAGAGGATGGCACACTAGTAGGTACTAAGAGGTTACAAATTTGCATACAATGTGGTTCCCTATATCAGCATGGAGACATCACTCTTAGTTTGTATGATCTGTGAAGTATTCCCAGAGGTGATAATTGCTAAGCTATTGGCTAAGTGATAAATTCAAAGGTAGAGAAAGGAGACTCTTTCTAGGAAGGGTTGATAGTGTGAAGTTCTGCAAAATTTTTAGAGTGGAAAATTTAGAACAATGATTATTTTTGTTGGGGGTTTGGGTGAATGTGAAAAATAGGACAAATAACACTCTGAGAGTTATATTGCACTATCTTTTTTCCTAAGATATCACCCCACCAGTGATAGTAGGTCCCCTATTGAGAATCACAGCAGTGAAATATAAACTGTGAGAACAGGAATTTTGTTGTATTTTGTGCTATATTCTTAATCAAAGAAATCTAGAAGAGTCCCTGGCAAAAAAAAAGGTATGTCTACTGAATGGGTGGAGAATGGATGGAAGGATGGGTGGATGGATGAAAGAAAGACGGAATTGCAGGAACTGGTAAAGATAAAGCCCTTAACCAAGAAGAATATAATGTACTAAGAATACTTAGGAGGAGAAAGATTCTTGGTTTTGAATTGTAGAGACAGTTCTTAAAGTGTAATCTGGCTTTGGGTCCATATAGACCTTGGTTTGATTCTAGTTCTTCACATACTGGTTGTATAATTTTAGGTGAGTAACTCACACCATGAGCTTCAGTCTCCTTACCAATAAACTGGCGATAACCATCAATCAATGCTAAATGTGAGAAGATCAGAGGTAAACTGTTATTGTGGGCAAATCTCATAGCACCAAGTCCATGTGGTCTGGAGAACAAGAATTTTGAGGGTGGACCTCAAATCACTCACAGGGAGACAAGCCAATATGGAGAAAAAGACAGAATATTGCTACTGGGCATAGAAGGTTGATGTTGGGAGGAAGAGAGAACACATCTTTCTTTGAGATTGAGAGGAGGAAGGGATCTTCAAAAACATAAGACTTTTGTCCAAGAAAGTAAGCTCCTGTTTGCTTAGATTCACTCTGGAAGACGGGGGAGATTATCTGCTGAGAAGCAGCTGGGATGAACTGATGGAGGGACAGTGGTTTCAGCAATAGGAAGTCTCAGACTAAAAGTTTTCATTTTTGATTGAAAGGGAAATACCAAAGTCACTGATATATCTCAATACAATTCCATTGCAAGACATGTTTATTTGCTTTTGGTGAAGAAAATCATGATTTGCCGAAGAAAATCATTTCCAACCTGTGCTCATCTTTTGGGCCATCTACCTCTATTTCTAGCATTCTTCAAAGAGTATCCTAACTCTTCATCTACATCTGTGTCTTTCCAGTAAATGTGAGTCATGCAGAGCCTGTCTCACTTCCTGGGGATAGTGAGTGAGTGATCCACTTTTTTTTTTGTTGTTGTTGTTTTGAGATTAGGTCTTGCTACTTTTGCCCATGGAACTGCAGGCTCACTTGCCCAGGCTACCATGGACTCAAGCAATCCCCAGCCTCAGCTTCCCAGGTAGCTGGGATTACAAGCATGCGTCACCACGCCCAGCTATTTTTTTGGGACTAGGTCTCCCTGTGTTGCCCCAAGTGGGACTCGAACCGTGATCCCTAGCCCCAGCCGCTTCATAGGCTGAAGCTTACAGACAGGAGCCACTATGCCTGTGTGATCCACATTGGTAAATGAATGAACAGGAATTAAGATACATTCATTGTCTTCTGTCTTTACCAAATGGATACATTTGTTCAGGTCCATGTATAACTGATTAAGTCAACCAATGCTTGATAATTAAAAGAATATCAAAATATCAAATATCAATTTACTACCATTACTGTTCTATTGGAAAAATACAGTCCCTAGAACATTATTATTGATCCTTATTCATCCTTGGACTAAACCAAACACATTTCTTGATATTGTTTATTTGGTTCCTGTTTGGGGGGTTTTGTAGTTAACACTTGTGAGCCAGCTTTTTGGTTGTTAGTTGAAACATAAACTGAATAATCAGCGACAAACTGGCTGAATTATCCATCAGTAACACTAAATGTAGATTTAAGTAAATTTAAGTGAATCGGGTTCAAAATTAAGATCATGCTTCATATAAATAGATAATAAGTTCCAGTTACTGAAAGTGGCCATAAGTTTTATGATCCCTGCTAGCTGTGTCACACAGCTAACACGCTTCTTTTCCTTCTGAAGAGAAGTTGATAAAGGCTAAAAATCAAACTGTAGAAATGAAATAAAAAAAGGATTTCAAAAAGTTCTGAAACAATTCCTTCTTATTCTTACCAGACAAAAGTTGCTTTATAGGTTTGGAGTTAGAATCACTAGGTGCTTTCACATAATACGGGTAGATTCTTTCAATAGTCCTGTTCATTAAGGGAAAGAAAAGCAGTAATAAAATTTTAGTCATTTTATTCACAGAAAATTATTTCTTTCACTGCTTCTTCTGACCTCATATCACACAAATATTGGCAAGCATGTTCATATATCTGTACAATGTGTACTCACACAATATATGCCTTTCCATTATAATCAGAGTTCTCTGAAGCTGAACAGCTTGCAGGTAATGAAAAAGGTTGCATTTCTTGCATGCATGAATTTGTAATGTTTATTTTGTGCCAGATACATATACCTACTAAAACTATATTAACATGAAAAATTAACTTACACTGGTGTTTTTGAACTTTCCGTGTTGTTGCCAGCTATCATCTTAGCGATATTCTCTCTTGTATGATTTGTTAGAGCAAAAGAAAGTTTGTCTGTTGCTATTTCTGCTTTTGCACCCAGACTCATGTTTCTGTGAGGAAAAATAAGAGTTCAGGGTCAGTGATCATTCAGAAATCTGGAAGAGAGACTTAGAAACTCACTTAAGTTTTCATTTTATGAATCTCACAAAGTTTTCATTGGTCCACAGTTGTTAGTCCCAACATTTTCTGTCCAACTCACCATTTCATCATTTCTTAGTAAACCAATTAGTAAAACCCAGGTCCACCACAAACACCTTTAAAACAAATTGAAGGTGAGGAGGCAGACTGTGTTGACTAAAAAAGACATGTCTTCACTCTCTAATATGAATTTCTGAAACACTTTTCACAAACTCAGTGAATTTTTTCTCTATGGGAAATAAGAGAATCCACAACTAAGCTAATCAACTCAGATATTGTGACGAGGCTTCCAAATTGATTCACTAACACATTGGACTTCTAGACACAGGGATTTTTCCTTCAATAGGCTTTATGTGAATAAGTGACATCACAACAAGTGTGGCCATGGCTTGGGTTAGGTGACAAAGGATCTCCCTTTGTCCATGCTCTCCAAGAAGTACCTAGCTGCTCTCATTTCCTCTTCTTGGAGAAAAACATGCTAGCGATCCCCTGATAATGGATTCTTATGCAAGTGAGAATCTGAGGCCAAGAGGCATATTAGTTATTATTTAGATTAAATTTCAGCCTTTGAGCAAATTTTGCTTTACAAAAATTGTAAGCAAATCTTACATTTCATGCCAACTCTGTTTTGTTTTATAATTCTCTTTTTTCTCTACCTCTCTTGTGTATTTATAGCACTATCATTAATTTCTTGTAAAGGACTAAAACTAGCAAAAACAAGGAAAACTAAGATGTTTCATAAGTGACTCCCAAATGATTTGTTTAATAACCAAATTTATCAAAATTAATCAAAAATATTGAGAACTATCCAAAAAAGTAAGTTAACAAACCAATTTCTTTCATTAAACCAAAGTGTTAGCAGCAGAATTGAATAAATGCCCCCAAAATATGATATGAACTAGCTAAGAGTTATATTAATTATTTTTCTTTCTTTCCATTCACCCTACCTCGAGTTTAGATTGGGGAAAGGAGAAAATTATGCATGGAAATACAATAACTACCTCTGGATACTCCATGAGAAAACAACAGAGAAGCTACTATTGGGGTCCGTGAGTTCATCTATCATTTTCCGCTTACTGGGAGGGCTGATGGTCCATAAAGAATTTGAATTTCCTTCCAGTTCTGCTACTGTTATGTCTTCTTTTTCATAATTTTCCAGAAATTGCATAGCACCCTGTATGTACACAAATATCACACACGATGATTTTTTTTTTTTAAATGATTGCTCTTCCTTACAATTGTATAGGGAAGATTTTCTCCTATGAAAGAGAAATTTCTGTAATGGATTATTTTTGAATGATTCATGACCCCACCTTTACCTCTTACTGACAAGTATAGATAGCTCCCTACATGTGATATTACACCAGTACAGCTATAGAACCATTCCAATTAAGTAATTAAAAACCAATAAGATCATTTAGTATCATTTCCTACTCTTTTAAGAAGAAAATATATGAACCACTGGGGAATGACCTTCTCATTAGAGAATCAAATTTAATATTCTCAGCATACCCTGGTCCCACCTCATCCTGCTTATTTCTCAAGACTGGTTTATATAGTGTGCATTATATACTGATTGTTTTATAAAAGAAAAAGAACTGGTTTACTTAATTGTTATCTAAAATAAAAGATAGTACTAGTAATATTAATTTTAATTATGGAATGTCATTATATTTTTAAAATTTGGGACTCTAGAGAAGAGAATAATATATCTCAACTTTGCCACCAGGATATTAACTACTTTTTTTCTACAGTAGGGGATATAGAGATCTTGCTTTTTAATCACTAAAAAAAATACAAGTCTGTATATTTTTTAACTTATGTTTAAACATGAGAAATTTTTATGACTTGCATATCTTCATAAAAATCACTTTTTATTATAAAAGAAGTTGTTTGGAAATATATAGATAAAACAGCACATAAGGAAAATAAAATATAGCAGTTCCCTTCTATAACAACAACTCTAGCAGTGAAATTCACGTAATATATTTGTTGGGAATTATTCAACCAGTCCCTCAAATTATTGAATAAATTATACTTATTGCTGTTGAATTCTCAAGTTGCTTTCAGTTTTTATTGATACAGAGAATATGACAGCATTCCTGCAGAAATCTATACAGTTTCCCCCATAATCGGAATTCATTCTTTCGGATACATTGCTAAAGCAGATGCACCAATCAAAATGATCAACATCTTTTAGAAATTAAAAAAAAAGATTATCTGTTGAGCTTAGATTAAAATGCTCTGAATTAAAACTATGCTTATTAACATTTGCATCCTACTAAACATAGATGTCTTAAAAAGCATCCAGGAATTCGCTGTGTGCAAGTAATAATTCCTAAATGTCCTTCCCACTACCATCAAACATGGGAAATCAATGACTAACAGACAAGCAGTCTGTTCCAGATTCAAGGTCTTCACAGAGACCTACTGTGCACATTTACTTACTGTGTCCCTAGAAAAACTTCTCATAAATTTATTAAACTTTGGCTGGTCCATCACTTTCAACTGGCTTTGCTGGGCACTCATTGTGAAAATGGGCTGGAAAACAAAGACATACAGAGTTTGTCAGTATGCTTTT
The DNA here is from genome assembly GCA_004024945.1 of Uropsilus gracilis. Taxonomy (NCBI): domain Eukaryota; kingdom Metazoa; phylum Chordata; class Mammalia; order Eulipotyphla; family Talpidae; genus Uropsilus; species Uropsilus gracilis. Next base: position 180,599 of record PVHY01000376.1, on the reverse strand, counting down.
CTCTGCACCTTGGGTTAATAGGAAACTAATTATACAGTACATCACCCACTGAGTATAAGTAGCCTCAGAAATGGCTTCTGGAAGTTGTTATTCTTGTGCTCAAGACCAGAACAGAGTGGTCTGTCATTGTCTTCAGCACTTTATATTCTACATCATTTAGATTGGAAATATGGATCAGCAAAATCTAACTAAATACTCAGTAAATGGGTGTCAGGAAAGAGCCTGTGTGAGGTGAGGATACAGATTTAGATATTGCACTGCAGCTGGGGGGTCCTATGGGAGGGCCATGTGGTTACCTGATATCCTCCCAGGGTGATGGTCACAGAAACGTCAAGGGGCTGGTTGATGACTCCTGCAACGGATTTGATCAAAGACATGAAGAGAAGAGGAAACCAGACGATGCAGATGAGCAAGACGATGATCATGCCTCCCATACCATACTTGACTACTTTCTTCTTCTTCTGCCCCCGTGGCTGAGGGTATCTCTGCAACAGAGGGTGCACATTGGGCTCAGACTGGGGCTCACAGGGAGGTTAGTTTCCATATATAACTGGATTGTTCCCTTATCTCAGACTTGTGTGATTTATCCTGGGCCTCACACACCTTTAGAAGGAATCTGTTCATTTTGGAGGGTAAGATAAGGAAAAGCACTCCATGATCTAGGTCTAGTTGAGGCACTGAGGTCTAGGTTCATCGCTAGGAGAGAGGGCTGGGAACTGGCATGACCATCCTACAATAATTCTACGAGCTTTGGCATTCAGTTACTGGTGAAAATGGCCCTGGAAACAAACCGATGCAGGTTGGAGGATGAAAGGGAACTAGTTAGGAGAGCATTATGCATTCAGTGCATGGACACAAGTGCTACCAATGCTCCTGCACTGAGGAAGGAATGTGTAATTCAGTTCTTAGAAGTTTATTTTGAGAACTTTACAATGGAATATCATGCTGTTGATTATCAATTTCTGTTTTGAATGAAAAACTAGAACATTTGAAAAACCATAATATATATTTCACATACACATATGCATGCACACACCTATATGTAAATACAAACTCACACTAGATTTGCTCTTGCATTATTTTCTCCATGAGGCAAGTTTAAGCCAAGGACTGTTCATCCCACTCCAACTGCATTCCAGCATTACAGAATGAAGGGATTTATGAGTTGAAGGCAATTGATCTCATCTCTGCCAAGAACAGTTGGTTCTCTTCTGTCTGAAGTGGGGCAATGTTGGTGCCTAGGAAGAGCAGCCTTGGAGGGTCATCTCAAAAGTCCCAAACCTTCTTGTTCATTCTCTCTCTCCTCATGATCAACCCTCTATGTATTTCCCAGGGAGGAAAAGGGCCTTTGACTCAGCTCTAACTATGAGGCTACTTTCCCCTTCATTTCCCAAAGGGGACAAGTTCTTGTCTCTTCGTCCTTGTGCCTTCATCCCTTGCCAAGGTAAGTCTAACTCTAGACCACATCCTGCAGTGTGCAGCTCTAGTCATGCTACATTTATAAGCTTCCTAAGGTGTTTTGGGGAGTGGCAGCATGGAAATCTTCGTAAAATATGACTAGGTGGTGAGTGGCCTTCAGTGTGTGTGACCTGTGAATATCTTACTCTTCAGGAAATTGTTCTTGCATCATAAAGTCATAAAGCCACAAAGTGTATTATGTTTAGTATGACATAATTCACAAGCAAGTCTTTTTAAAAGATGCTGAATGTTTAGCTTCAGATTAGAAAAATGATTGTCATGGGTAATATTTCAGTCATTATTGTTTCAGTCCCATTAGTTCAGACTCCTGAATATCTAAATTTCCTCCATATCTAAATTTCTCAGGATGTTGCCAGCATTACTTAAAAGACTCATTTTTGAAATAGCTACTGACTTAGCTAAGATAGAAGGTTATATATTTAAGTAGAGATGATACATTACATGAACATTTTTATCTGTCAATTTTATATTGTCTATATCTATTATATTTTACATTTATCTCTTAAAATAAAAAGTTAATTGCAACTCTGATTAAGTAGGTATGCCTAGTGTTCCAGGTCAGAAGGATGCTGTCCTTTATAAGGAGGAAGGGTTATGGATGTGACTTTTTCACTGATGTTACTAAGATGGCTCAAAGACAGTGAAAGATACAATGAGCTGACTCTTTAAAGTATAATGAGTAGCTCCAGATAGCTTGAAAAGTGATCCTGTGGGGTGTTGTCATAATAGTCCTGATCCAGAATCCTTTCTATTTACCCCAGGTTAGTGATGCCTCATGGTTTCTGGGGCCTTTTGAGTGGGCACAGACTCATAGATACTGTCTCTCGTGCTTGAGCTAATACATGAACTCTTTCACCTCATGGAAAAGATAGGTTCTTTATCATAAATTTGTGGGCTGCCTGTCCTTCTTTCTCGAGCTTTCTATGGAATGGTATTTCTTCTGCTAACGCTGTGTTTCTTCATACCTCTGAGGCCACCCTTTCCAGACTACTATCTGGAATGTCCTATGTTGGCTCTAATACTAAATATGCTTACTTTTCATTCTTCTATAGGCCTTTTTACTACTGTCTACAGCGATTCAGATTCTCTCCATTCTGAACATTTTCTCTTGACTTGCCTGTTTCTCAAACTAATCTCCCTGCTTGCCTCCCTTGCCCTTGTGTAGGATTGTTCCCTCTAAAATGGCAGCCAGAGGAGTGAGTAGAGACAAGAAAGTCTGGTGGCAGCCAGCCCAAAACACCGACCTCCAGACTGTGAGCACATAAAACTGTTATTTCTAAACCACCAGTTTTGACTTTGTTTGCAACAACAGACAACTATAGACTATTTGTTGAGTGACAGGCTCCAAGAACTGGGAGCAGACTTAGAATCTCCTAATGCAGAGGTTTCACTATGTAAATTCTCCTCTGGAGACTCTTGTGTGACCTGAAGCACCAATCTGTGAAGGGGTGGCTTTGATCATTGGGATGGGTTCATATTCCTTTGAAAGTTTACTGTAACTTTTGTCAATTTGTCTTGATTCTTCCATCTTCTCTCTCATAAATTCAAATTTTTAATCTATTTTTTAATATTTCAAATAGTCAAAATACTTTTCTTCCTCCCATTTTTTTTTCTATTTCGTATTGAACAATTCTTCTTTTACTCATTTGTTTTTCAGGCTTTTTGCCAACCTGATTGCTATTTTCAATGTCCCTTTGATAAACTGGTTTTTTTATTCTCTCATGATAGCAATGCTTTTTACACCTTAAAAGTAAAAATGAACTAAAACGATTTTAAGTCTGCTACCAGTCCTCATTTCCTTCACTCCCACGAATCACAAACACAGAGGCCAAGGACAATGGAGCTCTTGACTATGAAGCTGAAATTCCCAGAAGGAGTTTCAGAATACACTTGGAGGGGACTTTTCCAAAGAGAAAATTATTAAGATGAAAAAAAAAAAAAAGATATTTCCTACCTGCACTGATCATGTTTGTTGGATATTTGTTTCTATTATACAACAGGATCTTGTTTCAGATGTCAAAATTTTGGAAAATCCAATCAATCACAGTAATTTTATCTGCTTCAAACCCTAATATTCAACCTAGCAGAGTAAGCAAATATTTCCAATTGTATTTCCTTACATAAAAAGGTTGAGTTGTCCATCCCTCATCAGAGTGAATCACAGGATGAACCTGAGTCCAAGTCACCTGACCCCATTTTCCTCTCACATCACATTCCCTCCTGCTCCCAGATGAACCATTTAAGAGTTACTGGGTCATACAGTATTATATTATTTCTTTTATTTAAAATAACGACAATGTTTGGTTGCCAAAAAGCCAAACACATCTGGAGGCTATTGCTGACTAAGAAGCAGTTGTGTCCAAAATCTCCAGTATCAGTGGGTTGAAAATCAAAAGAACATTTAAAGGTTCTAGAATTTTTCTCTTTATCTCTACTTATTTGGCTACAATACCTGCATCAGTTCATATTAACCTTAAAACAAACCTAGAAGACAGAAAGAGAAAAACAAAACAACCCTCATACAAGCAAACACACATCTAAGAGAAACAAGCAGGTATGAGGCATTTGAATTGGCTTACTTTTTCTGACTCCCGCCAACACTTCAGGATGAATATATGAGCATAGATGTCCTCCACACAGATCCAGCTGGAGAGGCTCAAGGTTGTGTCTGTCCACACCCAGTCCATCACGGCCCTTAGCTCAGTCAAAAAGGGGACAAGGCGGAACCTGGCAGGAATCACATTGTTAGAGAGACAGTTATGGGATGACCTCCAATCCTAGCCAACTCTGGGAGCTCATGTAATTCCTTATTGTTTCAAGCTTTAACAAATTATGGAAAATTATCGAGTTGAGCTTTTTGGTACAATACAACTTTTAATTCAACTGCTTTTCATTATGTCCAACATATAGATTAATATTTTTCAACACCTCCCTTTTTGGTGGTCTTAACAAACTTGGATTCTATTTTTTAATATCTTCCATTTCATTCATTAAGGTATTGTAGTTTTATTTGTACAGAGCTTTCACTTTGGTAAACTTTATTCCTAAGTATTTTGTCTTCGATGTTGCTGTGAATGGGATAGCTTTCTTTATCTTTAGATATTTTGCTGTTATTAAATGGAAATACCACAAATGGCATGATTTCTGTGTGTTGATTTTACATCTGCAACATCATTAAGTTTGTTTTATCTTTTTTATTTTTTGGTAAGTCTCTGGACTTTTCTATATAAGATTACATAATCTGCAAGTAGATTACATTTGTTTATGTAATGAGAACCTTTGGATCATCAAATTATTGGAATTTTGCCGTTGAATGAACTGGGAAAGGTTACACAATTAGTAAGTACAAGGTTAAAAAAGTCAGTAGGGAGCAACTAAATCATTGGGAACTGGGGGTAGAAGAGCCCACAACTGTGGATTTAGGAATAGACTAAGGCTAGTAGGATGCTTGCATAGCCTCTAGTGTATCAGTGGGGAGTGGGTTGGCCTGAAATCTTCTGTGGTTTGTAGGATGTTCATTGTTCTTTGTCTGCTGACTCAAAGATTCTTCCTGACTGAAGGACTCAAGTTCATCCCAGGGCCCTTCCAGCAACTTGGGATACCACTCAGAAATTCTTTCAAGGTTACTCCAAGAAAGTGTTACTCTAACACTTAAAAATAGTTATCAAGCCACACATTACTAAACTGAAAAACTTTCAGTTTTCCACATGTGTTGGCTCACAGCATCTGAGTTGCATTCAACATCTCTCCTGTGATTCAATAACTAGTTGCCAGGTCTGGGGCAACTGAGGAGCCAATAACACCAAAAGTAACCGGATCTTTTATGTTGCATGATTTTAAAGGAATAGATGAGAGATGCTGCAACCCTAATCTTCACATGGAAGGTGCATTATGCTTCAGTTGAACAATTTACTAACAGAAACAAACAAGTTGAGTGGCATTCAGGTTGGTGTTAGGTGGCATAAATAGCCTTTTCAATGTATGAACTTACACTGATTGCAATGTAAGTTGCATTGAATACACAATTCCAAAGTCATTTTTGGATGGTCCAGATTCCAAATATTTTGCTCAGTGTCCTCAGAAATATACTAATACCTAAGGATTATGTATATATCCTTGCTTTCATTCTAAAATATCCCAGGATTTTATATAGGATACGGAGGTAGAAAATTAGATCTTGGTCAGGTGTGTAGCGACTGCACCACATAGAAGGATATTTAATGAGGTGTGTCTTTTTGTTTTTTGCTAACCATTGTGAGCATTCCTTGGTGATCTACACTGCTCTATGTCGGCATTCTTTTTCCTCTTCCCTCCCAGGTAAGAAACAGAATGCCTTTCAATTGCCAAGTTCCATTTTAAGTGACTATGACAACAGAGAAAGTCCTTACCCTTGAAACAAAAAGAGGTTGACATAATTGTAACTCTTTGTGAGGAAGTTTCCAAGGACTCGTGTTGGGTAGCCACAACGGATCTGGTATGCAGACAGCCCGAAGTAAACACATTTCACAAAGTACCACAGCTGAGCAACCAGATTCTGGCTGAATTTCCTAAGATGTAAAAATACAGAAGAGTGAGGGAATGAAATATTCTTCTGGTACTAAAGAATATCATTCTAGATTTGAAAAAAACTTACATGTACCTTGCAATTAAAGTAAAATTATTTATTTCTGAGATTTCTCAATTCATAGAGGATCACTTTAAAGGCAAAAAGAAGATAAATGAATAGGATTATATAAAAAAACAAAAGTTGATAAATGGTGGCATTAATGTTTTAGTGCATTATTTAGTTGTTTAGATCCTAACTAAAAATAAACTATTTTTATCAAAATGGAAGGGAGGTGGATTGATTGGATAAAAATGGTTGACTAATGAAGGATAAAATTAGCCTTTTATTATAAACATTATGTATATATATTCATAATGATGTACACCTGAAATACATGCTATACACTAATGCTAACATGAAAATATTTTAAAAATTAAAAAAATATTAATGTACTTACTGATAAATATTTTCTCAAGATATAGATGTTATTGGCATGGTCTCAAAGCAAAGGGAAAACTGAAATGGCATTTTTTAATGGGTCCTTAAAAGGAACCATAATTTGGAATATGTAGGAGAAAGAATTCTGAGAAGTGAATTCCATTTTTTTTCTCTATTTATAAAAACAGGTGGTAGGTGAACAACCTTCCAATACCTGAACTTTTATTGTGTATAAGCTTTTGTTCTTTAAACCTTCATTTCTCAAGATATCAACATTTTTATTTGAAAATTTTTCCTAACTCTGAAAATTGATGACTGTGTGGAACTTTACCTCTTACTGTTGGTATTGTTAGTAGTGGAGGTGCTCGTCCCTTCTCAGACCCATAATGTAGTACAGCTCATGGGTGCTAACAGAAATTTGAGCAAAATCTTAGTGGAACTAAATTTTGACACATATTTTCATAAAATGATGAGTTACAGAGCTATTTCTAATATTGGGAAAAAAATGCAACTTTTCCAAGAGTTAGACATGATGAGTATAATTTGCAAGACATACCTATAATTTTCCCTGTGCTTAAAATGAAAAGCAATATTTGATAATTTTTATATCAGCAACTTATTACTCTTCATACTGTATTTTGAATTTATTTACTAACATTTAATTTTATTTACTAGAAGACACATGCAGTGATTCCTTAGCTGATAAGATCACAGCTGGCCACTGATAAATGACTTCCCTCTAGAGACTCTATGTAGACATCTACAGCTACAGATCTCAAAAATACTGCTTATACACGTCTCCCTTGTAGAGAAACACAGCTCTAGAATTACAGAACTTAATAAATTAATCTATTTTTGACAAGTACACAGTACATGAAAAAAATCAAATATTTTATAGATAGTCCACACCTACTACCTCACTCTTTCTAGAAACCATTCAAATTTGTGTTTGTAGAACATTCTTTCCGCTTTCCAGGGAAGGTTCCTTGAACTTTACAGGTGTTTGATATGAAAAATGCATGAGGGATAATGCTCTTCTATGTTAAAGACAGTGAAAGACATAAAATTGTAAGAATACTTTCCCTTATGAAAAAACCAGATTATATTTTACCCATACCACAAAAATTCCCTACCATAACCTTCTAGCATGTCAACTTGGAATAAGCTAATTTCTAGTTCCTGAAGCAATCATGTGAGATCTAATTAGGGTCATTAAGCCCTCCTATACTGGAAAACTTCCTTTGTGGTCTCTGAGCTTTATTCCTAGAGCCTAAATCACATTTATTCATCATTATGCTTTTGTGGCCCTTATGTGCAGTGTTTTGTTAAGTGTGGACAAACACTGTTTGTGGACTAAATAAGTTGCATGTACACAAAAAAGCAGAAAAAGTCATGTTTTAGATTAATTAATATATTGGTGTTTCTCATTGCTCACTATTATGGCTTGCGGCTGTAGTTTTCATTTGTATAACTTAAAATATTTCTAGTCTATTTCTTCTTTATTCTTTTTTGTTTTGAACAATGAAGCTATAAGCATATGTTTTCTTAGACTGGACCAAGATGATGCCAGAAGAGGCTTGCTTCACACCCATGAGAGTAATCTGAAAGCTAACCCTATACGCAAAGAGGCCTGTGACTTGGGATGAAACTGGAACCCCTTTTGGACACCAGAGATAAGCACAGAATTCACTGGAAGGGCAACTGAGGAGGCACAAGTTTTACTAACCAACAGAGCGGTGGGGGGGAGATGCCTGGGGGTTGTGACCTTGGGCAGGAGGCTGCCAGGCAAAGCACAATGCTGCTATTTGACTAGGGACCTCTGGAGGGAGAGCTGGATGCTGGAGAAGCACAAATGCTTGGCTGAGGGGAGACTCAGAAGAGCCTAGGTGCTCTCAGTGGGCTGAATTCCCAGTGTGCTGTGCTGTCCTTCTTCTACACTTGGAACTGGCACTGGCTTTGCAAATCAGCTCTGAATAGCCATGAATAGCTCATATGCTGCAGAGATTGAAGTCCAGCATCCCAGAGAGGTAGGTATTGTTGTGCTGCAGCAGGAACCAGTACTCTCGCAGACTCCACTCTATTAACAACCAGACTTTCTCATTATGAGTTATCATTTATTATGTAAGTTCTATTTATTTTCCCTCTATACTGTGTGAAGCATGGATCTGATTGGTTGGCATCTTTAGGTAATAATCTTTTATCTTGCTATTTTTAGTTTAGATTAAAAAAAATCTTAAAGTTACCTTTTAAGATAGCTACATAGTCACCATTTATTGTTCCAGCTTGATAACTCCTATGTAAAATCAAAAGGTCAGAGCATAAACATTGGGGTAAGAGCAGACATTCAGCTCCAGTGTTATTGAAGTGATTTAGGTTTCCTCATGAAGAATGACATTTGTGTCGATTTTTGAGTCACGTGTGAAATACCTTCATTATTTTCTTTATTTATACTTTAAAGAAATTCAATAACCAGCTTTAAGAATCAGCTAATATGTTATTATTGAGGTATAGCTATAAATGCTACTGAAGTATGATAAAAGATGAGGTTAATGCTAAAAATGAAGAATTTTAAATGACATTTATTAAAAATGTTCCTGTTTTATTATATGGATATTTCTTTCTGTTCCCATTAACAGTCAGCATGCTGTTTTTTCTTTCATTTATTGACCTATTCTTTTGTTCATGTTTAAGTACCAAGCACAGTACTTAGCTGTTAACACTGTTCTGGAGAAATGGGGTGGGGAGCCACCTGAGAGGAGTGACATCTGGGCTGAGCTTTAAAGAACGAGGAAAAAGAAGCATATTGTCTTGGAGGCAGGAGAGCAGGGAGGGAACAGATGAGCTCTATGGGGCAGAAGCACAAAGCACCCTTCCTTGGGGGAGGCAGAAGAGAGTCTTGGGTGTCACAGTGACGTAGGGAAGGAAGGATGGTAGCCACTTCCATGGGTCTTCCAACCCTTTCCCTATTGGAATGTAGGTGGGTCTTTTCTGTTCCTTTATTGAGGTAACGTTGATTTATAACACATATTTAGGGAAATAATTTCACACCTTCCAGGTAGGAATCATCCATGCCTACCATCCAAGCATCCTTCGTCAGGCTGCTTTTTAAAAATACCTCCTCCTGGGCCAACCCATCGTGATAAGCAGTAATTGCTGTATTAATAGCAGCCACTAGGCTCTGCACAGTGCCAGATGCTTTCCCTGAACTGTCACGTTTCCCCTCACATCTACCCTATGTGGCAGAAGCTGTAATCATTTGCCCCTAGGTATTTCTTCTACCAGTTAAACAGTTTACCCTTTTGGCTACCAACTTCTCCTAAGACATAATCTCCTGTCTCACACCCTCTCAGTGATGCCTCTAAGCCCATACTCCAGTTTTTCTCTGTTGCCTACACTGTGGAGATAGTTCCAACACCAGGACTCCAGCTTTGCTCAGACCCCTAGGAATGTCACCTCTCTTGTTCTGAAAACACTGCTTCTACACATACTCCAAGACATGAAATCAGATGTTTTTCAAGATTCAGCTGAATTTATTAATTTATTAATGATGAACATGTCTAGCTTTTCCCATTTGCAGCAGCCCCCTCACAGCTCTGCCTGTAGCCAGCAGTTCTGTGGGGCCAGTGCCAATATAGTGATTTACCTTAAAAAGTAGATTTACATTAGTGTGGGCTGTGGCTCAGTTTCCATAGGCCTTACCTTTCAGTCACACCAGGCAAGATGAAGAACATCCAAAAGTGAATTCCAAACACAAGGATGACCTGGAAGATGACCTTGCCCAGCACAGTCTTCCTGAGGTATAGGGCCCGGTCCACCACCATGGTTCCAAACTGAATGAGAACCATGACCAGAAACGGTCCCGGGACCTGATCCTCTGACAGTGAGGAGGTGATGTCTGCCGCAGCTGAGTGTTTCTGGAAGGAGACAAGAGGGTCAGGCCTGAGAGACAGCATAGATCTCAATCACCCTTATAAACACAGCATTAACCCCAACCTACCCCGAAAGCCCAAAAGCCAAAGACGATGATAATGAAGTCCACGGTATCAGCCAGGAACATGAGCACATACACATCCGTCACAGCACTGTAGTCTGGGTGGATGAGGTTGTAAAAGAACTGTCTGATTGGCACATAGATTTGCATTGTCCTGCAAAGCAGAGAGGTTCAAGCTGGGCAGGATGGAGGGAACCAGATACCACAACCATTGTGTCTCCACAATCCTCTCTTGTACTGTGCTGCACCTCCCCTCTGAGCCTCAGGAAGAGGGTACAAGTTTATTGTCAAGATGGGCACTATGGCCCTGTCTGACAATGGAATCATAAATCTCTTTTTCTTGAGTGACACTAAGCACTGGAAAATAGTTGCTGCTTATATTCACCGCTAGGATGCTTCCTAAAATTATCCTTCTGAACTGTTTTGTTTCTTCCATGAAACATGAGTAATCATCAGACCTGCAATGCAGGACTAGGTGTCTATTAAGTGGGAACACTTGAGAGTGCTCCAACCAGATCTGACCTAGGCATCAGGTCAGTGTCAAGTAGCTAAGGCTCCTGGCCTTTTAAGCTCCTGTGACTTTCCTGGCTTCCAGGTGGTACTCTGGGGTCTTGAGTTCACCTCACTCTGTCTTTTACTACCGTGTCCTCCGGCTCTGCTTGTCTCTCCAGCCTCAGCCCTATTTTCACCATGCTCTGGGCTCTGTCTTCCATTCAGGCCACATTTAGGTGCAGAAGGCTCTTCTGGCCTCAGTGTCTACACCCAGCTTGCCAGCCCTGCAGCATCCTCCCTCTCAATGCTTTGTCTGTGTGCTCATGGTCCCTGCATATGAGGGAGGACTGTGAATTTTTCTGGAAACTGACTATGTGGTGTCAAGCAAATGACATCTCTGCCACGTGCTTCAGTTTCTCCTGTCTAGGATGAGTACTTCTATGGCCTTTCCAACTTTGATATCAAATTCCTCCCTGTCCTGCCAGCCTTGACCATGATGATGTCTGGAAATAGATACCAAGATCCCCAGAAATTGAAATGACTATTTATTCTGTGCAAATATAAAAAGTGTGTGAATACAATGAATATAAAAAATTACATATATTAAAAAAGTGATTTTTAATTGCTATTGCAGTATAATGAGTCACTTTATTCTGCTATAAGCAGAAGATGTTTGCTATGTGAGTAGTCACTTCTCTGTTCTTTATCTCTGACTTAGATAAAATAATTGATACCAGTTCCCTGACCTTAACATAGGGTCCACAACCCAAGTGTTTTCTTTCATATACTCACTTCTTTAAGGTAAATGCTTTGGCTTTGATTAAATGTTCTTGAAACTTTTCCATATAAAGTTGCCTTTTGTTTTTTTGCCTGATGCTCAAAACACTGCTTCCTTTTTGACTGCTATTTCGGGTGCTTGTGCTTCCTGGAAAGAAAAATAAATGGAGATGAAAACAAGCTGTAAAACATAAAACTGAGGCTTGTTCACATAAATAATACCGAAACCAGAAATCTGGAGCCCACATTGCCAAGGGCTGGCTTGAAACTGTTTTAGAGGGTGTACGGGCAGATGCCAGTACTGATGGCAACTGGAAATTTGGAATTTTCTTCCACTGTAACATGCATTACTGGGTTTTTTTTACTCAACACAGGCTCTTTCCTGGTGGTTATGTAATTTTAGAAAAGACAGAGCAGTTTCTTTAGTGCTGAGTGGGGCCCTATGTTGTGAAATTTCCATGTTGGGCCCAAGACTGCTATTTTGTTCATGTCCTGATTTCTCTAACTATAAAATGAATATACAATGAACTGTCAGTGTCTGCCTGAAAAATGTTCTGAAGATAGACACAAAAGTCCAGTTACACAGAGAATGGAACTGCAAGGTGCGTCTGTTTCCTACTCTACTCATTGTTCAGTAAGAAATGAAGAAATGGCTGAGGAAACAACTAGTTTAGCTGAAGGTTCCATTGAGTAAATGGAAATATATTTTAAAAGTAATTTGTGTTTATTCCTTTATGGGTATACCCAGCAGAAGCTCTGACTTCATCACTCGCATGCCCAGCACGGGTTGTGTCTGCCTCTTTCCACAGCAACCCCAAAGTGCATGTCCTGGGAGTGACTTGGGTATTTTGAGCCAGGATGGAAATCTTGGGTCCCAGATTTGACCTTGGGTCTGATTCCCAAGCACCTTCCTGTCACAGCATATGGTCTCCTGGTCAGAGCAATTAACAGACAGCCCTAGCCCAGACATTCTGTTCCCAGCAGCACAGCACATCCTGGGGGTGATTCCAACCTGGGCCAGACCATGTGACAGATACCTCTCTTGGACCGATTTGAAGAAAAGCTGGATCTGGGGGATAACTGGGCGCTGCCCTCAGAGTGCTTTCTCCTGATGGCGGCAGACTGTTCTGGGAAGGACACGTGCACTGACTCTGAGGACGCTGCCAGGTTGATGGACTTGAGGGAATCAGAGGAAGCTCTTCTGCCATGACTGAGTGAAAGCTCGTCGTCAGACTCCTCTTTGTCTGTGTCGGGGTCAATGATCTCATCTTCATCCCACAAGCCGTGGCACTGAGAGAGATGGGGAGGGTCAGTTCACCATGCTGTCTGAGGTGAGGTGAGGTAGCTGCTGTTTTCTGCCCTATGCTGTCTTGTAATAAGTGCAAAATGGGGGATTTTGCCTACAGCAGTGATTTGTATAACTCATATTTGCTAAGAGACCATAACCTGTGTTCTCACCACCAACAATTAAAAAATGTGATGTAATGGATGTTAGTTAGCTAGCTGGGGGGATTCCTTCACAATATACATAGATATCAAATCACCACGATGCACATTTATAATATCCAGGGGCATGGGTGGAGCTGGTCAGGAGTTGACTGGATGGTGGTAGATGGTAACTAGATCTCTGGAGGTGAGTAGTGTGGTACATATGGTTTTCAAGGTGTGAAGTCATATTCATGAAATGTATACAGCACTGTAAACAGGTATTTCTTCAACAAAAATAGCTAGATAAGCTAAAGTTACATTTGTTAGTCATACCTCAATAAAGCTGAAGTTAACAAAAAAAGGAAACAAAGGAGAGAATTATATGAAAGCTTATTATTATAATTTATGATATAGTGCCAGCAGAGTGGGTATGGGTGTGAGCAGATGATGAGAGTTTGAATAATTAATTAGAATGGAGATAGATGAAATTTGGCAGATGGAGTATAGCAATGGGTGAGTTTGATTCAACAGCTTAGATTCAACCAATCTGTATATGTGAATAACGATGTTGTTCTTTTCTCAAGTCTACACATTGAGATGTGAACCCTAGATCGCATATGGCTGACTCAGGGACAGAGCTCCAAATTTGTATTAAAAAAAAAAAAAAACAGCTCCCACATGAAATAGAGATTGTGATACATTCTGAAGAACCTAGATTTTGCTTCAAGGAAATGGGATAAAAGGAGTTGGTAAGTATAGGAGAGAGCCTTGAAAAGAAGGAGCTGTGAAAGCAGAGACCTAGCTGGAGTAAGATGCCACATATACCCATGTTCACCTTACCATGATCTTGCTCTTGGGCCAAGCTCACCAACAGCTCAGTGTCTCTTGAATTCCTATGCCCCTGGTGATGCATTCATTTCCCACGACCTCCTAGTTATCTTTGTGACACATTTCAGAGGTTAAAAGCTCCTCACTAATTTGCCAAAAACCAGTTGGTCAAAATCCAACTTGGAGAATTAGAAATAACCCAAAAGGGAAAAATCATCTTATTTATAGCTCATTCTTAGGCATTTATTAATATATTATTTTAAGAACATACAATGAATGGATATATTTAAGCATAAAATTTTAGGTTTTATAATAGGATGTTAATTTGTACTGATTCCTTTTTTATCATTTTAAGTTTTTTTGGTAACATTTTTACATATTTAAATGTTTAGTACTTGCTTGGTAGCATTTTTTTGTTTACTAATTCTACAGTTATTAATACAATTACAAGTATTCATATGAAATAGGATAGCTTTAACCACTTCTGAAATTTCTGCATAATTTTAAGTGTTTGCTTTCATAGAAGAATTATCTAGTTATTTTTCCAAAAATTGCAAGGGTAGTTTGGTCTTCTTATGAAAAGCTTTACCATTTGAAAAAGTTATTTTCATATCACAATTTGAAATTTCAGTATAATTTCATTCAAAATTTACATATATTCACCATATAAGTGATTTTTCAAAGAAGAAATCAAAGTAATGATATTAATATTAAACATCAAAATTTTGTTTACTGTATGCTTAAATATAAAATTCTAACTCTTAGCCCATTTAAATAATGAAAAATGTCCAGCAGAAATACCTAATATTTTATAACAAAGTTTTGAAATGACATGCCAAGGGCTAAAAATGTTTCAAGAGAATTCTAAAGTGAACAGATTTATACCATCATGTCTTAATTGCTGAAATTCAGAAATTTAATTCCTAAAACTAAAAGAAGTAATGTCAATACAGGGATTAACAGTACCTTTATAACATGAACTAGTAAACTGGATAAGTTCAGGTGATTTATCAGAAAAAACTGGAAAATTTAGGCAAATTTAATTTAGACTACTTGGCTTCCATGTCTTCAGGAAGCTTTTGACCATGGAATACACAAATGAAAGTCAGCTTGAGTAGCATATTTCCATAGTGGAATATTATTCAATGATCAAAAAAGACAACCTCATGCTTTTCACAGCAACATGAATGGAACTGGAAGGGATGATGCTGGCTAAAATTAGTCAGAAGGAAAAAGATAAATACCAGATGGTCTCACTTATATCTGGAATATAGATAAATCAAATAAAAGGACAAGGAATAGTCAAAACTAACAAGCTGACCATAGAAAAGGAGGGGGAGAGAAAGAACAAAATGAGGGAGGAACATGAAGAAATAGAGTGATGGATTATAGGTGATATGGTGACTGGACAACTATGGGGACTACAATGATATAAGTGAAAAAAAATTAACTTTTTTTTAAAGAAAGCTAGTTCAAAAGATTCCACTGAATAACACAGAAATTGAACACTGTTACATGTATGTATATGTATGTGTATGTAGACCAGTCTTATTCTAAAAAGGAACTAATAAGGCTACTGTAAGCTTAGCTTATAATTTAGTGTTTGAGAGGAAAAAGTTCCACATAGATGCTGGGAGAATGACAAGGGTGATGAACCTAAGACAAGTAATTCTGTAGCTAGGTCTGCCCAGAGCAGTGTAATGAATGATTTTTTCAATAGTAAGTTTATAGGAAGAATAACCCTCAGCTTTATTGAACTGTTTCATTTGTGATTGCACTAAAAATTAATGATGTCATGAAAAGAAATCACACAATTGTACTAGAAGAAGGTAGATAGACGTTGCAGTGGAGATCAGTGGCAATCTGACCCAAATCTAATTGTAGTACTCCTAAATTCTGGCCTAAACTAGGGGTAGAAATCAGTGTACCAAGCATTAAGATAGGCATAGCATACAAGCAATTCCCACAAATTTGGAGTCAGGTTCTGTTCAAGTCATGGTGGAAATATGGGGAAAATTTCTCCCATTTTTATTACCAGTGCCATGCCTGAGCATGTGGTATTTCCCATCACCAATTCCAGCATTCAGGGCTATGACTAAGGCTGAGCATGTCAGATCTGGTGAACTGTTAAAGTGCAGTACCTTCAAAATCGATCGGTGGAAGAAAAGTGCCAGGAGCTGAATGAGATCATAAAGAACATAACCTTCTTTCTTTTCCACTCCTATGATATTAGGTGGGTGGTAAGGTTTGTCTTTATTCAACTCCACATTCTTATTCCAGGGAAAGAAGCCAAATTGGAAGAAATACTTGACCACAATTGCTACCTATGCACGAATGATAAAATTAACAAATATTACTACTTTTAAGAATAGTTATGTATGAAAAACAGTGATCACAAAATTCAGAGAAAAAGATCTATTTCAAAGTATGTAGAATAATAACATTAGCATTTTCACATACTGCTGACCTTAGAACAAGGTCAGCAACGAGAATCTTTACTCTCAGAGTACACTTGACTGCAGATGTATTAGGGTCAGTTAGGCTACCCATGACAATGATGAATCACTTCCTTGGTTTTTAAGGAGTTGAATAATTTATGCTAACTTAACTAGATAGTTATATAATTATTTAGCTCTTAAGTTTGGTAACTTGAACAGGTACATCTTCACATTTTGCTTATTCCTTTAATTTGAAATCTTTAGCATATCCATTTTGATATACACAATTTTCACTTTCCTCCAATCTCTTCTCACCATTTCAATGTTCACTGGAAGTTCTCCTCAAAATGAATTAAAAATCAGTGAAACAGACTTGCCAGTAGGGCTGATAACTAGTGGAGTGTATAAGCATTGCTGAAAGGTGGTATGCTGGCTAGGATAAATAATAATCCGGACATTCCTATGTAGCACACTATGAATATCTATGATCAAGGAGGTATTGCAATATCTGCAATTTACCAAGAGTATCCTTTTACCTTTTTAACTTCTTTTCACAACTGCACTTCTGCAAAGAACAGCTCTATCTTTATTATCTTGCTGAATGGCTTCCCCACCACCAAATGTCAAAGCAG
Source organism: Uropsilus gracilis (assembly GCA_004024945.1). Classification (NCBI taxonomy): domain Eukaryota; kingdom Metazoa; phylum Chordata; class Mammalia; order Eulipotyphla; family Talpidae; genus Uropsilus; species Uropsilus gracilis. The sequence continues at coordinate 163,550 of PVHY01000376.1, read as the reverse complement.
AAACCAGGAGCTCATCTCCACCTCTTCCTTCCCCTCATCCCTACACTCTTTGTCAATTACTAGAACACTTTTTCATTTCCAGCACATTTTCAATGTCACATCATTGCTGCAGGTTAGGCTCTATTTTTTCTTACCCACATAGCAAGATAATTTCTGACTGGTGTCCATGATTTCATTTTGATTATATAAAAATGTGCTACAATACAAATCTGACTGCATCTTGCCTCTGTTCAAATCATTCAATATCAGGTACATAAACCCAAGCACGCTATTGACATGCCCAGTTTTTTGTACTGTGTCTCCACTTAGTCTTCCTCCAGCTATTGTCAGTCACCTGCCATTCTTCACAGGCCAGTTCGCCTTCTGTTACCATTTCTCTGACTGAAGCTCCCATTGCTTTTCACTCTTTGTGACCTTACATCCATCCTTCAAGACTCTGTGTTCCCTTCTGCTAAGCAGTCATGGTAAAAACATCATTTCCCCACCCAGGCTGCATGAACACAGCATCTGTCCAATACCTGAACAGTTTCAAATGCAGGTCTGGATCACATCAGCTGACTTCACATTAGTCTGGAAACCATTGTCAAACAGAAGTATCTTTTTTTAACTTATTGATATATGTTTATACCTAAAAATACTCAGTTTTTGGCACATATTCCAACTTGTCAAGTGAGTTAATTTCTCACTTCATTCCTCAGCATGACAGAGAAAAATGGAGAAACCCAATATATTTCAACCAGAAAGATTTCAAAACTGTATCTAAGTAGATCATATTCTCTTTTATACATTATAACATTCTGCTCTTCATGCTGAGGTAAGGAGCATCTCACACACAGGTGTTAGGCAATGGTACCCATTCCCTAAATATGGAGTCATTGAGTCATTTAACACAAAGTGAAATAGTGGAACAAATAAAGAATGATTATTTAGCAAAATTGTGATGGACAAACTGATTCAAGTTTTATATATATGTATATATATGTATGACTATATTTTTATTATGGAATTAAGATGTATGATATTAATATTTTAAACTGATTTCTTTTGAGATGAACTAATATATAACTAGTTTTATTGCAGAATTATGCAGATACTGACATTTCTAGATTTTAACTGCATTGCTATTAAGAGTGCTATCTTTTAAGAAGTAATTAGAGTATCATTTTTAATGAAAACTTTTCTTTATATGCCAGGTAAGAGAATTAACCTTCTCCACAAATATAAGAACACAAAACCCAAGCTACAAAGTCTACTGAGCCTCCCTCTTACTTTCAGTGTCATAGTTGTCATGGGAATTTGTGAACTTCCATATTTTTAATAGAGCAGGATAGAAAAGCAACCATGTACTTGAATGGCATCTCTTGCTCATCTCCTGTTGTGCAATGAAAATGGACTGGTTAACCTCCCTTTCTGTCATTCATATTTTTAAGAGGGTATTTATATATATATGATTTTTTTTCACTTGGGATAATAAAGGTAAATATGCATTTTGCATCAAATGCTGATCAAAATGCCCACTGTATTATTTAATCCACTGCCCACTGACTAAACACCCACCAATGTCAGGTATCTCAGTGGTTTTCAATAGGGGACATGCAGGGTTTCAAAGCTAACTGACCACTCATCCAGTTGGGTAACTTTGGATCAGTTTATAAATCTCACTAAAGCTGTGTCCTTATTTGATCAACATGAATGATATTAGCACCTAGCTTCTGTAAGTAAAATGTAAAAAGATGTATAAAAATACTAGCATTAGATTGATGTTAGTTATAGTAATTATATGTATAAGAATATCCATTGAATTGGTCACTGTATGTGAAACTCTGTCTTGGGGTCGGCAATTACTTCTCTGGTGTGATTTACAGGGAACTCCCACTTGAGGCCTACCTCTGTGTAGATAATAGCCATCATCCAGAATCGTCTGCTGGGCCGAGGGACAGACAGCATAGCCCAGAGGAATATCAGAATGGGAAGCACAAGAGTTATCATGGAGGCAGAGACCATATGGTTGAGGATAATCACAAAATAGCACACCATTTCTGAGCGGGCCACCAGAGTGTTGTACATAGCATAGAACAACAACAAGAATCGTGGTTGGCCAACATAGAATTTTTCTGACTCTTCAAGCTCATCATCACGGAACATCCTGTTAAAATAAACATGACATATTTAATCTTAATTTCTCCAAATCATGAATTTCTTTAAATCATGAATTTCCAATTTGCATGATTTCCTGTCCCCCTCTCCTAAGTTCCAGATTTCTTCAGGAAATAACAGTATTATATATACAAAACATGTAAATACAAGTCTTTATTAACAGTTTTTGTTAGTTCAATCATTCAGTGATAGATGACATACCAGTTTGTTTTATACAAGCAGTTTAAGAAGTACAGAAAAATGATGTTTATTCTCAATACTCTCTCTTTTCTATAATTGTATATATTTTCATAGGTAATAAGTTTCTCTAGGTAAGTTACAGCATGCACAGAAGCTACTGCACTATTGAATCTACATGCACTGTGATGATTATGGGACTCTTACTTGTTCAGCAGTAATTCGCTGGCTGTCAGCTCATGAGTTAGGGGTGGCAGGATGCTGGACTCCAATCTGTCAGAGCGGCTGTCATCAGGGCTGACAACCATGTGATTCTGGCCTGTGGAGCCATCTGGAGAGCCGAAGGAGAGGCGCTCAAAGCTAACTGCTTTGCTGTAGGAGGGGGGGACCTCCACATCACCCTCCTCAGTGGAATACTGCAGCAACTCAGTATCTGGGGTGAGAGCAACCTCTTCTTCAGCTTCCTCACCATCCTCAGGCCTCAAGTCCACCTCAGCTTCACCCCCTTCATCAGTGTCCCCAACCCCTCTCTCCTCTTCTTGCTCAGTTTCCACCTCCTCTATGGTTTCTGTGGTCCCCTGGCGTGAGTACAACAGGGTGCACTGCGTAGGCTCACTGTCAGGAGAAAAGGATGGTCACAAAACCTGTTTCATAATTTAGGCTATTCAGATTACTTCCAAGTTCCCAAGACATCTCAATATTCCCAAATACAAACTTTAATACACATGAGAAAATTCAAAGCTCCTCGCCCTTCTTTCTTCCCGATTTGTCTTCCATCTGCGTTGTTCCTTCAGAAGATTTATGTCTCGTCTGTAGAAATTGCAAACAGCAGCCTCTCAAAGGCAAAGCTGACAGTTCACACACAGGGTTGAAAACTAGAGTGAGTTTCAGTTCACACATTTCTAGACCTACCTATGCACAGAAGATTTGAAATAGTATCAAGATTTACAACCATGGGTTCCAATGTTTCTGAATGAGGACAAAATCAGCATAGCATACCTACCATTATATATATTTTTTAAAGTAGTGTAGCATGGAAACAGAAAGTCTTGCCAGTTTGAATCTGTCCTTTACTGTCAATCCTGTGAAGTAGACACACCCTGACCCATAAGGAGATGATGGGAATAACAACACACTATCTTACCTAAACAACTACATGCTTTATAAAGAATGCCATACTTCCATAATATTTGTGTCTTCTTCCTGTCTTTCTATTCCAAGCTGTTTCTTACCAGTGATTATTACATTTGACTGAATTTTCACCGTTTTCCTAACTTCCAGCTATGTCCCAATGAATTCCTAGCCTGACACACGGTCCTCTACTCTCTGTAATTGCTCCTTGGGGCTATTATCCTATCTTATCCTTGGGGTCCATACCTGCTCTGTCTGCTCCTAATGACTTCAATTTTTATTTTCTATTATACCTGTTCCCCTTCTCGTATTCATTTTCTATAGGCTTCTCTACTCTATCTCCATTCTTTTATTTATTTATTCTTTTGGCATCCTGTTCTTTCTTGCTACCTTCCTTTTCTTAGTAACTTCCTTGCCAGGTCCAAGCAGGAAATGTTGGAAATGTAAACAGAGTAGCCACATCAGTGGAATTCATGGCATATCTTTATTATCTTGGGCATATCTAGTTCCTAAAAAGGAGAGGGGTAAGCATTATTTGAAATTGTGGAATCAGCTGTTGGACTCTGAAAAAATGTAGTTACCAGAATAGCATGCATGACCATTATGAGCGGTATCATAAATGCTGAGATTCTGAGGTTAATAGATCATGTTCACTTTTCTTTGTTGAAGACACCAGGTATAGACATGTCAGTGAATGGGTGAATGAATAAATGTGTCTCAGAAGACACCTTCATAAGATCCTGAAACTGAAGCATGGGATTTACATAAGCCTTTGATCCCCAATGAGATATTACTATTCCTAGGGCTTTGATGTTGCATGTACCTATCACACAGAAGGGTTTTTTGAATGCCAAGGCAAACCAGAGTTTTGCTAAGACTTACCTCAATTAGACATAGTTTCTGAGGAAGGCTATGAAACTGATCCTCCCAGGGATTTTTCAGACCACCCTACATTAGTCTAACTTCAATTTAGAAATAACCAAGCATAAGAATGTGCTCTATGGTTTTGAATCAGGTATGATCCTGGCGGCTGTAGATATTTTAGGATTCAGCAAAATGGACTGGCATAATAGGTAAATGGCAGATGATATTTCAAAGGGCTTAGCTATTCTTCTCAAACTATGTCCCAGTATACTGCAGCTCTGTGTTAAGATAAACAGGTGCCAGGAAAGAGAAGTTTACACCCATATTATTAGTCACTATGAAGAATCAAATTGAAATTTGTATTGAATTGGATTGTTGGTGTCAGAATAAGCACAATGTAACTGATGCTTTTGTGATCCTGCTGGCCATTCTGGGGCAATTCAAAAAAGAGCTTTAAATTGTATGTAAATCATTTTTCCTAAATGTTTATTGTTTTATGATAGGATTGAATGAGAGGGCTTGAGCCTAAGTATTCCCAAACAAAACAATTACATTCTATAAAGATGATATATTCTGTTATACACTAATATTCTTTAAAAAATGGTAGGGTATGTTCTGAATTTTTATCTGTTTAAATACAAAATTTAAATAGGCTTATTTTGTTTTTTTATTTTCCCTAGTGCATGAGTCTTTTCACTGAATCATGAGACAAGATTTTCTCTCTTTCCTCAAGAACTTTTCCATGAATTCTCAAGCAAGAAGAAAACATGCTTATCTTTTTGAAACAAAACGTGTGGAATACTTACAAAAGGGACAACAATATCTATAATAAGGATTTTAAAGAAACTCCTAACAGACAAAAACAAAAGAGCAGTTAGTAGAATAGAATGCTGTCCTGGGAACTGACCAGTTTTGTCCCAGGCAGCAGTTATGCTTTTGTTAGTCATGCAAATTCTCAAAATAAAAAAAAAAAAACACACATCAGAAGAACTTATATTTGCAATGACAAGAAGGGTGAACAGATGACACAATTACAGAACAAAGCATGCACAAGTTAAGCACCTTGATGCTAAACTGCCACTGTCAGCTGATGAGGAGGACATATCCATGCTGAACATTTTACGGAGCCTAGGTCGTGCTCGCTCACTTGTTTTAGGAACAGTTTCTGGTCCATCTAAATCATCAAGGGTAGACTGCCTTGAGAACAGCAGCGTGGTTGCTTCAGTGTAGCAGCTAGCAGCGCAAACAGTTACAGAGACACAGTGTTAAAACACCAGTGGTACATCAGTTCACACATGGATCAATTGACCAACACATTGCCATGCAGAAAACCACACACGTCACGACACCACTGACAACGGCGACCACCACAATGGGCTCAAGGACAGGAGAGGGCCGGCTAGGCAGGACCACATAATACTCCAGCACTGGGTTAGAAGAGATATATTGACTAATATTATGATAAATTATGGAACGTCTTTCTCTGGTTGGGACTGGGAAAGAGAATGATTACCAGTCCCAACATTTATGTCACACAGCAGAATTCATATCAATATGATTTTGCAACTAAGTTTTCATTTTAATTTAAATTTAATGAATTTAAAGAAAATATGCTTTACTTGTTGCTTCCTGAATTCTTTGAGAGAATTTTAGACCCAAATTGTTTAAGCAGAAACATCTGCTGGTGTAAAATGTAGAAAAAAAATCAATTCCAAAAAGTCTCCAAAATGAAGAGATGGAAGCTTAGGGATGACCATGAGAAACTGAATTTTTTCCACCCCATTTTCTGAGTGATATTCAGTTAAGCCAAACTAGATGCTCTGCACGTAGATGAGATGCTGGTTTGATATGCAACTAGATATAAACCAGCATCAAAAAAAAAAAAAAAAAAAGAACAAACAAAGAAAAAGAACTAAAATAGGACAACAAATATCAAAGGAAGTCTAGCAATGGGAGGGTCATTTTGTCTGTTAACTTTACTGCCTGGTGAACTCCTTTCTGGAACATACAGATGGATGCCACTAGGGTGAGGGCACACTGGCGGAGATTCTCACATTCGGTTACCCAACTCGAGTGCAAACAAGCAGAGTCAAGACTGAGATATGACTGCAGGAGAAGTAAGGAGAGCTGGGTGTGGTGATAGGTATGGTTTAATATAAAGGGCCTGTAAGGGCTGCTGTTGGAATACTGATCTTCCAAGCTAAGTATTGACATCCTGGTTGAAGCAGAGGAGCAGGCACTGGTGATTCAGGAGGGCTGATTTTCCCTCTGAAAGCTGAGGATACTTAGCACCCCATCATCACTTGGGAGACTTGTGGTGAGTCTGCCCTGGTGTCAGTGATTCTGAGGTGGAAATGATGTCATGACCTCTAGGAAATGGGAGCCACTCACTGATGGAAGTCTCTAAAGAGCTTTGTTAGCATTCATGACATTTAGCACAATTTCACGAACACTGCAATGGGGCCAGCTGGGTGCATATCCTGGCTCCATGGCTAGGACAGGGGCAGGATGGTGACAGTAGAGAACATAGTAGCAACCAAATGATCACTAGTGGGGACACAGAGCAGAGACTAACCTCAATGAAAGGTACTAACTCTGTTAGATGTCACCGTATCATGGACACAATGTGAGAAATGAAGTTGAGAGTACGATAAATATGAAACTCATCAAACAAGTGCAGGGAGAATTGGGTTTGAACTCCACATTGACAACTAGCTACTGGATTTTAGATAAATCAGTTCCTAACTGCTGAGGTATTTAAATCAACATTTATAAGAAATGTGATCTTTGAATGTCTAATGTCTATATTTCATTTTTTAAAAAATCATTTTTATTTTTTTATTTTGTAATGATCATACAATATTGGTCATATTTGCATGGTTGTATTGTACCCTTTATTCTCCACTCTACCCATTTCACTCTTCCCCCTCTGGTCACTCCAATTCTTCTTGCTGCAAGCTGTTGGTCTATGATCCTGAGGCCTTTTAAGAGTTTACAGGAAGAAGGATACTGACCATTTTGCTGTAGCACTGATCAGGTATTCTGCATAGACCCTGACTTTAAAATACAAAGTTCCTTTTTCCTTTTACTTCTTGGGCTAGTTACACTGTCATACCAGCCTATATTCTGAACTAACACAATTCCACCTATGTGGCTATTTGTGCTGTGCCTATTTGTCACCCAAGGAGGTCAGGATTGAAAGTTTAAGGGGAGGGAAGGATCTTGCTGACAACATTCCACACACAAATCTAAATAGGTGGTTTGGTGTACCTTGGGACATCTAGCAAACTCATAAGTGTTGTAATTCAAATGCCAATCCTTCCTTTTATATCTGGGGATGTCCTTAAAATGTCACTATTATTTCTTATAAATAAAATACTTTATTATCTGGAAAGTTGATGACATGATTTAATAAAATAACCATTATTTTAGTTAGTGCCATTTTACAACATGATTTGAAGAAATCATGACAATTCAATAAACAAAGGGAAGAGATATTCATTTGTTATTCAATCTCATCTACTGTTCACTCAAAGGTAAACATGGGTGAACATGATGCCACAGCAGGCATGTGGCATCCAGTGGGTCCTGTCCAGGATGTCTTTACACCAAGGATATGGCCACACTGAGCATGTGCAGCATGACTACCTGCTATGACCTGGACCTGCCTGGACTTGCTCAGGTATCGCAGAGCAAGCCTCCACATTGGGAATCTCTTCTAGAGAGGACAGCTGCCTTTCCAAAATCACCACAGCTTCTTGCAGAGGTCAATGTAGTAAAATTATAGGAAGGCAACTGCTTTTTGTGTATTTATTTTCTAACCTGCCACTTTGCTAACCTGATTTTTTAAATTAATTTTTTGAAGAGTCTTGAAAATTTTCTATGTTTAGTATCAAGTTGTCTGCCAGAAATGATAGTTCTACTTCTTTCCCAATTTGGATTCCTTTTATAGCCTTTCTTGTCTAATTGTTCTTGTTAGGACTTCCAATAATATATTTAATAGTGGTGGTTAAAGTGAACATGCTTCTCTTATACCAGATCTTTGCAGCAACATGGGGCTGGAAGCAATAATGTACAGAAAATGTCAAAAGGATAAGGTCAAATACAAAATGGTGTCACTAATATGTGAACTAACTACAGAGAAACAAAACTAAGGATTAGATGAAGACAAACTTATCAAGTAGCATCAAGGGGAGGATGGGTTGAGGGAGATATGGGAACAAAGATGAAAGGATCACGGTAGACTATGGTGTTGTACAATGGGTGATTTGGGTAGTGGTACCTGGCAGGGAGAGTCTTATACTACCAAAATACCTATAATAATATAAAACAGGGTTACCTAAAAAAGAAAAGAAAAGAAAAGAAAGCATTACCCTTTGGAGATTTGAAAGTTTCCTAGAGCAAAGAAACTATAAATGTGTTTCAGCCTTTTAAATGCAAAAGTACTTACTAATTTGTTTAAAAACAATTAGACATTTTCCTTAGGTTGAAAATTAAAAGAAAAAAAATAGATTAAAAACTAACTTTCTACCAGCAAATGTATTGAAAGATCTCCAAATTTTCAAATTTGGGAAGTATTTTTTTTTTAAAAGCCAATAAATTTAATAATCTCTTATCTCCTGACTTTCAATCCTGGGTACTGTAAACTTGGGTCAGACTTAAAAGCAGTTATGACATTTTGTTTAAATCAGTTTTCTTTTTCCTTTCTAAGTTGTGACTTGTAACATTTAGCTAATTAATTTTTTCTTAATACAATTTTTTGTGTGTTGAATTCCAGAAACCATAATAAAATTTTGATGCACAAAAACATATAAATTTCAGAGATATATCTTTATCCCTAAAATAAATAGTTTACTCCTTAATTAGATATACAGTTCATTGTTAGCAGTTTAAAGTTATTCATATAGAAACATGTAAGTCCATTTTATGGAAAATTTATGTTTAATTCACTTTCTAATACACTTGTTTTATTGAGTCTGGTTCTAAAACAAGCCATAGTCATGTATGATATTCAGGAGGTATGTGATATTCTTCAAATATCATGGGAAAAATTTATTTATGTGTACTTTTTTTCCTTTGAGAGACTACATGAATTTTCATAAAATTTCAAAAAAAAATGTGACAAGCACTGTTAGTTATATTGTAAATTAATGAAGAAAGGTTATTCTATTCATTTCTCTTTTTACTGGACAAATTAAGAATTCAGATAATCTATTTTATTAAATAATGCAAGAAAGGAAGTCAAAGAGTTCATTTGAAAAACTGATATATTATAAATCATATGATAAGGCAATATATTTAAAAATAGATGTAAATATGAAATAACCAAATGACATACTATGCATATATACAGCTGGGTTCTTCATGATGTGGGAGGAAATAATCCCAGTGAAATATGACCATAAGTTTAAGATAAGTTACTGTCTGAAACCATTGATTTTGGAGCTAAGAATAAGGAGCACGTGCCTAGTTCAAGAACAATGCTGGCCACAGCTGAAGGATGTGTACACAGGACATGCAAAATAAATACAGAAAGAAACATATCTTGAAAATTGTGCCTATGGAGCACTTCAGCATTTCTTTGAGCTAAATGGTCCGCTCTTTCTCCCCCCCTTTTTTTAAAAAAATGATTTTTTGGTTTCAGATAGGTTATAGAATAATTTGGGTTGTCAACTTTCAGATCCCGTCCCACCCACGTCCACCTGCATCACCCCTGGGACTAGGCAGCCTCATAGGTCAGCATCTTGAATAGTCACTGCAGTCATAGCTCCTTGGTGACACACCTGTATGTATTTGCACACATGCCCAGGCAGCCTTCAACCACTAATACCATCATAAAATAACCTAGAGCACACAAAAGTCTGGGAAGAATGGAAGTCAAAACGAATCATCAAGTTTAATGAAAATGAATTAAAGTGCTAGTAATTTAGCTTAAATAACTGATCTGCAGAGAAAAATTGTTCAACCAGGAACGCATTTTCAGAAAGCTGGCAGTTTTCAAATAGAACATTTATTATGGCTAACAAAAAATAAAAATAAAGTATAAGTAACAATGACTATTAAAAAAGGCTGATGATCCTCTTTCAAAAATGCTGATGGTAGCATGCTTTCAGTTCACTCCAGGAAGTCTATGTGAGGATAGTCCAATGGAAGGATGTGAAAATTAAAATTTTCAATTTGCATCTTTGATACAGATAATGGTATCAGTAATTAATGACTGAGAAGTGTGTGTATGTGTGTGTGTATGTGTGTGTGTGTGTGTGTGTGTATGACTGTGTAAAAAAAGAGTGAGATACAAAATTTTGTTATTAGGTCATTGTCCTAGTAAACAACTATTTTATTCTAGGAATTAAAAACATCTTTGAATGGATTCCATTTAGTAAATGAAAGTTTTGACCTTAAAACTCTAAAGAGCTACTGTCCCAACATTTTCTTCTGTTCACAAAACCATATGTAGTAGTAACTGTTTCTTTGAAACTGACAAAGATTATCTCAAAATTATAGGAAAAATAAAATATCTTTTATTATCCTTCATATGTATGTGAAAGAATCAATACCTATTATGGGAGGATGGGAAGATATTTATACCCACAAAGTATTATGTATACAAAAATCACATGTAAGTGACTACAGATTTTTTAAGTATAAAAGTGAGGTTAAAGTATGCTATTTTGAAACTTGTCTATTAAGATCTACAGACTTCAGCAATAGCTAAAAATAGCACTTCAAGGCAAAACAGTTTTCACTCTCCTCTTCCTATCCAGGTTGCAACTTCAACTTTTAGTATCTATTTTCGGTTTGGTATCCACAAAATAGCCTCAGCTTCCTCCCCTATTTTGTCTTGGAACATATTCAGTATTTGTGAAGGATGGGTCTTCAGATCCTTGCTCAATATAGGAAGTGCTGCAGTGAGTAATACAGAAGTTATAAACCAGGCACGCAGCCTGATATCTTGGCTGCCTTTACACTCCTTGCCTACGATTGAACATCTGTCCTTATGTGTCCATCCCTGAATCAGCCAGAGCCTGACCTGGAATAAGTGCTTTCCTACATGTTTAGTGAAAACAACAGATGCAAGCATCTTCTCAGTCATGCAGGACTTTACCTATGAAGAGGAAACAGGTGCAGCTAAACATGTCAAGCAAGTAATTTTCCTCCTAAGACAGGACTTGTGCTTTAACTCAGAAGCTAGCTCTACTTAGTTGACAGCGGCTCTCTAAAACTCCATGATACAGTGACCTCAGAGGCTTTTCTGGGATAGGCAATAAGAAGGCTCAGTTCTCAAGGTCTGCTGGGTTGCCATAGCCACTGTAGCAGAGAACTTGGACTCTGAGTTGGAGAGCCGTGTGGATTTGGAATCTGGGTCTGGAATCTGGGTCTGCTTATTAATTCTCCCTCAGATCTCCCTATGTGACTCTGGGCAAGTTACTTAAACTCAGTTACTAAACTCTTCTGTAAAATGGGGGGTGATGGCAGGATGCATCTCATAGGAGCCTATCCAGAAAAATGGTAACCCATACACAGGTAACCCATGCATGGTGCTTCATGCTGGCCCCTAGTGAGTGAACAGGGCCTCTGGTCACATGACTCAGGGAAGGTGGAAGCTGACTTCTCAAGTCTTTGTTATGAACCATAAAGCAACAAATCTGAAAGGAAGATATCAAGGGTAGCCACAGAAGCATAAAAGACACTTTGGGAAGTAACATCTTTAAAAGCCTCAAAGATGAAACTCTTGATGCAAATAGTTATTCTGTACTAGGGAGGATTCACTGTTACCTACCTTCAGTTGGGAAATCTCTATTTCCCTGGGCATGTGACTCATACTGGTGTCCCTAGTGGTCAGTGCTGACAGATGGCCTTCATGGAGCTTGGCCCAGAGGAGAGCAAATTTCTTTTGTTTTTTGTTCACATGGATAGTGGAGACACCCACTAAGTTTTGACTAGCTTTCATGTCATACATTCATTTCTCGTATTTTTGAGGTCAACCTCTTTTCCCTTAGTCAAAAGCAAGCTCTGTACTTGGAAGATAAGATACCTGGAGATGCTGTCATGTGAGTCTAGGCTGTCCATCCTGTGGGCTGTCTGTGCACTGGAGGCTGCACCTGCATGGTCGTCAATGGTGTCCAGTCCTGACTCTCTTGAAAGGTTCATGATGTGATTCTGATAGTACATGTGGATGCTCTCCCGAGTGGGAACATTGCCCTGCAGAGGGGGAGATGCCACCACTGCTCTTACAGAGGTACTTACCTGTGTAGCTGCCTGGCATATCTATACTGACAGCTCTGAGGGTCACATATACCTAAACACGGATTAAAACAAAGCTATCAAGTTGAGCAGCAGTGAACTGAGGGTGCCTAGTAGTTTTGGGGAACACTAAACAAGAAATCCCTTCTTTTATGTCAATCATGTTACTAAGCCAAAGTAACTTGTGCAGAAATGAACATTATTATAAAGTACAATCTATAAATCACGTGTTACTTTATTTCATTGCTCTACAGATATCCTAATTTTTCTCATGGGGGTTTCAAATGAAACTTTCCAGACTAAACAATATAATTCTGCACCTGCTGAGTGCCTGCACCTGCAGCTCTGGGGAAGGGAGGGGTAGTATGAGGAAGTTGGCTGCTATGCAGGGCTGAGAATGAAGTAGGTGGAAAGAAGTGTCTGGTTATTTTAATTTCAAGCATGACCTGGATCTAAATGTACAGAACTGTTTGATTATTTTAATTTCAAACATGACATGAATTTAATTACACAGGGGTTATTCAAAGAAAGGACAGAAAGAAAGGATTTTGCCTGTTCCTACTCGGAACATCTTTATCATGTGGAAGAAGTCAAAAGAATCATACCAAAAGGTGTTACCTTTTTAATTTCCCTGGTCAGCATGCATCTTTCAATTCTCAGAACGGTCGATATGTCAATGTGCTCCCTTGAAATGGAGTTAAGCCAGGTTGTGAAGCTATCTACTGTGGCCAGGAACAGAACCCAAGTAAATTTCAAAATATTAAATATTCTCTTGATGATATTATCTAGGAGGAAGGAAACAAATAGGATTTCAAAGGAAAAAAAATATAATCATCAACCATTTTGTTATTGTGTGACATGGTGAGATTTTGTCAAAGCCTGACCTAGCTTCAGATCCCCAGTGAAGTGTGGCACGCTTGGCACTCAGCACGATGGGGGAATGTGTGCACAATATGCTCACGGGTCTTTTACCACATGGCACATCAAAACCAAACTAGATGGTTTTTGATTTTAAGCTTTGGTTCAAAACATTACTAGACTAGTGTAAATACAGAAAATATCTTTGATTAACAGTAGTGCTTATACTCGAAGCTATCCCCATTCTTGACACAGGGACAGAAACAGCAAGAATCTATCCAGGTTACCAGGGCTAAGGCTACTTTTAAGTCTCCTCTTTTCTTAAGAATAATTCCTGTTACAAGCATTTCTGTTGATGTAGTAAAGCTTTGCTGCTCCCTGCTGCAGTTATATTTCAGTTAATCAACTTAAAGATACTTGTCAAGTGCTCCATTGACATACTAAGACTATATCCATGACACTGAATGATCTTCACCCTTATTATTTCATGCATGGAGTTGTGCTAGCTATGAAGTTCTGCACATATCAGCGCTCCTTGCTGCCTGAAGTCCCTGGCATCCTGGCAATCATGACTTCCTCTCTAATCCAGCCTGCTCAGCTCTGTCTATCCTGGGTCCCACCCCACTGCCCTGCATTGGTTTGCTAGTGACCAGGGTCTTCATTTCCCACAGAAGTGTTGGAAAGTTGTGCCTGCTGAGTCACGATGTGTTGAAAGAAAGGGAAAATTAGACCCCTGGAGGCTGATATATTTGGGGTACATGCACTATGTGAATAACCTTTGGTTATTTTTGACAACTTATTTTTTTTTCTCATAGTCATAATTATTTTATTAGAGGCACAAAGATAAACACAATTATTTGACAGTTTTGCTTGTGGTTGTCCTTATGGTAAAACTAAATTGCTGAACTGGGTTGTGGATAACATGCACTTTATTAACTTGGTGCCTACATGTAAAATTAGGATGTTATTTACATTTTAAAAGGCCATGTTTATAAGCAAAAGTAGAAAGGGACAGAGAGACACCTGTGTAGACACAGGCAGGCAGAGAACTTTTGCTGCTGCCTGGCAAGGGGAAAGGGTTGTATACAGCCACAGGAGGATGAGAGAGCTGTGGAAATCGAGATTTTAATGTTAATTTATTTTTTAAACCCAGAGATAGTGGGTTTCAATGGATTCAGATTCCTTGGGTCGAAACCACAGTTCTCCTCTTCATTGGTTGTCTTAGCTAATGTTTCTGTCTCAGTTTGATTACTTGTTTAAAGGAAAAGAGGGCTTTTGCAGGGGTCAAAAATTATGTGTAAAACTCACAGAAAAGTGCTTTGCAAAGAAGACCTGTCCTCTAATGTGCCAGGTACAACTATTACATAAAGCTTTTGAATAGTAACAGAAATCCAGTCCCATATACATGATAGTCAGATTATATATTACAAGTCAAGCCACGGGGAGTTTGGCAGCATTTAGAGTAACGTTCTATGCCAGTAGTTGGAATCCTTGGATACACTTGTGTGAGAGAAGAAAAACCTGGACATCTCACTTGCTGATAAATAATGTCCACAGGAGTTCTAATCTTTGGGGGTACAGCAAATGGTATGTTTATGGAGCGAAGAGTTAAGATTAATTTAATTTTGAGGCTTTTGTTTTCCCTTTATTTTTTTTTCCTGTATGGAAAAATCTTCCAATAACATACTATGTGGGACCCGGATGGAATGGTGAACTAGGAATCAAAGGATGGATTCTGTCCTAACTCTCTCACTTAGTAGAATCCTATGCAAAGTCACTGGGATCTGGTTTCCTCTCCTACAATGAACAGGTGAGCACAAGACTGGAGTAACTCTCCCCCCTGTAACTCCACTTTCCTCTATTAACTCTTTCTAATGTTCTTTAAAATTCATTGCCAAAACATCATCCAAAATGGAGAAAAACTAAAATCATTCCAATTAAGATCTGGAGCAAGGCAAGGATGCCCACTCTCCCCACTACTTTTTAACATTGTACTGGAAGTCTTAGCTAGGGCAATAAGGCAAGAGAAAGAAATAAAAGGGATACAAATATGAAAACAGGAACTGAAGTTATCATTATATGCAGATGACATGATTCTCTATATAGAGAACCCAAAAAAATCCACAGAAAAACTACTTGAAATAATAAATCAGTTCAGTAAGGTAGCCAGATACAAAATCAACACACAGAGCCAGTAGCTTTTCTATACACAAAAAACCAAGAAGAGGAAGAAGAAATTAAAAATGCCATCCCATTTATCATTGCACCAAAAACAATCAAATACCTGGGAATAAATCTAACAAAACACATGAAAGAGCTATACAAAGAAAAGTTTATAAAGCTGCTAAAAGAGATAGAAGACATAAGGAAATGGAAAGACATTCCCTGCTCATGGATTGGAAGAATTAACATCATCAAAATGGCCATCCTGCCAAAAACAATCTACCAGATTCAATGCAATTCCTATAAAAATTCCAATGACATTCTTTAAAGAGATAGAAAAACAATTACCGAAGTTCATATGGAATAACAAAAGACCTCAAATATCAAAAAGCCTCCTGTCCAAAAAAAGAGATAATGGAGGGCCAACTATCCCAGACCTCAAATTATCCTACAAAGCCATAATAATTAAAACAGCGTGGTACTGGTACAACAACAGACATTCAAACCAATGGTACAGAATTGAGTGCTCGGAAGTAAAACCACACATATATAGTCAACTAATCTTGACAAAGGGGGAAAACTTACATTGGAACAAAGATAGCCTCTCCAATAAATTGTGCTGGGAAAATTGACAAAGACCTGCCAAAAAAATGGACCAAGACAACATCCTCACACCTTGTACAAAAGCCAACTCAAAACAGACAAAAGATTTAACTGTCAGACCTGAAACCATAACATACATAGAAAATAACTTGGGAGAAACCCTCTAGGAAGTACAATTCAGAAACCCCTTTCTGGAAAAGTCTACTGATGGTAAAAAATTGAAGGAAAACATGAACAGATGGGACTACATCAAACTAAAAAGCTTCTGTACAGCAAAAGAGATGACAGAAAAAACTAAAAGAAGCTCAACTGAATGGGAAAAAATTTTTGCCCTCCACAAGAGTGACAAGGGTTTAATAATGAAGATCCACAAGGAACTCACATAATTAAACAAAAGTAAAACAAGAAACCCAATCATGAAATGGGGCGAGGAACTAAAAAGAAACTTCTCCAAAGAGGAAATATAAATGGCTAACAGGCACATGAAAAATTGCTCAACATCACTAGCAATAAGGGAAATGCAAATCAAAATCACAATGAGATACTGCCTCACACCAGTAAAAATGGCCCATATCCATAAAATGGGCAACAATAAATGCTGGTGAGGATGTGGAGAAGGGGACACTCTTACACTGCTGGTGGGAATGTAAACTGGTTCAGCCTCTATGGAAAGCTGAATGGAGGGTCCTCAAATTAATGACAATGAAACTACCATGTGACCCAGCAATTGTTCTTTTGGGAATTTACCCAAAGGAGACTTCAATGTGGGTACAAAGGGACACCTGCACTCGGATGTTTGTTGCATCACTATTTATAATTGCAAGGACATGGAAGCAACCAAAATGCCCGAAAACAGACGATTGGATGAAAAAGATATGGTATATATACAATGGAATATTACTCACCAATTAAAAATGACAAATTGGACGATTTTATGATAACATGGATGGACTTAGAAGAATTCATATTAGCAGAAAGAAGTCAAAAAGACAAGAACCTAATGGTTTCACTTCTCTATGGGACATGGGAAAGATAAACAAAAATCCACGAAGAAAAGTCAAAACAAGCCAACAACCAAATTAAAGTACACAACTTGGAGGGGGTGGGACACTGTGGGAATGGTCAGGGAGGGGGGTTTGAACCCAAGAGATCACAGAGATGTGAAATTTATATATAAATAAATTATTTAAAATAAAAAAATAAAATCATAGGTGTTTAAAAAAATAAAATTAGTTGCCAAGATTTTTTGCTTATATTCTGATTTTTGTGCTTATATTTCATGATCAGGTGTAGTCTTCTCTCTAAAATCCCCTCTCATAGGTATTTGAATAAAGAACCTGGCAAACTTATTGTAATCCAATATCTAATCCAATGATGTAAAGGTCAGACCCAAGTTTAGGTCACCTTGCAATTCCACCAAGGATGAGGTCAAAGGATACTGATTATTTATTTGTAAAGCAGAAGCAATATTTGATTAATAACAGTCAGGTTTCCACTTAATAATTTCTGGGCTAGTGTCATTTTCAAGCATTCCCAGCTCCCATTTGTCTTTCCTTTATTACCTGGTCCATCGGATTTCTTTTTGATCGGTTCATCCTCTCTGTCATCCCATTCCACAGGCCCTGCCAGGTGTGATCAATAGACACAAGTTAGATCCTTCTAGGGTAAATTAAATACCAAAACTACCCTTCTGGAGATTTCATAAAACCAAGGACATTCTGTCTATACCCAGAGTTCCTGGGGAAGATTTTAGGATTCTTAGCTAGGAATCCTCTTTCCTTGACTCCAGAATAAGAATCATGTATCCTGGGAAGGGGAAAAACCACAGTCCTCTGGTTGAATTTTGCTGATTTCCGGTTGTTAATAGGTCTGTGAGTTCAAATTGCTTTTTAAATTTTTAACAGATTAATACAAATTTGAAAAGGAATATTTTCTGCATTTGAAATTTTATGAAATTCAAATTTTAATGAATTTCTGATTACATACTGTCTGCTTCTACCCTACTTTGGCAAATTTGAATTGCAACAGAAACTTACAACTTACAACACATGAAACATAAACTATCTAGTTCTTTACAGAAAAACTTTGCTAATTCCTGACTTATACTATGAAATTAAAATTTTAATACCTAAGGGCAATGTTGTAGAGTTTAGTTCCTCACTCTCCAAATATGATGATAAAGAATTTTGTTTTATTTGACTTATTTAAGGTTAAAGTTCAAGTCTAAAAAATAAAAACTTAGAACATGCAGATAAATTTAAATCTAAAATAATCAACAAATAACTTAATACTAGTGAGTCATGTGCAATATGTTAAAATTATTATTAATTAAACATTTTTTAAATATTCCTTTTTTTCTCACAATATAGAATTTCTCTCCTCAGATTTGTTCATAGTATGTCCAAATTATACATGAGCTAGGAAACGTTTGTTATTTATCTGAAATTCTAATTTGATCAGGCTCCTTGTAATTTATTTGGTAATCTTATCTATGACTATCCACAATCTGACTCCAGTTAATCATCCAAATTTATTTTCTGTGCAAATGTCTATTCTTTAGAATCACAACTCATATTTGCCAACAAAATTGGCTTGCTTTTTATTTTTCATGTGAGATCTTGCTTTCTATTAGAATGTCAAGCTCTATTTAAACAATGTCTTTTTTCATGAGATATTGTACTCCCATACACTTTTGGCTATCGTATTCTTTTTCCCTCCAGTTTTACACTGTTTAATTTTATTTTGTTAGCAGAACTTTGCTTTTTTCCATGTCCTTGGGGAACTCTCCCTATAATTGTCCTCTTCTGGTTAAGATAGAATGATCTAGAGCTAGAACATCTGGTATGAAATCCAGACCCAGCACTCACTGAGTGGCTGTGCAACTGTAGGCAAACTAGTACCCTCTCCAGGAACTCAGTTCAAGATTATAAAATATCCCTGAAATGCTGTGAAGATCTAATGATTTACTACAGAGAGAGCATCCAGCACCTTGGAAGAACAAAACCTATTTGATTCTTATGCCTGAAAATCACCTAGAAGAGGTGAAGCTTTGTGTCAAGAAGGTGCTGGATAAACATCCATTAAAGGGACAAAGAAAAAAATTTTAGTCCCAGTAACTCAGTATCTTTGAATTATTGCTACCTTAGAATGATTTCCAAGGAGAGTGGGATCTGCAAATGAAATAATCTTTAGAGTAATGCAGTAATGACAAGATGATCAAAGGACAATTTTTTTTTAACTTGGTCAAAGAGTTTTGGAACAGTAAATATCTGAAAATAACAAACATAATTTTGAAAATAGGCAGTGGCAAAGAGAGTTAGCAACACTAAGTACATATTAATACTAACATGGATGCTACTGATTCAAAAAGATATGACTTTGGGCCAGGACTAGACGGTAGGATAGTGGGTCAGAATACAGAGTCCAGAAACATACATATGAATGAATGGGAGCTTAGCACTGATAAAAGGAGCACTTATATTCAGTACAAAAAGGAAGAATTATTAAATAAATAGGGCTGGTATGTCATCTTATTCACCTTAAACTAGCAAATTAGATTTTGACTATAGCATGAAAAATTCAAAATATAAATAAAATTAGAAGGCATATATGGAAAGACTTGTACAATATTTGGGGACATAGGGAGACTTTCTGAAGCAAGTTGGAAACTCAGAAACCATAAAAATAAATTTATATTTGAAATCAGAAAAGAATTAATTTTTTAATATAAATATAAACTAAAAGACAAGCATTAGGTTAGACAA
Source organism: Uropsilus gracilis (assembly GCA_004024945.1). Taxonomy (NCBI): domain Eukaryota; kingdom Metazoa; phylum Chordata; class Mammalia; order Eulipotyphla; family Talpidae; genus Uropsilus; species Uropsilus gracilis. The sequence continues at coordinate 143,589 of PVHY01000376.1, read as the reverse complement.
ATATAGGCAACTCACAAAGAAATTCTATGTTTAATGGTCTATTCTGTGGGGAATACCTGTTTTTCCTGACCTTTTGCTGTTCATTTGAAAACACCCCCCCCACATACACATACACATATCACTAGATGAGAATTTTTGTGCAAGGCTATGTATGATAGTGCTATGCATTATGACAAATATCTGAAAGCAAACTTTATGTCCATTAGTGATGGAATAGTTGGATAAATTATGCATATCCATAGTGTAGATATTTTGTAGTTATTAAACTGGCTACATAGTGCTATGAATATTTAATTGGAGAAATGCTCATGACACATTGCTAATGTATGGGCAAAAGCCATTTGTAGAGCATGAACTTGGTTTTGAAAAAGGAAGGGAGCCTTGCAAGCACACTCTACTGATGTATATGATTGAGGAGTGAAAATGAATCCAATACACTTTGAAGATTTGGTAGCTCAGTGCGTGGGTTTCTAGGAAAGATGGTGCACCAACCTCTTTACTGACGAATTTATTTCATCAGCTGTGTCTCAATTTTGTCTTTTTAAATCAATAATATATATAAGTTGCCAGAACATAGAAGTGGGGGCTGGGAGGTAGAATGGTCAAAGAGGAGTGAGGTTTTACAATTAGACCTCCATTAGAAAATACATTTTCTTTTTTCTGGAAAAGTTTTTAATTTCACATTAAATTTACACATGTATTTTCTTTGTAGGAAAGCAATACAAAACAGGTAAGTCTAAATTCCTTTTAATCATACCATAAGCTCATTCTCTCCTTCTATCTTCCCCAAGAGTAATCATTATTACTCATTTGCTAAGTATTCTTTTCCATCTTTCTCCCGCACTTATACACTATTAGAGGCATTCATTAAACACGCAGCATTTTGCCTTGAGGTACTTTGGTTTCCTTGCTTCATAAATAGTTTCTGAATATGCAAGCCATTGTGCAATGTGATGTTTTTTCACTTAATATGCTGGAAATTTGTTCTTCATGTGAGTTCATGTGACCAATCTAATTTTTTTAAATGGTATGTAGTATTTTATAACATATAGGCAATGCAATGTAATTTATTGACTCTTTTAAATGTGATTACAATTTTCAAATTTTTGTTATTAACAAATAATATTGAATGGGCATGCTTTGGTCTGGGTCCTGTGCAGATGCACACACTGGGAATGGACTCTAGTAGGACATGAGGTGAGCATCAGTGGGATATAGGGCATATGAAAATTTCACCATGGAATCTCAAAGTACTTGTATTTTACAACACCTTTTATTGTGTCTGAAAGTGCTTTCCTCTAGCTGCATATGGTGCTATTTCCAACGGTGTAGGTTCTTAATATTCTAACATAAAAATCACTATGTCAAATTCTGGTCTGAGCTCCTTGTATTAGTATTGAAGCTGAGCACCTTTTTGACATTTGTTTTTTGATTTATGAAATATTTTACATCTGTTCATCAATTGGATTAAAATTTTCTTTGATGATTTTTAGGAATTCTAAATACATCTGGAATGTAATTTTTAGTTTGGCGTATATAATGAAAATGTTTTCCCTGTGCAACCCAGTTGCATTTCATCTTCTCTTTGGGTGGTTTATTGCAGTTTGAAATAGCTCCCCTCTAGAAATGTGTTCATGTCATATTTTTAAATATATATATATATATTATTTTAATGTCGAATAGAACATTGGTAATTAGGCTCCAATTTTGATTCCTGAATGCTATTTACATATACTTTCACTTTTATTCTTGATCAAACTTTTGAAAGTTCATCTTCTTAGTTCTTTCAAGAACAACTTTGTACTTATTGATTAGGGATAGTCTTACATTTCTTTTATATGCCTTAATATATCTACCTAGAAATTTAATTTTTCCTTCTACTTTGGCCTTATTTTGTTCCTTTCTCTTCCCATTTTATAAATTGATCTTCACTTAAATTCATGTTTTAATTTATCCGGAATAAATTAATCTGACACCCAGATGTTAGATATCAGCCATTAAATAGAAGCCTTGAACTCTTTAGAATTTATGAGTTTCAGTTCCCAATTTTCTTGTCTTTTGCAACTTCTGTTTCTTATTTGCAAAGATGGGGAGTGCTATCCACAACCTGCTGTACCCACAGACACTCACCCTCCCCAGATGCTTTTCTCCTTCGTTTCTGTTCTTCTCTTGCTGACCTTTTTTTCTCTTTGCGCCTCTGTCTGAGTGCTGTTTTAGGGTCAGTAATCCAGGCTTGGTAAACAAACTAAAGGGAGAAAATTTAGTTATTTTTCAAATTTTTAATACCTCAAACTTTTTAATAGAGGGACCAATACCAAGCTTTCTGACTCTTGGAAATCTTTTTTCTTTCTTTTTTTAACTCTCCACACAAACAAAATATTCCTTTCCCTCAATATTCATAACTGACCTGGGCCATTTCTATGATCATGAAATAAAATAAGAAAACAGATTTGTAGGACTGTATTTCATTTAGTGTCATAGATGATGATGAGATACTCTGAGTATACAAACCATCCTCTCCCAAATCCCCACATGTGACTGCCATTTGTTAGAATCCCTTACATTACACACACCGGAGTAAACCAGAAGTCTGGCTAAATAGGATGAGGGTAGCTGTCTCCCATCACAAGTAAACTTTGAATAAAAAACAAAACAACATATTTTCATTCATTAACTGGGAAAATAACTGCACATTCAACACTCCCCCTTGTAAATAACAGCTATTACCAGCAACTTGAAAAGAACTTTGGAGACTGATTAGTATTTGCAGAGGAAAAGCCATGTGATATAAAGGTAAAGGAGTTATTTCAGAGTGGGATGGAAGAAAAAACATGGTGCTTTTGGTAGCCTTTTGCATTATTATTCAAGAGCTGAAAATAGTTGTGTTAATATATTATAAATGAAAACCTAGAGAGAGCAGTTTTGGACAGCCACCCACCGAGAGTCTCTGAGTCATGCAGAAAGAATAAAAAGAAACCTTGGTCTATGAAGTCAGCCATCTGTCACCCCGAAGCCAAGCAGGCATGCGCCTCATGCACCCATCACACACCTGGCTCTCAGGGAAGCTGGGTTTTCTTTATGATGATAAAGTGAAAAATGTTTTGGGGACTCTTGTGAACCCAGCCACTTTCATGTTACTCTATGTTATTTTCAGATTTCTGAAATATTTGAAAAACACAGATGAGGAAACCATTTCTGAAGCCAGTAAAAATAAAAAGGGATTCTCAACTTTTGCATGTCTGGGTATATAAAGGTCAGAGGCTAAGGAAGAACATTTCTCCTTTTCCTTTTGGTAGAAACCTGTTTCTTAATGGCAATTCGTATACATGTAAAATCTGTATTGTTTCCAAATAATAAATCTGGGGCAAAAAGTTTAGCCTCTTGCATGCCAAAATAATTATTTATTTTCAAATGAGAAGAGAACTAGAATTTGAAGATGGACCAAATGAAGGCTTTATCTGAACTACTAATGTAGGAAAATTTTGGTTTTAAGGGCAATATATGGTGTCATTTCCTTTAAAAAAGAACATTATTACAATAATGCTTCCATATAATGAAGAATTCCAGAAGGACGATAAGAAAAAAATATTCAGGATTTATGAATGCAGTAAGTGAAAAATTTGGGGAGTTTTTTGTTTTCTGTAGAAAAAGGAAACAATTGGAGGATAGGGTGAAAAGAGTGAGAAGATGTGGTTTAGACCAGAATTGAAATGTCTTGTCAAAAGGGTTAGAAGCTCTGAACATTTGGAAGGGGACTCTTGGTTCTACAGCTGATCCTGGTGTGATCAAGCCCGTAAATGCTTTCTCACTAAGTCAGAATTCATATGATGAATTCTGTTCTTGAACCTGCTGCTCAAGTTGTGCTCACTGAGGACTTGAGAAAAACATGGGTTTTCAGGGACTAGTGACCCTGCTGGATTAAAATAAACTGCATTTAAATAAGGGCTCTGTGTACATGTGAGGAGCCTGGTCTTTGACATTCTCCAAACTATTTGCTAAATATTTGAGGAGCATAAATATTTATTATTTGTCATATAGATCAATGCAAATAAGCGGGAGAGACAAATGACAAGTCCTATGTGCAGATAAATTGTCATATGTTGATGTTTGGGAATACAAACTTTTATAGTTCCAAGAACCTTTGAGGCAAAGTCAATTTTGCCTCAGTTCAACTGTTTCAAGAAAATCTTGCTAATAAAGAGAAATAAGGAAACATTTTCATTCTTATTAGGAAATGGGAGTTTCTTTCTGAAATTTCCCAGTTCTTCCTTGTAGCTATAATGCTCACCCCATTACCTCTAGGGATTTGGACACAGGCACCACTAACCACAATAAAACAATATCTGAAAATGTACATAAACATCCTCTGATTTCTCCAAACCTCTTCTGTGCATTGCTGACTTTGTCTTACTTTTTTCCTTAGGTCATTTCATCTTAATTGTTATTGCATAAATTAAGGGACAATGGAACTAGAGAATTTATTCTTTGAAGCAGAAGAGAATGCTATTGCAGGGGTGCTATCTTAACTAAAATTAGTTAAATTTTGTAAACTGTTTTAATTCTTGTGGAATTCAGGACTTTATTATTTTTAAGGTATTTTTTCAAGATGGGGATACTTATATTGTAATCTTTCATGTAAATCCCTAAGTTTGAATAGGAAGACTTATATAAATCATAAGAAGGGAAAAGAAGCCTAAGAATGCAGCAATGGTGAATAGTAAACAAAACATTAAAATCCTGGCATTTAAAAATGGTGGGAAGCCAGAGATCTGGAACCTGTTGCTCAAGGGGTGCTCACTGGGAAATTGAGAGAAACACAGGTTTTCAGTGGTGGTGGGCCTGTTGGATCAAAATACTGTGTTTAGGTAAGGGCTATGTGTAAATTGTAGGGGTCACTGGTCTTTGTCATTATCCAAACTATTTACTTAATATTTGAGGAGCATAAAGACCTAAGAGTTTAAATGCCTGCCCAGATTTTGTCAGGAGAAATGGTTTTCTATAAATTATAAGCATAATAATTTATTATGCCTGATTTTCAACTACAATGTGGCTATAACATAGATCTCTGGGTAATTTCTGTGGTGCATCTGATTAATGAACAAATGCTTTTATTTAAAAACTGGTTTCTTTAGCACTATCACTGATAGAAGTAAGCTACCCATCCTTGGAGATGCTCTGTTGATTCCAGACTAATGAGCAGAAGAGAGCCAATTCAGAAAGAAGAAATTGAAAGGAAGTCAATGAGGAGATGGAGTGAAATGAGTCTTTTCCCATTTATCCATAATTTTACCAGCTTTCTGAGAAAAATTATCATACTTTTTACACATCATAACTGATGCATGCAGCCAGATGTGACCCTTTAAAAATGAGATGTGACTTAGACAAACTACAAGGACAGACTTAGATGTCTATCTGCATTTTCTCTTTCTATTTTTCGATAGGTTCTGTTGCCAACTGAAAAACAACAATCACATAATGAGGAATTTAACTTATAAGAAATCCTTTTGGAAAAGTTTGTTCAATATTTTAAATCCTTGTAAATTCTTCATTGTTCGATCTATAGAACAGGGAAAATGCAGAGAGAGATAGGGCAACAGGGATCTACTTGTCTAAAATTCTACAGAGGAGAGGGTCACACACCACACATCAGAAAACTTCAAATACCTTTGCAGCTCTGATTAAATACTGAAGAATAGTTTTGGGAAGTTTAATGACAGACTTTGGCAAGGCTAAAATGGCTGATGCAAACTTCCCAATAGCTCTCTACAAAGAAGGACAAAGCAAGAGTAATTAGTAGAAAAAAACCCAAAAATTAGTAATTTTGCATATGAGGTCAGTATAAGTTTGTCTTTACAATTACATCATCTTGGTTAAAATGTGTCCATCATAGAAACTAGGATAAAATGTGCTTTCCATATAAGTTAGGAATAAAGAAAATTGTCAATCAGTACATGTAATCCATAAAAACAGTGATGATGGTCATGTTTGCTCCTTTGTTACATGATGAGTGATGGTTAGAATCAAACTCATTTGACTAAAAATAAATCAGTCATGTTATTAGTATTTGACAAGCCAGCTACACACATGCACACTATTACAATCATCAAGAAAATCACTCAGTAGCAATGATCCATGTGAGGAAGCATTGAAGCAAGCAATCTCCATGAACAAATTAGTCCACTTTCACTGGAAAGAAAGGGGTGGAATTCACCTTCTAACTTAGAGACTTAGTCAGCAAACTGACAATACCTTGCATTTGTAGCTTGATGGATAGCATGCTATGTCCCTTTTAAAGGTGTAACAAATGTGAAATAATAGTTTTAGTATGTGGCTCTTTCAAAAAATGTACACCAAACTTTATTTTATGTGTATCTCTGTGGACAGTCTCATCTTTAACAAGTACTGATTACACATTCATTGAAGCCACTAACACACAGTGCTAACTTACATAACCAAGAATGATATGGCAGGTTCTGAAAAAGAAAGGCAGTTAAGCTGAAAAAGTAAGCAGAACTATGTTAAATACTTCCATTATTTAGACTTATCAAATCTTTATCAATAAAATGGAGCTAATTTTCAAAATCTGTGGCTGTCAAGTACTCAAAAATTCAAAACAATGGAAGAGAAGTCTTTACCTCCTACTTGAAATAGAAAAATAGAGTTCACCCAAGGAAGCTTTTATTTTAGCATCGGGAAATAATTTGATATAGGAAGCCAAAGTGAATCGTGCTCTGACATGGCAGTAAAGGTGGCAATCCTGAGCATGGAATGGAGGATAAACACTTCACAACATTGATTAGAATCTTCTGGAAGCCAATGTACATGTAATTATGGCAGAAAGCCTGCAGTCCAAGGTCCGTGGAAAAAAGAACACTTTAACCAGCAAAGAATATGAACTTCTCAACCCCATAATTACCTGAAAAGCTGACTTTCGTGGTGGTTCTTCATCTTCTTTTTTCAATTCTTCCTCTTCCTCCTCTTCACTATCAGTTTCAAACAAATAATAATCTCCACTCCTGACCACTAAGTGAAACAAAATATTTATTTACTTCTTGAAAGAGAAGATAATTGGGGGTTTATTAATGAACTGTCTCCCAAAGCTATGCATATTGTCCATATAAGGACTACAGCAAGAGATGCAGGGAGGAAAGATCATGAGATGAAAAAAACTCATTCTGTGCTGACACCATGTGGTATGCATGACTGGGTCTAAAGGGGCCTTGTCTATACATGAAGAGGAATGTGAACTTCCTGGGTTCATCTGGAATTTTCTTCCTTCTGCACTAAAAATGTTATGCAGATGCCTTAGATCAACTCTACAGCAACTCATTTTGTTATCAAGAGGGCCACAATAACTGAAACCTGTTATTGCTTCACAATTCAGTAATTTTGTTCTTTTATATAAGGCCTAAGGAAGTGACGATTTGGCATTCTCTGAATGGTTTCAGAGTGCTGCAAAAAAGCCAATTAGCATCATTCAGGACCAAAAACCAATGTCATCAAACTTCTACTTCACTTTATAACTCAACAGACCTGACTTCTTCACACGTGACAAAAGGGATATAACATGTAGCAAGGCATCTGAGTTTGAAAAAAGTTACCACTTTGCCAGGAGGAAGTGAGCAGGTGACACAAAGAAATACACCTACTAATACACCAAAATCAATCTGGCCATTCTACCACTAAACAGGACAGGCAAGGCATGGTAGGTATGACTTGTGTGGTTTAGCACTGGTCGGCTACTGGTCTACCAAGAGGTCTCCAGTGATTAATTACAATTTGATGAGTGCTGTATTGATAATGATAATAAGACACAAAGCTCAATGTTGTGGATTGCCACAACCTTATATAATACTGTCCCCTTCAGAGCATATTGCTGTGTTATAAATTGTGTGGAGAGAAAGCTGAAATGTCCAAACACTAAAAGAAATTTGAACATCAAAGTTTTGTTCATTTTGCTATCTATTTTAAGTTTATCAGAGTAAAGAGACACTGTATATATGTTGCTTATGCTACATGAACAGTACTATCATTGCAGGAAAATTATTAATATTTCTAAGTTATAGTTAGGATTTCAAAGACTGAGGCATCCTTCAGATGACATAAAATGATGTCTTCAGTTAACTTTTTGGAATTACACATTGTAGGGTAATGGAAAACCTTGGCTTGTTTAAAATTAGTTAGTTGCTTGAATATTATTCAACATGATCAAAAGACAAGTAATTTTGCCCATGATTTCAGACGTATCTGAAACCTTCATCCAAGAAGATGCAGAGTGAATGAATTGGGCCTTATATCCTTGAACAGAAGCACTGTAATTTGTCATTTTTATACTTAAGAAAGAACCAGGCCCAGGGTACTGGGTCCAGGCCTGAGGAAATAAAGGCGATACAACATAAGGTAAGAATAAGCAAGAACAAACCAAAGTTACAGCATTACATTTGACAGTGAAGAAGCCTATTAAAGTAATGCTTTCATGTAAGCTCAGAGATTGCAGGAAAGTTACATGGACTATATGTCACATGATCATTTGGGAAACACAAGTATCACGAGATTGAGCATTTTACCCTCATTATAAGCTCTAAAATTAACAATAGCTTAAATTGTATTCAATCATACCTTCTGTCACTTGTATTATGTGGACATCATGAGCCCTAACAGTTTTCATCTCAATCACACAGAACATTGAATTTATTATTTAGCAAACTAACAATTTACATATAAGGATTAGAATTAACACATTAAAGAAGAAAATGTGTTCTTAAAAAGGTCTCCCATCCTTTTATAAAATATTATTAAAATAAAACCAAGAAGAGATTATTTTATTTAGTGTTGTGTACTAGTAATAAGTAGAGAAGCTCTCCCACTATGTTTGAAAGATTCTTTTTCTTGCCTATGTCCACATCCATGTCATGGGTTGATGCCAGTGTTCCACAAGGGAATGTAAAGATAACTTAAATTCCCACCCATTTGGAGAAACATGGCCCAGTGTTTCAGATATTAAACACTTAAGTCAAGGATTGGCATTTATTTAGACAGTACTGAATTGACACAGATATACACAACACCAGGATGGAAGGTATCATTGAACAGCAATAATGCAACACATGTGTGCACATAGGCATGGAAATGGAAGATTTAACACGGACCATACTAGATCTTGATGCTTACCAAAAATACGAGTAACACATCAACATTATTATATTGTGAATAGATTTACACCAATATATCCCAACTATACTTATTCTTGCACTTGGGATCTCTAAAGGATTTCCATTTAAAAGCCCAATGACTGAACAGATCAAAATAAGAGTTCTTTAATGAAGTGCTTCTAAATTTAAAGACAAATTTTGGAACTCATTGTAGTCTAAAAAATAAATTCTATGGTTATTCTCTTTTGTTCTTTACTAGCTTATAAAAGGAGACCCATTTTATTGAAAAAATTAATACCACTGTCAGAATCTGATTCCAAACTATGAACTGCACACATCCCTGCATTATTGCACTATAAGGAATTGCAACAAGGCATATTTAGTTTAACACCAGTCTTTGAGAACTTGCTATAATGAGGGTGAAATGAATCAGAAAAATCTAAAGTCAACAATTTTCTCAGGAAGTTCTTTTAAATATCACCAACTTATAAGAATATTAAAAAAGACCATATCCAATTCCTTCCAAATAGCAATGTTTAGGTGAGAAAAAGAAAGACAACCACAGTGACTGGCATGGGAATTTACCCGAAGGACAGAACATTCAATATGATACAATTGATGACTCTGAAATGGATAGGTCTCTCTAAACTAGCAAAGGGCCCTTCAGAAACAGAAAATAGGCACAGTTTACTTGTGACTTGATAGAAATAGGCATTCAGTACACAGCTATTACATTGTTAGCAAGACTCACAGGACAGACAGCAAGTTAATTACATAATTTTAATTTGCATCTTTCTTTTATTGACTTGGGCAGCAAATGAAATAAACCCTGTATTATTCTGTATAATTCTGTTTCAGTCATAATGCTAAAATGCATATTTAGAATTAAATTTCATTAACTCCAGGTATACTGACTGAATTTGGAATATTGTTTCATTAAAATGGCTTCCTGATTTTAGAAAATTATTTCTTGGGAGAGAAGAGGCCATTGGATCTATAAGATATTACGAAGAAGGCATGGGAAAATATTTGGACCAATTTTATTTTCTAGTGAATCTGAATAATCTACTGTTAGTTGATGTTCTGCCATTGTCATATGACCTATGGACCTTAGTGAAATTCCTTGTTTGACTAAATTAGTTATTATCAAGACACTGAAAAAATCATGAAAGACTAAAGAGATTACAAGTACTTTGTTAAACAAATTAATTACTGTTCAGTATTATAACCAAGATAAGGAGGATTGAAATTCAGAATGACACAATTCATGACACAATTCATGAATTGAAATTGATCATTCCATTATTATAATTTATTATTATTATTATATTATTATTATTATACTGCTGGGCAATAGGGCAGCTAAGAAGAACAAACACAGGCACTAAATTCTATAATTCTCATTTTTCTTTCTGACTAGAGGGAAATAGATTGATTCTATGTGATCATCAAAGGTGATTTCCAAAAACTGTGTTTTGATTTTGCAATTAATTGGTCATGGCTGGTTGTTGGCTGCTGGGTATTGAATTTGGAATGTAGTTTTAGAACCCTTCTGAAACCAGGGAGGAGGAAGAGTGACCTTTATGTACTATAAGCTATCTTCAGTTTATATTTGATAAACTGCCAAAAATCTTGACATGCAAATGAAACCAAAGCTCTAGGAGTGAAGGAAAGGGGAACTCGCTGGCATCCATGCCAAGTGCCTTTCAAAGAGGGTCAAACTCTGAACATAATGATCATCCTTAAATTGCCATCCAATATGAAGTCAAAAATCATTTTTAATAAAGGTTCTCAGTCATAAAACAAGCACATGCTGGAGGAGCTCTAAACTTTAGAACTGGATAAATGATAATAACTCTTCTTCCATTCCTGAGTCCATACATTGTGCTCAGGAGTTGACAAAACATGTTTGGCAGTCTTTAGCCATGGCAATTAGCTGATTTCTCCAGAAAAATCAGTTCACAGACCTCAGAGACCCATTTACATCACAATTTTCCTATACTCTGACCCCCTATCAAGTCACAAGGATCAAACCATGCATGGAACACATGGGTTATGGGGACGCCTGAATTCTGGTCAAGGATATAAGGGTTAGAATTGATGAAATTGTAAGAGGATTGAGAAAACCTACTGGAAGCATGATCAACCCAAGGCCGCCACCACTGCTTTTTTTTGCCCTTGGCTTTCTGTTTTTCTGCTTCTCCTAAAATAGAATATGTCCAGATATTAATTCTTATAAAGTGAGCAAACAAATTTTGAAAACCACGCTATAACATCTCAATTGTCAAATCTAGACAAATTGCAAAAGTACATCAGAGATCAGGAAAAGGAAACTAAACTGAAGCTGAAAAATTTACATGTACTAGCAGTCAAATTCACAATGTAGTTACCAAGTGTTCAATAAACAGTATGCCCCATTTCACATTTTTAAAAACTGAGGGAATATAGAGAAATATAAGAAAACAGGGATTATCAGCCAAAAAATGCATCTCACATTAAATTTTCCATTGAATTTATAGAAAAAATATCCTCAAAATTTTACAGAATAAGCTAGTAGCAAATAATCTATTAAAGTGCATACATTTGAATAACCAGAATAGATTTTTTATGGTTATTTTAATGCATGTTTGAAAAATAACCAGTGATGAACATATACTACATTGGAAGAATATGATGCATTATTTTTCTATTCCCTCCAAATAGAAAAGCAAACAAGCATCTATGAAAAGACTTTTCAAACTTAACTAGATATAACAAATGTATTATTACATAAAACAGATATACATGTCATCTTAAGTTTCATTGAAATATAAAATAACTGAATAATACATAAACTATGATATTCAAATGCCATATACAATATGCTTATATTTTTAATTTTGAGATAAAGTGATAGAAAGCAAGTGCAGGAACAGATCATATCTGATATGGTTGTGAAGGAATGAGTTAACAAAATCATACCCATTGAGAAATATGTCTGTGAAACAGAAGCTAGGTTATGTGTTGATTAAAATTGTGTTACTAAAGAATAGAAAATATAGTAAAGTTACATTCATTAATATATACTTTATGAAGTAAACAAAAAGTATCTCATTCATAATGGGAAAATGAAACATGCTAAGTTAAAAAAAAAGCATTGACAACATTGGCAGTATAACAAGTTACTTTATAGCCCTACTGAATGCCATCTGATATCAAGGGACTTGTATAAAAGAGAAGGGTCTTGACGTACTTTCATCATCATCCTCTTCAGAGAGTTTTTGCATATCCTGGCCTTCCCCTGACTCCTGTGTCAAGCTCAGCATCCTCTCCTTACCCTTTTTATATTTCTGTTGCCTGGCCTTGATACGATCCATCCTGTAAAGTAAAATAGCATCAACCCCAAAAATGGATCACAGATATCACATGGTCAGAACTTCGAGCATATATTTTTATGTAGAGAACTAAAATCATGGAGACGTTCATCAGTAGTCATAGGTTCATGAATTGTGTATGACTACTTCCCAACCACAAGTATCTTATTGCTTTTTGAAATATGTTAATGTAATTTTTCTCTACATAGAAGATCAATAATAATTATGCTAAGTTTTGGTATGCAATACTTCATATTCACTTACACTTTATACACTAGCCATTCTGGGAACAGCATATTAGTAGTATCCGTCCTTTAGTCTCCCACATTATATTTTCTTAAACAAGTAGAAAAATTCACTGAAGTGAATCATGGCAACACATATTATTACAGAAAATGGGGAACACTTTTAAACATGGGTCCAAATTTGTTATTTCTCTAGACCTGCTTATGATAGCTAGAAGCAACAGTACTAACAGTTATACACTATCGTATTAACATCATATGTATGTACTTGCATACTTGTATCTTAATTGTGACACTAACCACACATGGGATAACATAATTTAATTTAGTAAATATTTGTAAATGGAGGAAAAATGATAGGAAATGACTAGCAGTCAGGATTTTCCTGTTGGACTGATAGAGTATCTCCATTATCTCAGGGAAGGAGGCTGGGTTCTGAATTCTATGATCATCAGTTTTTAATCCAGGTCCTCAAACATGGGAAATACTACTACCCTTAGAGGTTTCATACACTGCTGAAAATTGCACTGTGAGAAAATTCTTTCTGATGAACTAATTAAGAAAAAAAAAAGAGTTCTCAAATCCTCTGAGTGGTGTAAGTTCATTACTTGATTACCCTGCATGTGACATGAAAGACCTTAAATTGAATATTGGGGATCATTTCTAGCACTGTCTTTAGTAAGCTGTGGGCTTTAAGTCATGAAATTTGTATATATATAAATAATATAATGTATAATATTGTATATTATACATAACATAACACCATAACAGCATTCTGACATAACAGCATTCTGATCCAAGATGGTGCCTCTTTCGTCATGGTGCAGTGGTGCACCTATCTTCCCTTTAAACTACTTTCATTTTCAAACTGTTTGAACACAAACTGCTGCACACAAGAGCAAATATGTGGGCAGATGGGAATGTCAACATGAATAGGTTTTTTGGGATTGAGGCTCCTTGATGGATCATAAAACTACAAATAAAAGAACAAAGGTGAGTAAAACGAAGCATCCTTACTGTCTCTTCAGTTGATCCATGGACTTTTTCTCTTCCTCAATTCTTGCTTTTACAGCTTTTACTATTGTGGCCTGGAAAAGTTCAGCTCCTCTGAAGGAAAATTGGAAACAGAGAATAAATTAGTATTCCTATTGTTGTTACTCCTTTTTGTGGAAAATGATTACTATGTTAGAAGAATGACAGTTTTCCTTGGATGTTGATGGGTGTCTCCTGCTGGAAGTGGGAGTCCCCATGTTCCCTCCAGAAGCCCCTTCCCAGGGAACCAGAGTGGCATGTCCTGGGAGAGCAGGTAAAAGAACATAGTTTGTGTGTTCTTAGACATTAAAGACCACGCATTTCTTAAATATGGCCCCCAATTTATTTTATACCTCAGAGAGATAGAACTCCTCTGACCTTATTACAGGGAATATTTGTAAGGAGAACTGGATTCAGATTACTTTTCTGCTCAGCCAAATTTAAGATTTGGGTCTGGGGCTTCCATAGGGAATATGCAGCATTGGAGTCCCACCAAAGAGTCTCTTGCCTTTTTTTTATTCTCCTCCTACTACTCTTTCACTCCTTTCTTTTCTCTTTCTATTTTTCCCTTTTTCATACTTCAAACCAATTTGAGTGCCCATGGTCTCATACCTCTCACCCCCAATACTCCCTCTGTCATTGGTTACATTTGTTTGAAAATTCTCATTAGCAGAACCTAGTGGTATGACTGCCCTGGGTTTAGATGGGTGTCATCACTGGTGCAATACACACACACACACACACACACACACACACACACACACAACTGGGCAGGTTACCTGATGAGTCCCTTCCCACCCAATTCTCCAGAAATTCTTCTCTGTGACTGATCTTTTGAACTCCTTACATTTTTCTCAAATCTGGATTTTTGTCCAAGGGATTTTGCTCCTAGTAAATGATATGGCTTCCTATTTACCATAGAGAGTATTGTCACCAAGAAACAATTTACCCAGTGGCCTGTCACTGACCCTCAGGTTTCCCTTTCCTGCAGTGACAGTGGAAGAGGGAATATTTCACTACCTCTCCCGACTGTTGTCACATTCCTGCTACCACCCACAGCCCAAGGAACTCCATCTTCCTGTAATTTCAGTCTTTCCATTGCTACTGACTTCTGATTTTAATCATGCAAATATGCTCAAGTCTTGCTAAGCTTAGAAAACAACTCACGCATACCCCATAGTTTTCTATGCACAGTTTTTATGTACATGTTTGCTCCTAAATGTAAACTATCTTGTAGTCTTTCTCTCCAATTCAACTTCAGTGAAGGTGACTTCGATCATCACCTGTCAGGTCATTGATCCACTGTTCAGGTTTCAGTCTTGTCTTTATATAACCCCACAGCCCCCCACTGAGTTACTACTCTGAAGTCCTCTTCCTGACACAGCTTTCTAAGGCACCAGACTCTTAGTTCAATTTTCCTTTCTAGCTCAGAGCTTTTAGTCTTCTTTGTAAGACTGTTTTTTTTTTTTTTGCTTATCTCTTAAATGCAGGTGCTTTCCAGAGACCCATGCTCTTTCTTCACATTTTCCAGGCAGCTCTGCCTACATTTTTCCCAGAAAGTCCATGTGATGGCATCACTTTAGCCTACTCAAGTCTCTAGATCTAGCCACTCAACTGCCTACTGAACTTAATGATGGGTTAAGATTCATACACTCCTGAGACCTATACCTCCACTATTATAGTAAGTCTTCTCAAATATCTTTTACTGAAAATATCTTTCTTAAAATATCTTTCTACTTTATCCCAGCTTGGTCTGGCCATTATCTCTTTTTTGGATCATCAAGAAAGCCACTTAACTTGTCCCTCTACCTCCAGTTCTGCCCATATCCAATTCATCACCCTTAAAACCATAAAGAGAGAAGTTTCTGAAGTTTAAATACAGTGTATAACTTCCATATTTGAATAATTTGATGCCTTCCTATTTTCCATGAGGATACTGCTGAAGTCATAAACATGACTTAAAGGTCTCTGATAACCTGATTTTTCTTTTTCTAGAATATTTCTTATCACCCACTACATTGCTTCATCTTTAACTCTATATGTTTCAACCACTCAGCTATTATAGTTCCTTAATAAAAAGTTCCCCCTGTAACTTCACTTGAGTAACTTCTGTTATTCTCTAACTTTTGTTGTTAGGATAACTCCTGCCCCTTGCAGTTGGTTATGTATTTTGATATAAATCCCAGCATCCTGAGTATCCCCTAGCATCATACTAAGCATACTTTATTGCAATTTCTTTAATATGGCCATCATCCTACCAGTCTAAGTTCTTGTAAGCAGGTCAAGTATCTATCTCCTGGCAATAAAATAAGAAAATGAACAAGTGAAGGAACAGGTGAGGCAATCAATGGATATTTCTTTTTAGGAAAATTCATTGTGAATTCACACTTATTAAGACATGGCTTCTTCAGAGAATGTGAGCCTTACTCTCAACCAAAACCATCATTCTTTCTGCAATGTGAAAGGTCAGCTTTCTAAGCAATTGTGACAATGTAGGAAAGAAGATAGTGGCTTACTCTTTATGTCATGGACATCTAAGAATCCAATGTTTAAGGGAAAGAAAGAAGAGGCATTTACCAGCAAATACAGTTGTGTTATACAAGCACACAAGGAAGGCAGCTATTGGGAGGAGCTGTTGTACCTTAGAAAACCTGAATTAGAAAAAAAATGCCCTGGGTCTTAACAAACCAGTTATATAAACAGTTGCAGTTATAATGCAAATTACAGGGTCCCTGAAGCATATAAAGGGGAGTCTTTGTTCATTTACTTAGTGAGGATTGAAGATGGCACAAGACTCTGGATTAAATGTAGGTGCCCTACTGGGTGCTCTTTCTATTTGCTCATAAGTAAGGTAATACAGGTAGAGAATTACCTCCATATATAAAAAAAAGACTTTTGAAATAAACATTTTGTTTATTCTGGCAGGGGTTGGGAAAAGGCTCTATGAAGACTGGTGGCATATATACAGATGAACTGGTTTAAACCATACATTAAAGTGATAGATATTGAAAATTTCACATGCTACAACTTAAGTGTTTATTAGATGCAGATATGATGGGAAGGCCAGCGTCTCTGAGGAGGCACAACAGTCTCGGGGGATGGCATACCTGGCCACTCACCACCCTTTCTCCCCTACCCTCTTAATGGCTCTACCTGTATTACTTCATGCTTTCCTTCCTCTTTCTCCCTAAACCTGTAAGATCAGGGGCACAAACTGGAAATGTAAGGTCTGGTGTAGTCTAAAGAGAAGAAGGTGATAATCAAGAAGTGCCAGGGGCCCTGAGAAGAGAAAGTCATGTTAGGGGGAAGGAGACTGAAAGAAAGTAAACGATTAGGAAAGACAAACAGGAAGGGTTTAGAGGGACACTAGAGGCATGCAGGCTAGAGTACTCTGCCAAGATAGGAAAAATAAGAAGGTAATTATGCTTTTCTCTAGGTTTAGGCTCTTCTCTAAATTGAGACAGAGAGAGAGTAGATGGACTAGACTCGAGGGGAATATGGAAGATGCTATCATTTAGATGGGGGCCAGAGTACAACAGATGCTTGAAATGAGAGTCTATGGTCACCTGGATTGGTAATCCCTTGTCAAAGGGGACTCAACTTTGAAGATTCTCCCACTTTAATTCAATTTTACACCCTAAAGAACATGCACTAAAGTCTTCTTTAATTGGCTATACTGGAGGAGATGTCTTAATTTCCTCTGTGTCCTAACAGCATACAACAGTACCTCCAGGTCAATTTCTTAAGTGAAACCACTGGGTCCTGTGCCTGACCTACCTTGATGCCAGGATCTGTGAGGCTTTTATATCTGCCACAACATGTAGGAAATAGTAACTCATGAAAACTCTTCTCTGTAACAGTAGGAAGGCGAAACATATGCTGTCCCAGATAATTCCTGCCTCACCACTGGGGAGTTTACACGAAGCATCAGCATCAGCTGAGACAAGAAAGTAGAAAAAAAAAACCAAATGGAAAATACCATTCATTTTCAATGTTATTTTATAAAACTTGTGATAAGCTCAGCATTGGGAAGTAAAACCAACATTCTGATACACAGGATCACTTAGGAGTGGATCTTTTCTCTGCAGGGCCACACACTTCAGCTTCAACATCAACACTATCCTGGAAGCTTAACCCAAAGTGAACTCCTCATAGCATGTGGTGCAGGAGGGCATTTTTTTTTTAAACCAGGGTGGTCTCCTGAGTACTCCTCTCTTTTAGGGAGAAAGGGAACCCCACTGCCATAACAGGACAGTGAGTCATGGAGAAATATGTCTGTCTGCAGGACCTGGTGCTGGAGCAAATGCACGAATACACACATATATTCATTCTCATTCTGAGGATGGGTACTGCTCAGGGGTAACCATCAGAGCAGCTAACACAGTAGGTCTATTGGAAGAGGTGGTGTTAACAGTAAATTTTATTCTAAGTGAAAACAAGTTCCCAAGGACTCTTTTTCCTTGTGAGACCCCACAGTGGGGAGAGTACCATGTTCAAGTTTTTGGTACTAGGGGAGGAAGTTTGATGGGCTTGGGGGGTCTTGGGCTTGGGGAAAGAGGTAGAGGGAGCTCCTGCATCTGTGTGGTAAGAGTATAACTCCACTTGTTTCCTGAGCTTGACCTTTTCTGTGCTTCCTGAGAAAAGAAAGGTCTGAAAGTCACATCTACTTTGGTGACTCCAGATTCTGACAATTAAAAGTTTGAGTTTCTGTAACCATTCCCAATTATAACTCAAAAAAGTTAAAGATGTTATGATAGGTTACACCAAATGCTCAGACTTGCCAATGTTTAGAAAGCTTCTAGAGGATGAGCTAAAACACCTATAGTTGGTGCATTTTTGAGTTATGGACAATAGATTCATAAGGCAGAATGAGCTGCTAACTTCCTTCAAGGGACAAAATTTACTTTCCCTTACCTCTTTTCTTTGGTCCTTTAGGTTAAGTTCTAAATTAGTTTTTTTTTTAATTTAATTTTTTCATGTTTTTATTTTTGTGCATGTTATATTAGTGTAACAGATGTATATGTCTATCTATATTATATTACATCTTACTCAAATACATAACATATATTATATATCATATTAATATATACTTATATTAATATAAATGTTATACTTAGTATATAAAAATATTTTATTTTTTCTTAGAATACAACTGTCCATTCCTTTCTGTCTTTTCACACTCAGATTTGCTTTCTATACTTACGCAGCTTATAACCTTTGACTGTGCAGGCCAGGCTGAAAGCTTGGATCAACCAGCAACTGTTTTGAACCAATTGTTCAATATATCCACAGGCTCCGATCTGAAAACAGATGGGAAAGACATGTCTGAAGCTCTAACCCCAGCAAAAATGGTTGACATCTGTGATGCCAAGAGCCTAAGAATTCACAAAGTCTCAGTGCCAATAACTGTGAGGTTCAAAGTACCTAAATTCTCAGTCACCACAGGGTAGTGCTTTCATTGTTTCCAGAGAATCATCATTTCCTGGGGGGAAATTAAACCCACTGAGTAAAGGAAGGCTACTTAGTGTGGTCTGCTCTATGCTCAAAAGCATTTCTCTCTTTATAGAGAGAATCTCAGGCCACTACAGGAACAGGCTGAACCACAGGACTTTAATTTTGGTTGATTATTTTCTCACATGTCAGACATTTTGAACCTATTCCATTTGCCAGGGCATCATCACAATCATAATTCCAGATGCTGTTTTTAGAATATGAACAGAGCATGTGCTTGGAGATACTTTTGGACAATTGTTTTGTAAAGGAATCATTAACTGACACACCATTATGTCCTAGTAATGGTTTCTTCTGGGTATGTTAAATTCACATTTTGAGGGGAGAAGTTTAAACAAACTTTACTTACTGCAAGCAACACACAGACGAGATGTCTGAATTGTATGTGTTTCCTGGGAACATGTGAGGTAGGATAATATAATTAGGATTTTTTCAGAAATCAGCAGCTACATGGCATGGACACTCAGTCCATCAGAACATGCTTTCCAAGTCTCAGGACCGAAAGCCAGGCTCTTTTTCAGGCTGTCTGGGTTAGGCGTGCCTCCCTGCTTCATCTCCTTGGACATCCTTGAATCCACCTTTCAAGTCTCTGATGGGATCAGATATATGGTCTCCAGGAAGCATGTTCCCAACTTGTCTAAGATTATTTTTTTGTTTGTTTTCATAAAAGTGGTGGTACTCAGCATTAACATAGTGTATTACAATTATTAGCAGTAGGTCCATCTTTTTAAAAATGTAAGTTTCTTGGGGGTAAATATATTTATCTATATTTCTTTGATATATATATATATATATATATATATATATATATATTTTTTTTTTTTTTTTTTGAGACTAGGTCTCGCTATTTTTGCCCATGGAAGCTCAGGCTCTCGTTGCCCAGGATACCACATACTCAAGCAATCCCCAGCTTCAGCTTCCCAGGTAGCTGGGATTACAGGCGTGCGCAACCACATCCAGCTATTGTTTTGATACTAGGTCTCGCTACATGCCCCAGGAGGGACTCGAACTGCAATCCCTAGCCCTGGCCGCTTCATAGGCTGAAGCTTACAGGCACGAGCCACCATGCCCAGCCATTTCTTCGATATATAAAGCAATAGCTAACAAAGAACAAATATGCAATACAGATTTTCAGTATCAGTGAAGGAATAGATGAGTGAATCAATGATGCATTGTGAATAGAATTGCAGCCATACCTTTTCTAGGACCAGTTATAGGAATCAATGTCTGGCAAAGAATCCCTTACCATCTGATTGACTTCATAAGGAAATGAATTTGGAATGAGGAGACTTTTACTTATAATGAAATTCATCCTGTTGTCCTATCTCACCCCTCCAACAACTCTCAATACTATCCCAAATGTAAATAAATTTGATAGAATAAAATTGATAAATAAGTCTCTTCTATTGGCAACCAGAACATTTCACACAGGAAAATGATTAAAATATTCATGGCTACTTAAACCTAGCTTTCTAAGTTTTTATGTAGATAAATGCATGTGCCAAAAAGAGAAAAAAAGCAATAAATAAATAAATAAATAAAACCCTCAAATGCTTTCAGAGTTGAATTGTCCGCTGAGCTCATCTTTAACTGGAGGGGAAAAGCAGGAAACCATTATATCACTGTTCTTTGAACACACTATCAGTAACATCCTGTGAGCAGACAAAGGATTAGCTTAAAGTCAGTTAGAGATGTATCAACTCTTCCAGCTCATGATGGCTGTTTAATTTCCTGAAACAATATAAAAATTAAAGGGTGTCCTGGAGGCCTAAAAGACTTTACGTGACTCACATTATTAGTGGACAGTTTGAATCATCCACCAAGTCAGGGGAAAATTTGTGCCCAGAGACATGGAAATTTAATAGCAAAGCTGCCAAACTTTGAAGAAGAAGGAGCTGGGTTTCCCCTCAATCCTCTGGTCTTAGTTGTCTCCTGGTCAGAAGACCTATGTTCAGAAGAGAGTGTGAAGCTGCTTCTTTTTTTCTCTGTACACCCATTGCCTGTGGGTACTTAGCACAGTGTACTTAATGGTCCACTCCACTTCTTTTTCTATCCCTGGGCATCAGGGGGTACTATGTTCATTCTAATTAATGCTTCCTCAATTCTTTCTAGGGAAAAGAATTTCTTTAATTTAATATTATATGACTTTAGAAGAGCTTCAACAACTAATTTGGTTCATTAAAGTGTCACTATGTATTTCATTTTAAGAGTGATGACAAACTATTCCTAGGAGGAATGACATTTTAATTAATAACATATTTTAGAATTTGTCCCTACAAATATATACCCACTTGTCATGTGACTTTGAGATTTTGGAAATGAGCAAATAGGATTCTGCCAAGAATGACAAAACAAAGAATACAAATGGTAATTTGAATTCTGGATATGCGATTCTTACTTGCGGTTTTTACGAGAGCAGTGTGAACAGCATTGAACTTTTAATATCTACTGGATGGGATTTTTCTCTCATACTAGAGCCACAAATGTGTTACACAGTGGGAGCTACTTACTGATAGTATGTTTTTCATTGTGATCACAAACACATTGTAGGCAATCAGCCAGTCCCAGTAGCGCAGGATGCTCTTAATGGGTTTCAAGAGCAAGTCACCACCAAAGAGCAGGAAATAGAAGCAGGCCACCAAGTAACCCATGCAAAAGATGCTGATCCTGGTTGTCCCGGTGATGAAGATGATGGTGAGGACAAACCAGAAGAGGTAGCTGAAGATGATCACTTTGGACATGTCCAAGTAAGATCTAGAAAATATCAAACCATCATAAGATGACACAAACAAATAAGCTGGGAAATTCTACATTAAAATGGGAAACAGTTATGCAATATATTTGATTTCATATGAGAGCACTTTGCAAGCCATAGTGTCAGTTCTGTGTTCATCTTTTATCTAACAATGTTTATAGGAAATCTTTACCTAACTAGTACTGGATGACCAGGCAAATGATCTTTGGGACAAATTTCTCACAAAAACCAAAATTTTCTGCCCCTCTCTTCCTATAAGAGGCATGAATAATTGTATGGCAAAGAATGTGCTAAACTAAAGGTGCCTGGAATCATTTAGAATGGATTCTTTTCAATGAATTGGAAGTTAATATATTAAAACAATGTAGATGTTAAACAAACATTTTACTGGTGAAATTATCTCCTTGCAGATGAGAAGTGATTCTGACAAGGTAGATAACACCCTTGATGGGAATTTAGGCTTTCCTTTGAAACTTAGTCTGCATATCACTGAGCTGAGTCAAGACTCCTTTTTGAGATGCCATTTCTCCCCTATGACCTTCCTGATGGAAGGTGAAGTGACATTCCATCACCTTGGAACAACTGTAGCTGCTCGAACTTCCTCTAATATGGGCCATTGACACCTGTCAGAAGGTGAACCCACTGACCACCTCCCACCCTTACTGGCTTGCTTAGAATGTCTTTGTTTTGGAGGCATTAGCCCTTTCTCTTCCCAGGTTTGGTGGGGAGCCATTCTGGGTCAGTTATTGGATTAATAAACTTTTATTTTGTACAGGTCTATAAGTAATCTCTTGATAAAATCTATACTACACACTGGACCTACCCAGCATTATTTGGGAATGAGTTGGGTCTTAAAGGTACATTAGGTAGGTAGACATTTGCCTTTCACTTCTATTGGAGTAAAATGCTCAATACTGCAAAATTCTTTCACACCTTTCTTGACTTTATACTCCAAAGAGAGTGAATAGAATTTCAGTGTTGCTAAATTTCAGACTCATCTCACATAAAGGTAGTGATTCTGCTGAACACTGATAGCAGAATGCCCAGGGTATGTGTGCACATATAATTTGAAGCCAGTAGGACTGGGCTGCTGATGAGCGCATGTGTGTGTGTGTGTGTGTGTGTGAGCAATGTGTGATCTTTATCAATCCCCTTTCTTACCTGCAATTGCTCATTCTGCTCAGAACCCAGTTCTGCTCATCACTTAATTTACTTCTTGACCTGCTTCAGGTTCATAAATCATAATACACAACTTTGGCAAAATATGAACCCCAAAACTATTGATGGGGATGGAAACATGTACAAACATAAGTGAGAAGTAAAATTTGTCTCTAGTTGCTTATGCCTTGTGCTAGGGATACTCGAGGTTCTGAATATAACAATTCTAGGTACAAAGTGGTTAGCACCATGCAGACACAGTATTATGGAGTTAATTTCTGGTGTGGGGAGCCCTCTGGCTCAACTCACAATCTCCACAGGTCTGCTCACTAACTTAATTCTAGCACTGTACCCTCAGCATCTATTTAAGGGTAGATGCTGATTAAAGAGCATCAGAGAGCTTAGTAATTACTCCAAAATCACACATCAAGTAAAGTGGACACAGAACAAATCACACAGGTTGTCACACTCCTGCTGTAAGTGGCTGGGTTGAGTCTTAAAGACTTTAAAAGAAGGGGGGTGTGGCAGGGGAGGAAGATGGGAGAACCCTCAGTGAAGGGTGCTAGGTGACAAACACACTGAGGGCTTGTGAGTCCAGCAATAAGAAGAAAGAATACACACAGAGAAAATTAGTTTTACTTATATACAAACTCTTGTTTGTAGAGGGGACTGCAAAGATGCAGTCAGACTGCAAAGATGAGTTATCACCAGACTGGAGAGAGCATGACAATGCCACAAAGAGACCTTAGACATGGCTACCCAGTGACAGTGCTCAGAGGAGTGGAGTATGGATATTACCTCACCTTTTTGATCATCTGTTCAAATAGGGGATGCAGCAGCTTAAGGATGAAGAAGAGAGGACAAGGAGGAGAGACATAGGATGAGGGAAGACAAGGAGGAGGACAGGAGGAAGTGAAGAGGAGGCACAGGAGATAAGGGATAGAAAAGAGGAGGGAAGACAGTTATGGGGATAATGAGCAGGGATAAGGAAGATGGACATGGATGATGAAGGGAAAAAGCAGGTGGAGAGGACAGGCAGGGTTGAGGAGGAGTTATGGGGACAATAAGGAGAGTTAGGTGACATAGAAAGATGGGAATGAAGAGGGACAGAGGGTGAAGAGGAGGGACAGAAGATGATGATGAGGAATGGGATGAAGGGGAGGAATAAAGGTTGAAGATGAGGGACAGACAGGAATGAAGAGGAGTGATAAAGGTTGAGGAGGTTAAAAGAGCTAGGATGAAGGGTAGGGAAGAGGAGTGAGGGGTGATAAAGATGAAGGAACCTCTCTGAAGATCCAGGAGCAGAATTATCATCACAGTAAAAGTATATAGGAACAAAAAAGAGTAAAACTAAGGCAAACTAAACAAAAATGGTAAAATCTGAGTAAATCAAGAAGCACACATACAATTCAGAGGCTTAGCTCTTGGACATGTGAACAACCACCTCTGTGTGGACAATCAAAGTACCAGAAATGGAAAAAGAAAAGAATTATAAGTAAGGGTATTTCTTTCTCTAAGTAAAATGCACATAACACAGTGGCCCTCAGCATTACCTGCAGTGGATGAAGTCTGGCACGGGGTTATGTTGACTGAAGGAGGCAGCATCAAGGTTCATGCAAATCTCCACATTGTCCCCTGCCATGATTCGCACTGCGGCCTTATTTTCATCCTCAAAAATCTGCCTTTGTAAGGAGGCGCATAGAAGCAGCAAGAAGTCATCTGGCAAAAACAAACATTGCTACTTTGACTGTTTCTTTTGGTTTCCATAATGTAAGATACAGTCACCACAGAGTACACACAGCACCCCAAGTCTCTCAGTAGTTGTACTGCCAAGGTTAATGCTACAGTTCTCCCTTAATCTCCATGGGGGGACCCAGTCCCATCTTCCCTGTGGTGGGAGATGCCATTGACATTCTGGGGCTCAAGGTGGAGAGCCCTGGATTTTGTCTGCACTTGGCTGAGTGTTGATCAGCACTAGTATTCCTGACTTGGATGATAATATTTATTTGCATTTATTAATAATTATTTGCATATATTTGATTTAAGTATTTTTAACAGACTTTATATTTTTAGAGAATTATTAGGTTCTCGATAAAATCAAGTCAAAAATAAAGAGAATTCCCATATTTCCTAGCTCCTACATAGTCTCACTCTGATCAACATTCTGAAATAGAGTGGTGCATTTGTTCATGAATGAATTTATCTTTTAAATTCCATACAAAGTTAAGATTCACTCTTGATATCTGACATCTTGTGGGTCTGGCAAACACATAATGATGTACACCATCATTGCAGCATCACAGAGTCACACACTCATATTCTACAACTCTTCTGTGCTTTGTCCACAGTTTGAAGGGCCCTTGAACATTTTCCTTTATTCTGTGACATGTGGTAAATGTAGATATTTCTCTTTTTCTTTATCTTCTCCAACTATTCTTGCATTTGTAACCAAACAACAAGGACACGAAGAGAACAGGCTGATCCGTGGGCACAGGGTTGGAGACGGCTGTGGGATCTATCGCTCAGGGCAGACCCTCATGCCCAGCTGGTCTGGCAGTCCCCTGTCTCCCTGCTACTTCACTCTTTAACCGGAACATGGTTTAGCAGTGAAGTTACTCTTAAGTTTCCATTATGTTCAGTGTTCCCTATCAATATCAGTAGGTTACTGACACCATTGGGTCATCAGCCTGTCCTTGGATGGGGACTGCTGTTCTGTTCAATCATCTTCAGGGTGGGTGTCATCTTATTGGCAAACACAGCCCTCACTTGTCAGTAGTGGCGATCAGAAACAATCTCTCCACAAATTGAAAGTATCTACCTCCAGTCTCTGTTCTGAAACATGGGCTCATAGAGAGGTATGTGAGTGTGTGTGAGGGGGTGGGGGTGGTGTTGGGGGGGTGGAAGGTGGGTATATGTGCTGTAAGAAAAATTATGACAGTGAAGGCAGCACCTCCAATGTTTGTTGATTGGCTTTGTAAATGTGACAGGGCAAGTGAACCCTTCATGACTAGTGAAATGAATGCATGGAGACAAGCCTCCACATGGCTGAAGTACAGTGGAAGAAGTTACGTGTTCCTGCAGACATACAAACAAGTGGCACTCTGTGGCCACAGGGTGGTGCACTTACAGACGAGAAACACGGGGTTGGGCCGCACAATGAAATCTGGGAAGTACAGCCACTTGATGATGTTGTCATTGAAGCTGGCACCCTTGAACCTCCACGGGTAATCTGCAGGGTGGAAGCAGGGAGGCCTCAGGTGAGCACATTTCTACCTGCCATTATCTCATGCAGGCAGTGATGTTGTCTGCCAGGGCCACTCACCTCTGCAAGGGGCGGGGGGGATGCCGATGCAGACGAAGTACTGGAAGGTGATGATGCATGCCAGGAAGCAGCAGTACTTGGGCCAGACCTCGGCGATGGCCTTTCTTCTGCGTCGATACAAGACTGCGATCAGCCAGCAGGCATGGACCATGGCGTAGAAGTCCATTCGCTGGCCGATCACATTGATCGACATCAAAAAGCAGGTCTGTGGAAAGATGGAAAAAGGCGACATACAGGGAAGGGGAGTGGAGCCATGCCAGGTGGAGGTGACACAGCCCTACCTCCTTGGTGGCAGTTCTGTTTGCACACACTCACTGACTCTGCTCTCTTTTTGGAGTCTTTCAGTGTGGAGATGGAAACATTGTGTACATTACATCCTAGGGAAAAAATGTGTACCATTTACCAAAGCATTTCACACCGAACTACAGCGAGGAGCTCTTCAGGAAGCATCACTTCTCCAAATCTGCTCTGTTAAGGAACAGACACTAAAACAATGTTTCAGGTCAAAACAATTCACTCTGGCTAGAGGTCACACTGTTAGATGCACATCACAGAAAGGAGGCATATGAAAATGTCACTCTTAAAAGAAATCAAATAAAATGAAGAATCTATGTCCCTGTAAGACCATAGAAAGGCAGAGAGGCCGAGGCACTACTGTGGATGAGCAGTCAGGCACTCTGTCTTGGATAACATCTGACAGAGCAGGCCAGCCCCCCAGAAATACCTCCTGCTGGCTGCAGGAGACAGCACTCCTGGAACATACAGTGAAGCTCTGACTGGCTGAGCGTAGCCTTTGGGCGTTTCACAGAAAAGAGAAACCATGTCACAGGGAAACTCACCTCCAGACCAAACTTGTAAAAGAAGTAATTTATGAAGTATTTGGCACAGTTAAGAATCCCATCATCCAGATGGAGTCTTGTGATATCATGAAAGATGGTTTTCGACACAGGGGCAGTGAGGTTGTTCCGCCCTCGATAGTATTCCTGATGGCGGTAAATCGTGACTTCAAAGGCCAGGATGGCCAGCATCAGGAGATTGTTCTACACAGCAAAAGAGCAAAACCACAGAAACTGTGTGCAGTGAATGCTTTCTGTGGATCCCAGTAACAAATACTCTTATTTCATTTGTGATGCTTAATAGGATGAGACTTCATAAACCCCCTCTACAAAATATATCTTGAATTCAATGTTCACTTCTTCTGTTCTGTGGTAAAAGGGTGGAATTATCTGATATATAAATGAGGCTGATTTCTAAGGTACAGATTCTAGACTCTCTAGAGGAAAGATTGGAAAGGTTACTCCTGTGCCTGCTTGGACCAGCAACTAACAGTTATTGGAGGGACTCTGATCTTGTTTACAACTAGAATCCCTAAACACTTCTCCAGGGTTCTAGGACACTCTGGGGAATACCCTGGGCTAGAGAAGCTAGTTTTCCACTTCTGAACTTTGTCTGGAGAGCAGCAGACTGAGAAGCATGCCATAGACAGGTTAAAAAAATGCGATAAGATAATAAATATCTATGGAACTATATGTGCCAGATGCTATTCTCATAACTCTTTTCAGCTTGTTTTCTACTATAGTAACTCTTGTCATTTGTTCTATTATAAGTAAAATATACTATATGAGAAGAAACAGCTTATAAATCTACATAGTCAAAAAAAGTGGCATGGTGCATTTAAATGTTACATTTGAAAACTATAGGTGTTGAGTATAAGTGCTTTCTGTTCAAAGTATATTCTAATCATATATTATTAAGATAGCTCATATCATCTAAATAAAATAAAATGGGGACCATCTGAAGTATGGTGCTTCCATTATGCTTGTTACAGTTATTTGCAATCAAAGTTCCATTTTTCAAAGACCTGCTTTTTTTTTATTACCTCTAATTGTAATACCTGCTGTTTATTAAGAGTTGTGGAGAAACCCATTTTAGGCTATAAATTTTTCTTATAATATCAAACATACTTCCCAGGCACAATGACTTAATCACTTAATATATTTTAATTAACATTTGTGTCCTAATAAAGATCATTCTATGCATGGCACTTTGAAAATTTATTTGTTTTGAAATGTTACCATATATTTTGGTCATCTTTCAATGTCTGACATTATCAGTCTAACTCATGCTTTTAGTGATTTAGACTGTTGCACTCACTGTAGATGTCACACATTATTTGACTCATCTCAAACAATTTAATTAATTTCTTCTCAGCACAATATAACACTGATTTAATATTTAGTTAATTGTTTAAAAGGTAGTCCTTAACACCACGCAAGAAGATTAGGTTACGAAAAGCGGTATTATGTCTCAAGGGGGAGGATTCAGTCAGTAACTGTGCAGAGCTACGATTGAAGCACGGTAGACATTACCCTCAGGTAGACGAGCAGAGGGGAGGACTTGCGCAGGCCGACCCACTCTGTTGGATCGATGGGAGCACTATATAGTAGAGACTTGTTCAACTGCTGGAGGGGTATGTTGGTTTGGTTTTCATTTGGCTGAAAAGAAGAGAAAAGGAAGTCAAAAGGTGCCCACATATTAGGAAGTTCAGATTACTCCTTCAGCTTGATAAGCATGGGCTTAGAAGGGAGGACGGAGAGGTTGATTTCAAGGTCTCAGCACCAGAATTGAGCTGGGTCCCACATACCCACTGAGGCTATATCTTAATGAAAGTGAACTAAATATAGCCCAGATGGGACCATAGAAAATGTGCCTGGAGGTGTAAGCCCCCAATATCTGCTTTCCTTTAAAGCAGTAAAGGAGATTTCCCTTCTGTGAAGCTCACCAAGGAACAGGTTACAGAAAAGCTCTCAGGCTTAATGGTTTGCAGCTGGTATAACATTTTGCAGACGATGATCACACAAGTCCAGACAGTGCAGACACTTGAAGCCAGACGGCGTAGCTTGGCATACGGCAGAGCAAAAGCCCAAGAAATCAAAAATACATAGTTGAACAGGGACACCTGAAAACATAAAATCAGAAATGGAGACAAACATTTGGAACATGACACAGCATCCACAAAACATGGTAACTTCATTTATTCAGGTCAGCTCAGTTCAGTGAAAGTTGATTGTGTCTTGAGCCCCAGTAGGGCATTGCCCTGGACAGGGCACTATGATAAGTCTTACATGGCAGATGATGCCAGTGGAACACAGCATGCAGCAAACTGTGGATGTGAACAGGCTTCTGTGAGAATAGCCAGAAGGAGTCCTTGGCTCATTCTGGGGCTTCAGGAAGAATTTCCTGGAAAGAGATGATACCTGAGTGGAGCCTTGAAGAGGCACAGAGTAAGCCAAGACAAGAAAGGTAAGGAATACATGCCAGGTAAAGAATGTATAAGCAAAGATAGGAAAGACTGGAGTAGCAGGGTAGGAGTATGTGACATGGACATCTGCAATTTTGAAGTCTAAAGCAGTGAGCTGCACTAGTGAGTGAGGTTCGCATGCCTCTGGGACCTAGTGTTTTTCTTTATTTTCTTTCTAAAAATTGATTTTCCATTCATCAAAGCAGTGGCTATAAGATGAGAAGCCAAGTTGGGTGGGAGGAAGGTGCAGAAAGCAATTAGACAGTAGTAAAAGTGCTACAATTTTAGTGATGGCTGCAATGCTGAGTAAACATATAGTATATGTGGATGCAGTAGGGTGTATATATGTTGTATATGTGGGTGTACTGTGGTGCATACATATAGTATGTGTGGGTGCAGTGCAGTATATATATATAGTATATGTGGGTGTATTATAGTGAATACATGTATATGTGGTGCAGTGTGATGGATATTTGTAGTATATGTGGGTGCAGTGTGGTATATACATGTAGTATATGTGGGTGCAGTGTGGTATATTTGTAGTATATATGGGTACAGGGTGGTGAATACATGCAGTATAATGGAGTTATACTAATGAAATTTATTTAGTTCTATAAACTGAAGGGAACCACACTTTGGCACCCTTTTGAAACCATGCTATGGCACAGATTCCTCTTTCACAAAGAGGAGTCACTGAAGGGCTCTATACTGGGACTTTTTAAAAATTTCATTTTTAATTAAAATAATAATGTTTTTGTTAATGGAACACCACTCTTTTACATCATTGTGAATTTTGGACCAGAGATGATTACTCCACTCAGGTGTAGTCACCATAGTTTTCCCACCACCAAGGCATCCATTGCCTTCTACCCTTGTCCACTATACTTCCATCCCCCCCTCTCCCCTAGCTTCTCCCCTTCTCCTACCCTCATGGATGCTTCAGATTAATTTTAAGGATAATTCACATTGTATTTATATACATGTAACTAGAGAACAGAGAATGCACCTACAGCATTAGGCACAAATTCAGAGAGTAGCCCCAGCCCTCTGAACAGCCTTGGAGAACAGTGACAGAGACATAAGAGTGCAGTGGGGGCAGAGACAGGGAAGAGCCATGGATGAATGGGGAGAAAGATCAGCAGGATTTGATGATTGGTTGGTTTGGAGTTAGTCATGGAAGGTCAAGGAAAGACAGAAAAGAATGCTCCCTATGTTTCCTGTGTCTGTCAGTACTGCCAGAGAGTTAAGTCCTGAGACAGGAAATGGTAAGGGTGCAGAGTAGGGATGGGTAGGTGGGTGGATGTACGGAGGAAAAGACAGTGATTTCAACTTGATTTTCAACTGTTTGAGGGTTTATTGATCAGGTGAGATGTCCACTTACTTCTAAGAGTTTTACAAAGTTACTAGTTCATTGAATGGTATAAAGGCACCACAGTCTTATTTAGCTATAAAAACTCACTTATTTTGAGTGTTACTGAAATATTTGAATGATACTAAAGTAATATACCAGGAACAATTAATATTAATCAGGTGAAATTAACAGCACACATTTGATAAAAATGAACTAAACACCATGCACTACAAGAGGTTGGTCAGCTGTTTTGTTTATAAAATTAATAAACAAGAAATGTGGAGATTCCAGTGCTTTATTTCATTCTGCAGTTTGCTTCTCACATTTTTCCAGTTCACTATATGTTAAGAATCAGTCTTTTCTGAGAATAAGATGCTAAAATAGGGGAGTTAGAGCTGCCTTACAGAATTAATTGAGGATCAAAGAAATATTTTGTGGCAGTGCCCTATAAAAGCTAAAGCATGCACAAAGATAGTAAAGGTTAAATGTTAACAAAATATTTTAGTTAGCAAAGTGATATCTCTTCTGAAGCCACTGGTGGGTGCCTCACCATTCGGAATGATAAGGAAAAATCCTATTATAGTACCATGAATTTACATGTGTATTTCTTTCATCATGTATTAAAGTCATTGAATATATTAAAACACAATTTACATAAAACTTTTATTTATTTATTTTTATTTATTTTTTTTTGAGTAGAGAAAGGGAAGGTGGTGACTGTTTTATTATATCCTAATTGGATTCCAGGAAAATCACCCAGGTGCATCTGGACTGATAAGAAACAAGGCACCATGTAATTGAGAATCCCTCGGGGGCTCCAGACAATGTGATGGGGGGAGAATCCAGTCTGCTTGAGCCAGTCCTGTGGTCACACAGCAGATAACCTAACCCTGAACTGTTCAGAGGATTGTAGGTCTAAATTACTCCCTAGGGTGCAACCAAGAGTTAGCCAGACAGAACAATTGTAGCCTTGAGTCCTAACAGGCAAAGGAAAACTTTGGAGGCATAGGGAATGGGGAGGCAGCCTTAGAACAGTGGAATGCACTTTCAGATGAGCAACATGTGATTCTAGTCCATTTAGAGGACTAGGAAATCCATCAGGCTCTGAGAATTTAGGATTCGCAATGATGAAGAGGCCCCAGGCTGTCTCATGAGAAGCTTCTACCACATTAGTGTGATAATGGAACAGTGCTGCTGGAAGTTTTTAAGATTATTTTCTGGAAAGATTGTTCTGTTCACATTATAAAATTCATGTTGGTAATAGAAAGGACTCAAGCAGATTTAGAATCTGTTGATGTAATCTGAAAGGGAAGTGATGTAAAGGTAGAAAGTTGTATTTTAGAGATACTTAGTTGAAGGTAATTTGGGGATATGCAAGAGTGAGGTCATGTCTAGCTATCACCTGAGCATACAAGTTTAAAGTTCAAAGAGAGTCAAAGATTATTTCACTAAATGTGAATGGCAACTGAAGCCCAGGAACTTATAAGATATCACATAAGAGTCTAGAGTCAGAGAAGGCAGCTCATGTATAAGGTGAAGTAACCTTAGGAGAGAAACTGATGTGAAAAGGAGGAGCCCATGATGAGACAGGAAAGAGCAGCTAGATTGGTGGGGTGGGTCAGGACATTGTGCAGATATGGAAACGAGACACAGGGGGATTTTCAAGGACAAATGGGAAATGGTCATCATATCCACTGTCATAGACAATCAAATAAGGTAATGATTTATAAGTCTCTGTGATCAGCATAGTTTTCATTTTTATTATTCTTTCAAATAGGAAGATAGGTTCAGAGATGTGTGACACTTCATTCAGAGCACACATACCTGATTATGGTCTCATCCATTCCCTGATGACAGCAATTTTGTGGGATGGGTGTTCAAAACAAAATAAGACAAATATCTGGATTCCAGTATCTTGTGAATCAGAATTTCTAGGCAAACAGCTGGAAAATCATGCATACCACAAGTGTCTAGATGATTCTTAATACTAGGGAACTCGAAGAAGCAGTTTTATGCTTAATGTCTTCCTAATAAGTTTTAAGCTTAATGTCTCCCTAATAATTTCATGTAATTGTAATGTTATCTGAATGGATATTTGTAACACATAAGACTATCATTTGAAAATGTTCTTGAGAATTGTAGTGTGGCTAGTCTTGCACTTGCCCAGCTCTGGCTCCCCTCCTTCAGGTATCACCTCTGTGATGCAACCACCTGTATATGACCTCCTGCCTATGCACCCAAAGCTTCCTGGGGATACCTCCAACTCAGATGGTAATGTGACTTTTGCTTTCTTTAATTATTGAGTTAATATTTATTTACATCATTATTTGTGTTTTAGAGGTATAATCTCTTTTTCTTCAGGTGTTGTTACCGACGGGAAGTGTGGAGATTTCTCAAAATGTTAAAGATGAATCTACCATATGGCCAGTAATTCCACATTTAGGCATCTACCCAAAGAATTTAAAAAAACCCACTAATTTGAAAGGAAACATGATCTCCCGTGTTAATTGCAGCACTATTTACAATAGCCAAACTATAGAAAGAACCTAAGTGCCCACATACAGATGCATGGATCAGGAAGATGCAGTATATAAACACAACAGAATACTACTCAGCTATTAAAAAGATTGCACTCTTGTCATAAATTGGAAACAGTGATACTAAGCAAACTAAGTCAGAAGAAAGAAAATACTGGATAGTGATACTTAAATGAGGGCTATAGAGATACCAGCCAAAATATCAGGTAAAATCAAGCTAACAACAAACACTAGGTAGTTGATTATATAGAGAATTATGACTACAGGAAAGGGGGTGGGAAGAGGAAAAGTGAGGGCAAATGGGGTTAGGCACATAAAGAACTATGAGGTGAATTTTACTTTCATTCATTGCCAGACTATGAGTTGTTACAAGAAGTGTATCTCACACTTTGGCACCATTTGCACCAGCGTTTAGCTCAGGATAAATATTCAATTTGTTGGAATTAAATGTAAGTACATTATAGAGACTAAATAAATGTTTGATGAGAGTGAAAATAATTTGAGTAATGAAACCTCAACCTATGACAATTCTCAATGTTGCCAAGTCCTTTAATTTAAATATTTTCATCAGGGCCTAAATAGTTTTGAGGTTTCAGTCATCTAAGAGAAGCAGAAGAAAAGTAACCCCATCTCAAAGAGTTCTCTAGGAACATTTTGAAATTAGAAACATTGTTGCATACAACAAAGGAAAAGATAATGCCATGTTCTTGAATTGAGGTCCTTTCAAGAGATGCTACTATAAGAGAATGGTTTCTGTAATAATTGGTCTCTACTGGTCATTTCCTGCTCATAAACCCTGGATGGTAAACTTGGAAAGGTTTAACATTTGTGGGAGAAAGCAAGCCCCTTGCTGATGCTCTCAATCAGGATGGCATACATCCAAAGCATGCAACCATGTCTCTTGAAGATTCAATTAGGAAGTTAACTTTTATTTTCCCATTATCTGAGCACCAATTTTTTAGGAAAGGTATTTTTGAATTAATCAACAATAATAATCCATGAATGACCCCCTCCCCCCTACACACGTCAAATATTTTGGCTGATGGACTATTTCTGCTGCAGAATCCCCTGCAGATATATATATCAGTACCTCAGAGGTATGCTTTCTTGTGAAGAAGGAAGAAGCAGCTAAAAGATATTCTACCTGGAGATCTGACTGATTCTTATCTAGGACTGGACAATTTTCATGAACAAAGTGAAATTTTGCTTGTTAATCCTGGTAACTTTCCACTACCTAAGAATGACCAAGAGCTTTTGTATTCAAGGAAGTGAGAGAATTTTCCCAATATAATACATTTTAAAGAGGTGGTCAAGATTGAAATAAGGCTGTTTTTATGATCATGCCTCATGTGCCTGGGTTGCTCAATTATCCAGTGACACTAATGAGATTATGAGACTCAGAATGGCATATATATATATATACCCAGAAACAACAGATGTTGGTAGAGAAAAAAGAACCTTTGTAAACTGCTCACAGGAATGTAAACTGGTTCAACCCCTATGGGAAAACAGTATGGTGGTCTCTCAAAATATTAAAACTAGAACAAGCACATGATTCCAGCAATTCCACTTATAGACAGCTACTCAAAGAATACAAAAACACAGAAATAATTCATAGAAGGACAAGTCACAAGTAGTGGATGATTTTGTTCATATGGAGTATGGGGAAATGAAACAAAGGAATAGAAAAAGTAATCTAAAACCAACCCTAGAAATTTCTCTGCAGATTTGAGGCTACTAGAGGGTTGGGACAAATGTGGGGAGAGCCCCCGTGGCATAAGGAAAAGGATTATGGGTATATCTTGGTAGAGGGGGTGGTATGGTGACTCACCTCTGAAGATGAATAAATCAATCTTCCCTAAATCATATATAGTGCTGTAATCAAATATTACCTCAATAAAGAAAAAAAGAATGAAAAATGAATGAGAGATGTAAAACCAAGAAGAGAAGACTGAGCATCGTGACTATGACTCCAGATCAAGGACACCTGGGAAGGAAAGGTAGTATCCTAAAGACTCATCCCAAAATTA
This sequence comes from Uropsilus gracilis, assembly GCA_004024945.1. Classification (NCBI taxonomy): domain Eukaryota; kingdom Metazoa; phylum Chordata; class Mammalia; order Eulipotyphla; family Talpidae; genus Uropsilus; species Uropsilus gracilis. Next base: position 107,842 of record PVHY01000376.1, on the reverse strand, counting down.
TCCCAAAGATAACACATAACCTTCCAGATCATACTATAATTTCTTGTTCACTTTGTGTCTGTGTAATTAGAACGTAAGATTTTTCTTGCAAGAATTATATTCTGTAATCTTGGGTTACAATTTATAACCCAACAACAAATTGGGTGGCTGGTGAAGAACAACTAAATACATCAATAAAATGTCTCCTTCAGAGTGAAATAAAGAAAATGCTCAGATGGGTGGAATGATATTAAATCAAACTCAGGCAGTACAGGTGGGGTGAACCATCTCACAGGAACAGGACTCTGGCTGAAACCAGCTGCAGTCCGAGAAGGATTTTTCTGCTTCCTAATTTCTGATGTGCTTTAAAGTTATAGCTGAGAGAGAGCATTAGGATTGAAAATTCTGGCAGTTTTTACAGTATGTCGATCACAGAGAAGGATCGGGGCATATGGCATTTATTAGAAGCTGTTTTTCTGATGGTTATGAGCCAGCTAATGAGCCATGGTCATTTATGTAGGTGGTAGTCTATTAGCAGGACATCCTTAAGGCTCATTAAGGATGATCTTTAAAAATATGTCTGCCTTTTGTTTAGAGTTTGTAAGAAAGTGATGTCTTTAGCCCCTCTCTCTTTCTGCACTCTCTAGGGTGAACTGAAATAGTAAATTTTCTGAACACTACGAGCACTAATTTCTCTTTCATCTAACACCCAATTCCATATGATTCAGTTGACTTAATGTGTCCCCACAGCTCTGCAGCAGATTTCCCATGCCACGAATAGTTAACAGATAGGTAATTTCAGAAAAGACCTTTGTTTATTTTTAGCCAAATGCCTTCTCTTATTCTTTTTTTCATTGTTATTTAATATTGTTTCTCTCAAATTCTTTTGGAATTGGTCGATTCACCTATACAGTTAAAATGTTTAAACTCTTCTGTTTTCAATTAAGACACACATTGGAATAGATTTTAACTAACTTCCAATTATTGTATAGACTTGGTTACTTAATGGTGGACTATGTGTCATCCTTTATCACAAATCTCAGAAGGTGAATGGTTCCCAGTTGGCAGTGATCATTTATGTATTCCAGATGATTTGTGTGAAGTGGAAGATTACTCCAGTTTACACAGTAGAGCTCAAATTAAGGTTTGTCACCTAGTCATCTTGTCAGAAATGCTAGGTTTATAGAACTATAGTTGTATTACAATATTATTACTTATCTTTATAAAAATTATAGGAAGTATTTCCAAAAATTAATTTTTAGAGGGCAAAGACTCTTTGATTAGGCAGTTCATAGATTTTAGAAGTATGTGATAATTTTTGTTAAATAAATTGAAAGAAAGCTAATCTTTCCATTTAATCTTTCTACATCATGTAATGATTAGTAGTGATGATGTTTTCCTTAATTAATAAGAAAATAGAAGTACAATTACAATGTTGAAGACATTGAATCTTGTCTGAAGAAACCCAAGGATAAAAAAAAGTGAGTCCTACTAAAGAATTTTATTAATTATGATATTGAAATTCATTTGGGTTCACAAAAAAACCCAAACAGTAAAAGCTTTCCTGACTAATGGGAAGAATGGAGGAATTACACTCCCAAACTTAAAACAATATTACAAGGTTCTTATTATAAAAACTGCATTGTATTGGAACAAAAACAGACACAAAGACCAATGGAATCAAATAAAACACCCAGAAATAAAATCACACATATATGACCAATTAATATTTGACTAAGGAACTAAGAATATACACTGGAACAAGGAAAGCCTCTTCAATAAATGGTGCTGGAAAAGTTGGACAACAACATGCAAAACAATGAATTGGGACCATTATTTTACACCATATGCAAAAATCAACTCAAAATGGATAAAGGACTTTAACATAGGACCCTGGACACCATAAAATATAGAGAAGAAAAACTTAGGCAAAACACTTCTTTAAAGACTCATCTCCAGAAATAAGGAAAATAAAGGAAAGAACAAACAGCTGGGACTATATTAAACTAAAAAGCTTCTGTATAGCAAAAGAGAAAATAAGCAAAACAAAGAGAATCCCAATAGAATGGGAAAAATATTTGCTTACCATACAACACACAAGGGGATAATATCAAGATGTACTTACACAACTTAAGAAAAACAAAACAAACAACCCAATCAAAAAATGGGTAGAGGAATTAAAAAGGCACTTCTCCAAACAAGAAACTCAAATGACCAACAGACATATGAAAAAATGCTCAAAATCACTTAAAAATCAGGGAAATGCAAATTAAAACCTCAATGAGATATTGCCTTATGCCAATAAGAATGACCTATATAAAAAAAGTGGGCAACAACAAATGCTGGTGAGATGTGGAGAAAAAGAACACTTTTACACTACTGGTGGGAATGCAAACTGGTCTAACCACTATGGATGGCTGCGCTCAGGGCTCACCCCTGATGCCCAGGTAACCAACCTTCGGGTGGGGGAGGGTCTGGTGCTCGGAGAGAGGTAACCAAGGGCTGCAGTTTAACACTGAGAACACAAGTGGGAAAAACTGCTCACAGCTCAGAGACCTGAAGCACCACTGCCGCAAAGTAGGGAGTCAAGGACATTGACTAATCACGTCAGTCAAGACACCCTAACCAAAAAGGTTTCTACAACAGATCCTAGACACATCGCCAAATAAAGACACATGCTCAGGGCACAAAAAACATTTAAAACACATCAATCTAAAAGAGGAGAAAGAACAAAAAAAGAAGATAGACAATACAATAGAAAACCACACATACACACCACATCGACTGACTGAAAAAGAACTTGTCCCCCAAAATACCTAGTGGAAACAAGATATATCCACCACAGCAGCAAAGGCACAGAGGCAAAAATAACCACAACTTTTTTGGCTTCACCATGACATCTAATTCAAAAACAGCAGTGAATCAATATGTAGAGCAAGTCCGAAGGGAAAACAAAGGAAGAATACAAATACTCAAGCAAGCCCTGAGAAGAATAACTCATCACCCAAGGATAAACAACTTGAGGAAACCAACATGGAGGACATGGAAGAAATGCTATCTATGTCAGACAAAGAATTCAGAATCTATTTGTTAAAAGCATTAAAAGAGGTAAGGAAAGATGGATAAAAAGGGAAAGCAAGAGGTCAGAAACTTTCAATGAGCTAAGAGAAGTAGAAAATATAAAAAAAACATTGCAGCAAAGTGAGTACTATCATCTATGAACAGAAGAATGAGATTAAAACCTTAAATAAGAAGCTGATTGAGATAGTTTCTAAGAGGAGCAATAGAAGAGCTCAAAAATGCAGGGAGAAGCCAGGAAAGCATATTAGAAGAAATAGAAGAGTGAATTAGCACACTTGAGGACACAGAAGTAGAGGACAAAGAAAGAAAAAGAGAGAAAAACAAAGTAAGAAGACAGAAGTAAAAATCTGAGATCTGTCAGATACCATAAAGAAAACAAATATGAGTAATTGAAATCCCAGTAGGAGAAGAGAAAGACATAGGATCTGAAAGGCTTTTCAAAGAAATAATGGAGGAGAATTTCCAAAATCTGAAGAAAGAATTGAAAATAGACATACAGGAAGCAAAAAGGACACCAAACTACTTTAATGAAAGAAAACACAGTAAGACACATCATAGTAAAATTCTCGAGAGCCAAAGATAAAGAAAAAATTATGAGATTAATAAGAGACAGGAAACAGATAACCTACAAGACTGACTTCAGATTTCTCAGAAGAGACTCTTCAATCAAGGAGAGAATGGGACCACATCTTCAAAACACTCCAAGACAAAAAGTGCCAGCCAAGAATACTCTACCCAGCAAAACTGTCCTTTCTTTATGAAGGAAAAATTAGAGCTTTCTCAGACAAACAAAGCCTCCAGAAACTTACTATCATCAAACCTCCACTCCAAGAACTTCTGCAAGAAGCCCTCAGATCAAAGCCCACAGAAGAATTGAAAAGAATGAATAATTAAGAAGAAGAAGAAACTAAAACAGAACCCAAATGACCACCAGGAACCCAATGTTAGAACCTCAAACATCAATAATTACTCAAAATGCCAGTGGACTAAACTCATCAGTCAAAAGACACAGAGTTGCAGACTGGATTAAAAGACAGAAGCCAACATTCTTCTGCCTCCAAGAAACACATATGATTCCAAAATATAAGCACAGATTGAAGGTAAAAGGATGGAAAACAATTTTACCAGCAAATGGGACCCCCAAAAAGGCAGGGGTAGCCATTCTTATAGCAGACGAAGCATACTTCAAAATAAAAAAGTGACAAAGAATAAAGAAGGTCACTACCTAATGGTTCAAGGGTCAACCCAACAAAAAGACATAACAATTATCAACATATACTCACCAAATGAGGGTGCACCAAGATTCATAAGACAGCTGCTAAGAGAACTGAAAACAAATATTGATGAAAATACATATATAGTAGGAGATTTTAATACCCCACTCTCAACAAAGGACAGATTAAAAAAAAACAAAAAAAACAAAAGCTATACAAGGACACAAAAGCCTTAAAAGAAGACCTTGACAAAATGGACCTATTAGATATCTACAGGACACTACACCCACAAGGGAAAGATTACCCCTTCTTCTCAAACGCACATGGATCATTCTCTAAAATTGACCACATACTAGACCACAAGGCAATCTTGAATAAATACACAAAGACTAAAATAATACCAACATTGTTCTGAGATCATAAAGGCATCAAACTAGAAATCAACAATGAAAAGAAAGCAAGAAGAGCATCCAACACTTTGAGACTGAACAACATGTTACTGAATGAAGAATGGGTAATTGAGGAAATTAAAGAAGAAATTAAAATCTACTTTTAAACAAACGACAAAGAAGACAAAGCATTCCAAAATGTCTGGGATATAGCAAAAGCATACCTAAGAGGAAGGTTCATAGCAATACAGGCTCATATCAAAAAGCAAGAAAATAACCAAAGAAATAACCTTATCTCCCAAATCAAAAAATTAGAAAAAGAGCAACAAAAAAAAAATCCAAAACCCAGGAGAAGACAAGAAATAATAAAAATAAAAGAATAAATAACCTAGAAACAAAAAGACTATCCAGAAGATCAACAAAACCAAAAGCTGGTTCTTTGAAAAAAATAAATAAAATTGATAAACTCCTTGCAAAGCTCACAAAGGAAAGAAGAGAGAAAATTCAAATATACAGGATCACAAATGAGAGAGGATAAATTACAACAGATACAATAGAAATCCAAAGGATAATAAGAGATTACTATGAACAACTATATGGAAATAAATACAACAACCTGGATGAGATGGACAGATTCTTAGAAAGACACAACTACCCAAAATTGAGCAAAGAAGATATAGAGAACTTAAACAATCCAATTACAAGCAGCGAAATAGAAACAGTCCTCAAAACTCTACCTAAAAACACGAGCCCAGGACCAGATGGCTTTAGTAATGAATTCTACCAGACATTCAAAGATGAAATAACACCTGCACTACTATAACTTTTACAAAAAATAGAGAAAGAAGAAAACTGCCAAATACATTCTATGAAGTAAACATCACACTCATACCAAAATCAAATAAGGACAGCACCAAGAAAGAAAACTATAGACTAATTTCCTTAATGAACATGGATGTAAAAAGTTTAAACAAAATCCTGGGAAATAGAATCCAATGATGCATAAAAAGCATTATTCACCATGATCAAGTGGGATTTATCCCAGGGGCACAAGGATGGTTCAACATCTGGAAATCAATTAATATAATACACCATATCAACAAAGAGAAAAACAAAAACCACATGATATATCAATAGATGCAGAGAAAGCATTCAACAAAGTCTAGCATCCATTCATGATAAAAGTCCTTGAAAAAATGGGATTAAGGGATCATACCTCAACATAATAAAAGGAATCTATGACAAGCCTATGGTAAACATCCTAAATGGAGAAAAACTAAAATCATTCCAATTCAGATCTGGAACAAGGCAAGATCACTACTCCTCACTACTTTTTAACATTGTACTGGAAGTCTTAGCTAGGGCAATAAGGCAAGAGAAAGAAATAAAAGGGATACAAATAGGAAAAGAGGAACTGAAGCTCTCATTATATGCAGATGACATGATTCTCTATATAGAGAACCCCCAAAAAATCCACGCACAAACTATTTGAAATAATAAACCAGTTTATTAAGGTGGCCAGATACAAAATCAACACACAGAAGTCAGTAGCTTTCCTATATGCAAAAAAAACAATAAGAGGAAGAAGAAATTTAAAAAGTCATCCCATTTACCATTGCAACAAAAACAATTAAATACCTGGGAATAAACCTACAAATCATGTGAAAGATCTATACAAAGAAAACCTAAAAAAGCTGCTAAAAGAGATAGAAAAAGACATAAGAAAATGGAAAGACATTCCCTGCTCATGGATTGGAAGAATTAACATCATCAAAATGGCCATCCTGCCAAAGCAATCTACAGATTCAACGCAATTTCTATAAAAATTCCAATGACATTCTTTAAAGAGATAGAAAAACAATTATCGAAGTTCATATGGAATATCAAAAGACCTCAAATATCAAAAAACCTCCTGTCCAAAAAAAGAGAGAATGGAGGGCCAACTATCTCAGACCTCAAGTTATACTACAAAGTCATAATAATTAAAACAGTATGGTACTGGTACAACAACAGACAATCAAACCAGTGGTACAGAATTGAGTGCTCGGAAATAAAACCACATATATATAGTCAACTAATCTTTGACAAAAGGGGAAAACTTACATTGGAACAAAGATAGCCTCTTCAATAAATTGTGCTGGGAAAATGGACAAAGACCTGCCAAAAAAATGAACCAAGACAACATCCTCACACCCTGTACAAAAGCCAACTCAAAAGAGACAAAATATTTAAATGTCATACCTGAAACCATAACATACATAGAAAATAACTTGGGAGAAACCCTCCAGGAAGTACAGTTCAGAAACCCCTTTCTGGAAAAATCTACTGATGGTAAAAAATTGAAGGAAAACATGAACAGATGGGACTACATCAAACTAAAAAGCGTTTGTACAGCAAAAGAGATGACAGAAAAACTAAAAGAAGCCCAACTGAATTGAAACAATTTTTGCCCTCCACAAGAGTAATAAAGGTTTAATAACAAAGATCCACAAGGAACTCACACAATTAAACAAAGCAAAACAAGAAGCCCAATTATAAAATGAGGTGAAAAACTAAAAAGAAACTTCTCCAAAGAGGAAATATAAATGGCCAACAGGCACATGAAAAATTGCTCGTCACTAGCAATAAGGGAAATGCAAATCAAAACCACAATGAGATACCTACCACCTTACACCAGTAAGAATGGTCCATATCCATAAAACGGGCAACAAGTGCTGGCGAGAATGTGGAGAGAAAAGGACACGCTTACACTGCTGGTGGGAATGTAAACTGGTCCAAACTCTATGGAAAGCTGTATGGAGAACCCTCAAATTAATGAAAATGGAACTACCATTTGACCCAGCAATTGCTCTCCTGGGAATTTACCCAACTTCAATGTGGGTACAAAGGGACACCTGTACTCAGATGTTTGTTGCAGCACTATTTATAATTGCAAGGATATGGAAGCAACTGAAATGTCCCCAAAATAGATGACTGGATGAAAAAGATGTGGTATATATACACAATGGAAAATTACTCATCAATTAAAAATGACAAATTGGATGATTTTATTATACATTGGATGGACTTAGAAGAAGTCATATTAGCAGAAACAAGTCAAAAAGAAAAAAACAGAAACCAAATGGTTTCACTATTATATGGGACCTTGGAAAGGTAAACAAAAATCCATAAAGAAAAGTTAAAACAAGCCAACAACCAAATTAAAGTACATAACCTGGGGGGATGGGACAAGGAGGGAAAAGTCAGGGAGGGGGGTGAACCCCAGAGTTGACAGAGATGTGAAATTTTTATATAAATAAATTATTAAAAATTGGTGGTATATTTGCTCAATGGAATATTATTCAACAATTAAAAAAAGACAAGTTCATACCATCTGCAGCAACATAGGTGGAGCTGTAAGAAATTATACTAGCTGAATTTAGTCAGAAAAAAAAGAGAAACACCAGATGGTCTCACTTATATGTGTAATATAGATAAATTAAACAAAAGATAAGATATAGTAAAAGCTAGCAAGTTGACTAACAGAAACAAAACACTCAGCAAAGGAGGGAGAAGGAAGAGGGTAAAAAGGGAAGAAAGAATATAAGGGAAAATGGTGATAGGTCACAGGCAATATGGTGGTGGGAGAAATATGGGAAAGTTAAAAAAAAACATTAAAATAAATAAGATAAACAAATTATGGAACCTGAGTTCATGCTTTGGTAATATGAACAGAGAAATTATAGTTTTCCTCAAAGAGAATCCAGGTGATAAAGTCCCATATGTGAAGCAGAAAAGCTGTCTTCTCATACATTTCAACTAAAGACCAGATGACATATGGAATCTTGGAACTATGACCAAAGCAGTGAGCCAGGAACTGAGCCAGGACCTCATCTCCGCTGCTATTACACTCTCCTCTGAAGACACTGTGTGTCATTGTATGTGCTAATCTTAGAGCCTTCCTTCATGTTCCAAGGTTATGGCATTTACTCTTCGAAAAAAATAAAACGGGGAGGGGGGGCAGTTGGAAAAGGTAAATGGAGACTTACTGAGATTCTATTTATTTTGATAATTCAACAAATGTTCACTTGCCTCTTTCACGGAAACCCAGATAATATACGATGAAACAATTTTGATGATGTGTAACTCTAAAATCCACCACATGAACACCTGCATCTTGTGAAAATACTCCAGGAATTTTAAGAAGAGCACAGTGAGGCGGTCAATCACCAGGTGCCACTTGTTCCTTAAATCTGCAAAATAGTAAGTTCACCTAATAAAGGAATTTTTTTCCATTATTACTTCAAGCAATTTTTCTAACGTTCAGATTGGAATAATAAGCTGCAAAATAGTAACACTGAGTAAATTATAAGACTATGAGCTCTAGAGGAAGGGTGGTATGTGACTCCATCTACGTGACTTAGACATCATATACCGGGACTCTGAGATCAAAGCTGCTTTTTCTACCTTTTAATTAAAGTAGTGAAAAGACACATCTTGATCTAATTTAAATTTATGTCTGAGCCATATAATTCCAAACTTCCCGAGAGTATAATTAAGTAACATGAGCTCACAGTAAATGACATTTTTCCTACCCAAACAATGTTTCCAAAGCGCCAGTCTCCCAGGAACTGGTAAAACTGGCCTCTGGCTGGGAGCAGTGACTGGGCAGCATGTGGGGAGTACCTGTACCTCCTGATCACATTGGTAAGGAGCTCACAACCTACGTGGCTGCCTCAACCGAGGACTGTTCTGTGCAATTACCATTCCAGCATCCTGGAGAAAGCCACTCAGGAGCCCAGTAGGTGACAAGCCCTCAGTGTCAATCCTATAGCCAAGGTGGTCAGCAGATTATTATGCCTGACTCTGAAAGCTGAACTAAAGTTGTAGTTATTGTAAAACACAGTTACTTAGAGAATCAAATCAATATGGAGATTTAGGTCATAACTGAGAGACTTTACTAGAAAGATAACTGAGGGAGTTGGAGAACAGGTGCAGGGCAATAGTTTTTGTGACTCTATCACTAAAGCTCAAACCCACCTCATAGCAATTTAACAAAATCTTATTCCTGTGTCCAGTCACAGAATTAAGCTCTTCTTTGACATGGGAATGCACAGGCCCAGGCCCAGAGTATGGGTTTCTGTGTCTTCCTCAAGGCCGTCTGAGAAGAGGGGGGAGGAGTGGGCTCTTCTACCTCAAACTGTCTGTAATTTCCTTCCTTGATGAAGCCCACAGCCCAGAAGAAGAAAAAGGCAGCATCTTGCTGTCCCAGCCCCAACACATGGTGCTCTTCTCCTGTTCCCTAAGGTTTGCTGGGATTTGATTCCCAGAGCAAGTGTTCCACCTTTTACACGCTGTCCCATCATCTAACTCTCATCATGCCACATTAAAAAGTGATTTCAGGACTAGAAAGAAAAACAGGAATGAAGAACCTGAAAAATAATGAGGGGGGATCCTAATGAATCAGTGGCAGTCACAGCATCTCTAGGAGCTGACTGGAAGTGCTAATAAACCAACTGCTTGCTTCTTGCTCCTGTTCCATATCCTGGAGCATTAGGTCAGAACTAGAAATCAGCTCTGAATTTCCAGTTCCCTGGGAAAGTCTCCTCAAGGATGCATTTGGAAAAGCCATATCCAGCATGCTTGGAAATGCTCCCCAGCCTCCTGTGTCTTCTCTGGAGGAGATGGCTCTGCTCACAAAGGGCGAGGCCCACCCCTCTTGCTGAGATCACCACTGGCACATCAATAATTGATCACCAGTCACCTGCTTTTCTAAGTCAGAATTAAGATGAAATTATTGGAACAGGAATATTGTAACTACAGCAACCCAAAACTCTACTCTCCAATTTTCACTTCCCTTGCCAGGTCAAAGATCATCCTGCTAGAGTTAGCCATTGTTTCATTCAGTCATTCAGCATTTTCTGAGCAGCAGCTGGTACAGACAGATTACCTGATGGCTCTTCCTCCTCTTCTTCCTCTTCCTCCTCCTCCTCCTCTTCCTCCTCTTCCCTGTCCTCATCTTCCTCCTCCTCACTGTCTTTTTCAAGCTCGTCCTTCTCAGATTTTTCAAAACACCCCTCTGGTTTCTCCTCTGTAGGTTCAGCCAGCTTCTTCAACTCCACTTTCTCCAGGTTGGTGGATAGATTGATCATGGTGAGGTCAGGGAGGCTTCCCTCAGGGTGGGCCAGTCTGTTGGCAGAGTAGTGAGTCAGAGGAGGAAAGGGACCCGGGAGAGATCAAGTGAGGGGCGAGTTAAAGGAGGATGAACAGAAATGAAAACTGCTATATGAGCACAGGTCTTGCCATGTGGGGATGTTAGTGTCTGCTCACTTTTTTTTTTTTTTTACTCTTTCTAAAAACAAATTGTAAATTCAGGTTGTTAGCTTTTTTGATTCAGGTTCTAATGATTAGTCAGTAATGAGAGCTATTGACACCTAAACTTGACATTTTTCCCAGAGGAGAAAATGGTCAGAGTTTAGGATGGAGAAGCATGAAATGGCATCTGTAGAGCAAGCATTTCATGGCTTCACAGAGGGACTTACTCATTTTGGTGGATTGGTAATTTTTTCTTGATGCTGCTCAAAGTAATTGAAATAGAAAGGAAAAAAAGGAGATGAGAACAGAAGAATTATAAGGAATGTCAGAGATCACACATCATGCTACATATCATCATTATTGCATTCCTGTATGCAGGCTGCAGTGAGTCCCTATGGCAAATGCATTCATGAGGGCATCGACAGCGAGCTTTGCTAGGAACCTATGCTTGGCAACTGACTGTAGAGTGGGCAGGACTGAGAGTTCAGGGCGAGAGTATATAGATGGCTGAGGCAAGTCTTGACATGCTTTTGAGTAATGCAGCAAACCATCCCACAAGATCTAAGTCATTCACAGTTTAAACAGATTTTAAAAATTAATAAATAATGTGTAATTCCAGTCAAACTTTGCACATTCTCCTCCCCTCTGTCATCAACTAGAGCATATGCAGAGAAAACTAAGTGCTTTCAGAAGAAGGGCTGGGGCACTGAGGTAATCACTGTGCCCCAGTAGGTCAGGAGGAGGAGGCATGAGAGCCGCTGAGAGACAAGGATGTGGTTCCACTGAATTACCAGGCACCAGCACCAATGTTGAGTGGAAAAACACAAGCACACTCTTTCTCTGCATTCTAAAAAGTGTCTATTCTTTTGTATTCAAATGAATATCCGATGGAAATCTGGTGGTATTTAAAAGGTCTTAGGAAAAGGTCTACTGGAAATGCTGGTAGTCTTCTTCATTAGATATAATGAATGGAGACATTTCAGTAAGATCGAAGTACAGGGAGGATAATCTATTTATGTATTTTCTATAAAATCAGGAAGTTTGGCTAGATAAATTTTAAGAGTTACACTGTGACTCTTAGTTTTATATTTGAAATGGACCAAGACGGTAGACAAATACAGCAATGAATCTACATTTTCCTTAGATTTTTGGGAAGGTTTTTTCCCTCAAAAATGTTTTCTTACAGTGTCAAGCAGGTACATTATGGAGTGCAGAACCAAATTGTTAATTTAATGAAAAAAGAACATTCTGAGGATAGGTCAATGTCAGTGGAAGGAATGTCGGACCTACCACTTTCTGATTTTACAAACAAGTCAGTTTACTCTCCCACTTCAGGTAAAGTTCACTACTCTTATAACTACAATACTATGTCTTTACACCAGTGCTGCAGAACAAAATGCAGCTTATATATTTGCTACCTCTGTTTTGTCAGGGCACTAGATATAACTAGTATTGCATGAAAAAGCAGCCAGCTGGTATGCATTTATTAATACTTCTAGGTTCTCTTCTGCATTGCCAGGGAACTTCATTTTCCAAGTGAGAATTTATTTTTAATTAGGGCAAGGACTCTGGTCATTTTTACTGTGGAAATATGACCACCAGAGACTGTACTTTATACATCTGCATTAACACTGCCATGACTTAATATTGATATGGAAAATCTTCCCAATGATCAGTATTATTCATGGGGTGAAATGAACAGAGATGAACTTGTCTCTGTACAACAAAAAGTCCACAAGCAACAAGGGCCCAGGAGGCCATAAAGAGGGAATACTGAAGGAGTAAATCCTCTGGAAATATGTCCAGAGGGAAACTTGGAATAGTCTAGAAGAAATCTTGGATAACATGGAACTGGAAAGACAAGGGAAACAAATTTTTGGGTCTAATGCTGCTCTTTTGCTCCTGACCTTACAATCCTTAGTGGAAAATTGAACATCTAATATCAGTACCCTTTGGAATAGCCAACCTCACAAGCTTATCACAGAGGCCAAACAATGAACTGGGAGTTTTTTAACTGAGAAATTTCCATGAGTTGTGCCTTGCCTTATGCATTCAGGAAAATCTATGTTCAATCAGATGCATATAAATGGAAATATTTTACATGCATGATTGGAGTTTACGATAATGAGAGATATCTGTGTGAATTCTTTCATCTTTCATTTTGATCATAATAATTTTTTGGAGGTAATACAGATTATATTAAAAGCACAGACTTTGAAATCAGAAAGACTTGGGTCTAAGCTTCAGGTAGACAACTTGGCGATTGGGCAAACTCCTTATCCTGTCTTAGCTCATCTGCAAAATAGAATCAGATTGCCTACTGGAAAATTTAAGGCAATTTCTATTAAGTGCTTAGCACAGCGCTTATTACAAGGGAATATGTATAAAGTAAGGAACCACCTGTTAATGATAGATTTCCATTTCCTGAGTTTCGACAATCTGCACTATAAATTCACCAACAAAGAGAAAGAATTAAAAGCTACGCCTTTGCAAGGAAACTTATGAGACCAGAAGCCAGGGCAGGCACCACACTTGGACCATTATTTTGTCATAGCACATTATTTAAGAGAATTTGTGTTTAACAACAACCCCGAGGAAAGAGCAAATTCCTTTGGAATCTTTCTGCAGTCTCCATGTCATTCTCTCACTGCACTCCTCCAGCTGGGTTTGGGGCTGGGACTGGCACATATGTAGAGTCGGTCTGAGTACTGCAGAATTCATAGGCAGTTACTTAACGAACAGCTGTATAGTCTGTGTAAATTTGTGCACCTTAATTTAACATTTTTTGTTCTAGAAATTTAAAGGCATCCTGGCTTTCAAAAATGAAATTGAAAGCCACACTCCAGGAAAAACATTTCCTGAAACTTAATAATGCCTGTACAAATATATATGAATTTTTAAATCATTATCAGGATTTTTAAATTGGAACTCCAAATGAAGGTGATAAACTAGATTTTCAGAAAGTCCCTGCGGTACTTCCCTGAGGTACTTGGTTATCTTCTCCTTGCATTTTATTCAATTGCACCTATAATTTCATTGTCTTTTTTGTTTGTTTTTTAATGATACAGACTGAATTTTAATCCTCTCATTGTTTCTTAAGTGAAATGGCCCTCTCCTTTTTGTACTCTAATAAAGAGGATGGTATTTATCTGTATATTCACATATTATGTGCTTCATGCCCCTATGATTATACAGTCCCCATGTGGGCCTTTCTCTGTTAATATTGACATCACTTTATCTTAGTTAAGATCCTGGAGACGCTCCCTTTGAGGGCAGAATTCTTTATAAATTTCACCTGCAAAATGTATACTTGGCATCCTCTTGGTATACTCACAGAATGAGAATGTACTCATTCTATGTACTAAGGAGGCATTTTTATTTGAAACAGAAGAAACAAATTATGTTACACGGAGAGGTGAAGAGATTTAGTTCTTTAGTGGGAATTAACTGTGAAGAGTCACATATTAAGCCAGTTCCCATTAGAGAAAATGGAAAATCTGCCTCTGTAAAATTTCCTTAGTCTAAATTTCATTTAACTATAATTAGTATAATTTGGGAAAGGTGGTGTTAAATTACACTAACCCATTCATTAGACTATTAGGAAAAACATGTTTTGCTAATTTGTGATGCCTATAATATTTAAGGTAGAATATTTACATTAAGACTATTTCCTAAAATTAAAGCACTTTTAGAAGACTGTATTCATAGATTAGTATTTGGCTTGTAAATATAATATCATGTCTTAAATATGTATGTTAGCAAGTCTTCCCCCCAAAATACACATACATATATGAAATAACCACTACTCTTGCTAAAATATTCTGATTCGTTTATAAATTCTCACAAAATAACTCCCACAGTTATTCATATCTTGAACATTTTATCAATTATTCACTGTCTTCAATATTTACTGCTCCTTCCTACCTTGTAAGGCAATGTCTAAATTTTATCCAACCCAAAATTTGAATATAGGTAAGCCCACTCTTTCACCCAGAGTGACCTATATAAACACTTTATTCTCCGCATAGAACAATACTGAACATAAAGAATCTATGGGGGCAGCACATTCAGTAAAGTACTGATATTCTCATTCTAATAAGGTGCAAACCCTGTACTCCATAGGCAGCCTTTCAGAAGCACAGACTGAATGTTACATGACATGCAGGGTCATGTTCTCCCAGGTGCTAACCTGGCCTTTATTAGCATGTTAACGTTCAGACAAAAATGAAGGAGTCCACTGGAAAGAAATAGTGCTAACGTTGGAATGCTTTCACTTTTTAATTATGCTGGCTGAAACTGATTCTTCGTCATTCTAAGAATTCCTAAGTGAATTCAATGTCCTTGTGGCTTGGGATAAAAGGCATAGGTTTCCTTTTAAGAGGGAAAGAGAGATGTATAGGACAACCTAAACCAAAGCTTCCATCAGCCTTGGCCAGTGGAGTCCATCCAACTATCCCCTGCCCTCTTTGGTGTTCCAGTCATCTATTTATAAAGTAAATGACAGAATTTCCTTATATGGGGAGGGATATGACTAAAATAGTTGCTCAAGATTGCTAGCTATAGTCTCTGGCTTACTTTTGTTCTTATTGGCAAAACAACAACAACAAAAACAACAACAAAAAACTAAGGTTGACTTTTCTTTTTTAGGCCATAAACAAAATTGGCCCCAAAGAGAAGTATCTAATTCCTCCTTCTGCAGCACTGATGCACTAAGTTGTAATATCCTTCTAGAGTATTCTGCCTCCCAGGGTTTGATGTTTAGACTTGGTCTTTGCCTCAGAGAAAAGCAAATGGAATAGAAAACTAAGGATTCTTTCAAAGAACTATTTTGTTAATTGAATTCATAACCAAAGACATGTTTTATTAACTAAGTTATTGGCTTTATTACTAATGACATGAAATTATGGGAGTGGATATTTTAACTTGCCTACTTAATAAAGCAAGAATAGTTTTTGTAAATAGAATTCCCAAAGGATCATTGCTCTGTACTGTAGGGGCACTTGAGGATAACTCTCTATAGAAAATTCATCAAAACTCACTTTTCATTATTTGCACCTTCCATTTTCCCAGCTAGGTAACCTATGTGAAAGGCACAGAATTTTCTCAGTGTTCATTTTCCTACCTTTCACAAATACATTGTGAAATCTGAAGATGTAAAACACCAATATGAAATATGTTTCAAGTAAATTTATAGTTGGAGAAATTGATGTTTTAATGTTGATGATTTATTGACTGTTTTCACTTCATCCAACAAATGTCTAATAAGGGTGTACTAGAGGGTAATACTCTGGGGTAGGGTATACAGGGACATGGGTAAATTATGCAAAGATCTCCAGAGCTGATGCCTCTGACAAGAAGGTAAACAAGCGGGCATATAAAGGGCTAAGGTTAGTGCCAGGATGCAGCATGATAAAGTGCTGCGGGAAGTCAGAGGAGGGTGGTTACTTTTAGCGGGATTTTGGCATTAGGGGTGGCTTAGTGGAGGAGGTGGTTCTTGAGCTGAGCTCTCAATTACATCTTCAAACAGGAAATGAGATCTCAGGTAAGGCTTGAACTAATTCTACCAAAAACTGAAATTAACGAGGTCTACGTTTGAAAGAAGATCAAAAGTCGAGCACCAGCTGAAGACCCTTGACAACCTCCAAGTCCACTTGGCAGCACCATTCAGGATAAACACCAAATGGCTTGGTTTGCAAAATACATCCATGAACATACCTGAAGACCACAGTCCACAATGGTTCATATGAAACAGTAAAGTATTTCACACACTATGAGACCATTTTAAACAAAAATGAGAGGAAACATCAAAGTACCCACCTATTTATTATTAGATACACGCGCCCATTGACTTTGGCATGGCTACGAGGACAGAGATGGGAGCACAGGGTGGCATGCGGTGGCAGTGGAAGACAGGATGAAGAGAGAAAGAGAAGATCGTTAGACAGAGACCAGGGATGTAGACCATGTCTCATAAGCATTCCATCATCAGTTGTTACCATCACTGATGCATGCCATGTGCACTGAAGGAGAGTCTAGGCTGCAAGAGTCAGTAGCAACATGAAATTAGATATATTCAGGAAAAATGCTAAAAACAGCAGGTTTCTTCAGTTATCTCACCCTTCCTCATCTAACATAATTGTAAACATTTGTAACATTTAAATTTTGAAAGTACACTTTTTGAGATAAAATATAATCTAAAAGATTAACTCTTGCTCTTTCCCAGGTTAAAAAAGATCTTAAGTAGTCAAATTTAACATGCTGTTCTCTAAGGTTTTCTAAACTGAAGTTAAAATATACAGGTACCTCTATTTACTGTACATTGTGGATACTACAAAACACTCTACCATCAAAAACATAACGACTGAAGGTTCTGGTGATGGTTAACATTTTTTAACAAAGAAACGTTTTAATGTAAGGTGTATACAACTAATACATGATATTACATTATTACTATGTTATTGTGTTAATATGCAAGAACATAGTCTAAACAAACCTTCAGTACAGTATACCCTGGGAAATCAAAATATATCACTCACTTTACCAAGATATTCACTTTACTTCAATGGAAACATCCCACAATATCTCCAAGGTTCATCTGCAAATCACTTTGTTTCTATATGCACTACTATACTTTCTAAAACAAATCATGGGAAAAATATAGCAATGGATACTTAAATAAGTAGTGGATATTTAATGATTAAAGTGTTATGTACTTTATCAATATATAAATGAAATGATCTTTCTGAGAATGCGTACTTAGACATAAAGTTTCCTTTTATGCATATCATGAAACTTTTTCATAATTCTAACTTTATTAATTCTGTAAGACTATACACAGTAAATTCTAATTGAGATATAAGTGACATTTGTCTACAAGTGTCTACATTTATCTACAAAATATGTGTACATATACACACAGTATGCATAATGGACATAACAGAAAAAGAACAGATATTTACAGAAACAAGAGTGCTGAAATAACATCACTTTAAAGGTTGTAAAGTATTATTTTCAAAAATTTTTAATAAAGAATATACGGGGGGAGAGAAAGCAAAGCAACATAGTTAATTACACCTCTGAAAGCATTTCTTTTCATCATATTGATTTTTAATGTAGTCATTGATTAGGACTCCAAGCACAGGAAATACTAGAACTGTTCATTATTAATAAGAAGTCCACTAATATGGGAAGGGTTGCCACGGATATGTATCACATGTGCTAAACATTAAGATTTAGGGACTTTATATTAACACCTCATGAATTCCCAAATAGCAAACATGGGGAAGATCTTCAATATTTTTAAAAGCCAGACAACTTATTTTTTGCTAAATTAAAACCAAAATGCTGTCTCTAGTTTGCTCCCCTCCCCTCCCTTATCCTCCCCTCTTTTCTTCTCCTTTTTTCATTTCAATTAAGACCTGGTACTAAATTCTTTTCTTTCTTCATTTCTATTGACCTAGAACCAGGCAAGAATGCCCATTCTCACCACTACTTTTCAACATACTACTGGAAATTCTAGCTAGGGTAATAAGGCAAGAAAGACATAAAAGGAATACATAAAAGACATAAAAGAAAGACATAAGAGGAATACAAATAGGGAAACAAGAAATAAAGCTATTATTATATATCCCTAGATTTTTGAGATTGCTGACACTGTACATTCTTTCCTCATCCTTTACATTTCATTCAAACATTTAAGGAAGTGCTCAGGTACAAGCCACAGCCAAAAGGAAAACCCCAATTTGCTACAGGTTATTTAGATAGCCTTTCTCTCCTTGCCACGGCTTGGAGGATAAATAAATGAATGCAGTATGGTTGACACTCATGGAAACCACTGGAATCTGATTTTGGGCTCCTACCCCACCCTCCCAGGGAGGCTTGTGCTGCGTCTTGAGCTTGCTTACCTATAGATGGCGCTGTCTTCCTTTCTGGGAATGGATTTTAGGTCTGTGAGTTCCAGGAACCGATCATGGAAATAGTGAAGGTGTAAAATGCACACCAGCAGGAAGGAAGTGGGTATGAAAATGCGAGTGAATAGCTCAGCCACGGTAAACTGTTTCAAACCAAGATCCTCTAGCCTGTAAAACAAAACAAAACTCATAACCTTTTCTTAGGGCAAAGAACACCTTAAATTATACCCCACCTTTCACTCTCTTGGTTGTACCATCCAGTGCTTGCCTCCCTCTTGCCCCTACATTTCAGTTTTTGTTTCCAGCATTATAACCAACTAGCATTTAAACTGGCAACAGCAACCTCAATATTGACATATTTAGTGACGTTTTCTCTATCTTTAATTCTGCCTCTAGTCTTTCTTGAAACAATCCTAGTATCGATGACACCTCACTATCCTGGTTTTCCTTTTTTGACTCTTCCTTTTCCGCTGGACTCCAGGTGCTGAAATTGTTCCAGGACATGGCGTTCTCGTTCTTCCACTCATTTCACGCCAATGACGCAAATGTGCATCAACAGCACACGCTTCTCTGTGGACTCTGATACACAAATGTCTATTGGAAATTGGCTTCACCAATTTAGAGTGCTTTAAAAATAGAATTCTTGGTTTCCTGACTTTTCTCAGAAAAGATGTCCTCCACCTCCCTCTCCCTACTTAAGTCTTCCCTGAAACATGGTCTACCTTGCACAAAATTCAGGAACAAGGAAACCTTTCTTGATTCTTTCTCTGCCCTGACATCTCATTCATCCATAGTTTCTTCAGCGTCTTAAACTTCTCTTGAATCTGTTACCTGTTTCTCTTCCCACCAACATAGGTGGAAACTCTATCATTTCTCACAGAAACTTTGTCATTGCTTGCTTGTGAATCTGGTCTCTTCTCTTGCCTACTCAACCATCGCTTTTCCTCAGAACACAAAGAATCTTTAGAAACTTTAAAAATTTCTGCCAAGAATAAAATACAATACACCACTTTCTCTTCCTATCCACATCTTAGGTGCCTGGGTGTAAGCTCCCTCTGCTCCTTTTCCACTATCCACCTTGTTCCCAGCAAGAGAGCCCGTCTGTTAGCTGGTGAGAGGCAGGGAAATTACCTCAGACTGCCTCACAAGGGAAAAACCAGTCTTTAAAACAGTCACTACCAGGCTGGTCCATCCGCACATCACAGCTTTGCAAGATCAGGCTAACAGAAGTAGGGTTTATTAATGACAGGATAAGGAACCAAGAATCTTCAGGGCCACCCAGGCCCCTGGAGACCTCACCCCAGTCCAGTTAACACCAAGTCCAGGTTTCCAACAGCTCCCCTCTTGTGGGGACAGACACAACAAAGACTTCTTTTCAGAGAGCTGCCCTCTCATCAGGGATACTCATAACCAAGTCCAGTTTCCCAAAAGCTCATGATTTTTCTTCTCAGCCTGGCCAGGCACCTACATGGTGCCCATTCCTTTCTCCTCCACTCCAGTCTTGGCATGTGTGTCTCAGCTCCCTGCATGTGAGCTCTCTCATGGGTGTTCTCATGCCTGTGCTCGGTCTTCTCGCAAGGCTTTGTTCCTTGCTCAATGTGCTTCTCTGAGTTTCTGCCCAGTGGATTCTGCCTTCTCAGCTGTATCTTATTACAGAGATGGGGCCACAGCCCCCAATTCAGCCTTATCACTCCCTTACAGTTCCATTTACCATAGCGTCGAGCTCTGTCCTCATTCAGACCCCTTTATGAGGTAGCCTCTTTTTTCCCACTTCCCAGCTCCCAACTCATACACTTAGTAAGCTATTTGCCCTTCAGATGTCCTTTGGGTAGTGAGTAACACAGTCTTATTTCCTGCTGCCTCACCAGGCACAGAGCAGTATCTGTATGTGGTCCACATTCAATAAATTCTGGCCAAAGGTGTCTAACTACAGGGTTAGACTTTCAGGCTTCTCTTAGCCATCTTGGTACACTCAGCTTTTTGCCTAGTTCTTAGTTTTAAACTAAGTTCAAAATTTACAGAAGCAAGTTAGAAGAGAATAGAGCATGTTAGACGCACAGGAAAAATGATTTCATCATCACTAATCTATGAATACTTGCAGGAATTTCTCTCTCTATGGCACTAACTACTCCCTGTAATCTTAGTACTGGCTCAAACTGATGACAGGGTGCTGCTTTCTAATATGGGCCAACGAATCCATGTATGAACACAGAACTGAGTTCAAATCTTGAAAGCAGAAATTACATGACTGGTAAAATACTCAGCAGGTATGTTTCATATGAAATAGACTTTAGAAAAATATCATTTCATTAAAATGGGGCTGAAACCTCGCTTTTCAGTCATTTCATTCTATGTGTGAGTGTGCAAGGGACTAAGCATAAATCTTGTTCTCCATAAATTTTAGCTACTGATGACATCAATTTTTATTAAAATCTTCCACAGAGAGGTTTTGAACACTTGCATTCAAATATTTATGCTGTTTCCCACTTCGTATCAGATCACACACCAATACTGCTTACTTTTCTTTTTTCAATCCAGTCATATTTTGCCATAAGCCTGGGAAGTTTTCAAACTGATACGTATATATAAAAATAAGCACCAACATTGTGTAAATAACCACCGACATCCAAAAATATTTTAGAATTCGCCTCCACCATTCGTAGTGCACCTGTAAATCAGACAGTAAAAAACAAAGAAAAACAAAAACAAGAAAAAATTTGGTTTTAGAGAAATTCACAGAGATAACTGATTTATTAAATATGGAAAGTGATATTACAAATGTTTGAGAATAAAGATGACTTCATTTTTTACTTTTAAGTTCTATTCCTCATAGGGTTAGATAGCTGTGGGTTGGAAGAATTGGAAGTCACTGGATATGTGGTGAGAAATAGTGGTACTACATGAATGAAAATGTGAAAACACCACAGAGAGGAGTCATCCCTCTTTATCAAGAAACTGTGGATACTCATCAGAGAACATCTACTCTGAATTTTAAAGAATATTTAAAATTTTGATTTGTTATTTTTTTTCCATGTATAGTATACTCTTGCTTATTACAGTTGCTTTCTTTTTTTGTTTACCTGGAAGTATATTTTGCTGTTGCAATTGTTCTATTATTAGGTTTCCTTCTATCATCAGTTAAAATTGAGTTTGTGGAAAGGCTAACTCACTTTAATATAATCTTTAATAAATTTTAATTAGTAAAATGCTAAAGCACTGGATATATGATTACACATGTACACATTCACACTAGCATGTACACAAGGGTACATATACAGTCTTTCCTGACTCCAAGGTCTGAAATACAAGTGAATTGGGTATCTTAGACTATGCAGCCATTGTTACTACTATTAAAATTTTTTTGAAAGAACCTAAAATTTAGTAGACAAACAGAATATAGTCATTTCCCACTTTAAGATTCTGAGTATGTAATGTCTGAATCTCATTGATCAGTTTATATGTTTATGACATTACAGTAACTCAGAATGTCATAGGAAGTTAATGTAAACTGCTGGGCTAGGTAAAGATTAAAAAACTGGAAGATAATTATTAACCTACCTGATATAAGGCCACACAGAACAGAAACAGCACCATGTAGATGATTTTGTACATCACGATTTTACCCTCAAAACTGACGAAGAAGAACATTCCTCCACAGACGTAGATCCAATACTTAATGAACATAGCCACCACCAAATTGCCCAGCACTTTCATGATATCCTGGTCATCATCTTCATCTACCTCCTCTTCCTCTTCTTCTTCCTTCTTTCTCTCTTGTTTCTCTTCCTTTGCTGCTTCTTCTTCCTCTTTCACTTCAGCTTCTCCTTCTACTTGTATAGCTTGCTCATCATCTTCAAAATAAAACATGCTGTTAGATTTTGCTGGTCTCCTAACCAGAACTGTATTTTCTCTAACTGGGGTTGATATATATGGGACAGAGAAGCATGTATTTTATGTGTCACTATAAAGATTTGAACAAATTTAATCTGTTCTCATAAAAAGGGGGCATTGATAACTAATTGTAGTCAATTTTTATAACCTTTCTGAAATACATATGAAAAGAAATTAATGCATTAATCTTCTTATATTAATATTTTATCACAGCTTTTTTTATTTCCAATTTCCAAAGATAGCTTAGAGTATTGTAGGATCTAGAAAAACAAATAGGCAATAAGAACATAAATCAAGATTACTACATTCTTTTAAAATCTAATTGCTCTTGACCCTTTCAAAATCCAAGTAGTACTTACTTGTGGTTAACCCTAATATCTAAGCCAAAATATGTTTGTAAAAAAACTGAAAGAGTAGGAGTTAAAGTAAAATATAATTTAATTTAAATAGATTTAAGGAGTAGTTGGAATTTAAGTTTCAAAAGTTTTTTACATTGCGATTAAAAACTTACTTGGTCTTATTTTAAAATATACTACTATATAGGACATTTTTATGTTACTATGGATACCTACAACTTATTCAAATAATCAGTAGCACCACAGAATGAAAGGGATGAAAGTAAAGGTTCAGGACAACTGTGGATCTCAACTTTAACTACTATAGACATAAAGGAACTAGTGGATTTACTCTCTATTGAATAGAAACATCCAAACTCAAATAGTTAAGATCTAAATCTTATAAACATTTTTGCTGAAACACAAGTCAGTGGTTAAGTCCAAATGAGAAATCATAAGAAAAAATATGAATAATATCTATGTTGGTTTTCTCATTGTTACTGGATTAATCTTATCAGCCTAGATTTGTAAACATTTATATCATTATTTTGAAAGACAATGCCAATTACTTCAATTTAACACTAAATTTTCATTTATTGGCAGGCAGATAAGGAAAAAATGTGTTCTTATTTTACCTATAAAGAGGTATAAAAAGATAGAAATATAAATGAAAGCATCATCTTTCTTTGACTTTGTAGTATATTGTCCTTGACTTTGTAGTATTTGTCTTTGACTTTGTAAGTATATTCTTTGAAAGGAAGAGGATTTTAATATAAAATTGATTTGAATCAGTTTCTCAGTTTAATACTCACTAAAAGGATGGCAGGCCTCAGAGAAATCATTGAACTTCGTTGAACTTTAATAACTTTTCCCTGTAAATGGGAATCATTTTTGTAAGGATTAACTGACACTATTTTAAAAAAGCTCTGGGTCCTCTAAAGCTCATGCATTATATCTGCTATTTATGTCTCCAAGTTCATGACTGACTTTCTCTTAGTCTGAGGCAGAGCAATTTTCTGATGCCTTTTGGGGGCTCTTTCTCTATAATTTTTCTGAGCACAAAATCCTCCAGTCATACACTTTACATACTATTTTACCTTTTTCTTCATTTTCCTGACTTCCAATTTTGACCTCAGATAAAAGAGCTTCTTTTTCTTGAAGCGCTTTTTGCTCTGTAAGATGTTGCCTCAATAGCAGCCAAAAAGTTATGGTGAAAAGTATCTAAAAGCAAAGAATGAGAAAAGCATAAACACATTTCAGCAAAGACATCTTTTTCTCCACATTTAAGCAGGGCCACAATAAATCAAACTTTCTGGTTGAGATGGAGTCAGGTACCCACTTGATTTCAACTGAAAGCTGTTGGTTTTTGAGTCCTCTTTCCTGAGGATGTGAGGTTGTGTGTTGAGTGCCAGGAGCACACTCAGCACTGTGCAAGAACCTGTGAAAGATGCACAGCAGTTCAGACTGCTTCCATCTGTGCTGGAAAACAACCTAGGCCATTGAGAGGTGCTAGTACTTGATTTCCTGTCCTGACTGGGACATCAGCACAATTAAACAGGAAGACATATTTCATATGTTAATACTCATTTCACTCTGCAATGTTTCCCATTTTGAAGAATTCCACACATGGGAAAAAGAACATTTCATTCTAGAAACAGAACCCCTTTAAATTCCTCATTCCACTTCCAAAGATGAAGGAGGGATTGTTCTAAGTGCCCACATTTATATATTAAACTTTACTAGAGGACAAAGGGTGAGTTGAGGGGAACTTGTGATTTCAGGAACTCAGTATCTGATACATAGTAGGAATTTTATTGTACAAGTTATATTGCAATAAAATTCACATAGCATAAAATTCACCATTTAGAATGTGAAATTCAATGTTTTCAGTATATTCACATAGTTAAGCTGTCATTACTGCACAATTCTTGAACATTTTCATCAATCCCAAAAAGAAGTTCCATACAGTCACCCCTTTCTCCATACTCCAACCTAAGTCTACCGTTAATTTTCTTTCTGTTTTTATAAGTCACCTTATTTGGGCATTATATGTAAGTGGACATTACATAATATATGTTCCTTTTAAAGTGGCTTAATATTTTCAATATAGTATAGCATATAGTAGTTCATTTCTTATTACCAAACAAAATTCTGCTATATGTGAAATTGTGAAAATCTGGGAAAATATCACAGTCTGTGGGTCTTCTTCACCTGTGCACTTATAATTGTAGGACAGGTCTCAAACTGTAACCACAGGATTCATTTACAAATGAATAAAAAGGAGTAAGAGAGAGAAGGAAACTGGGAAAGAGGAAAGGGCTACTAAGGCCACATATGGCTGCCTGTCCTACCCAAATAGTGTCTGCAGTGTCCAGTAGTCCAAAATAAGAGCTGCTTATGCAAGATGACATTGTCTCTTCAAATGAGAATCTTGGGTTGGTGGCACACCAATAAGTGGTAGACAAGAACACAGCTCATGGTGGTCACTGAGGTAGTCATAGGTGGAACTACTAATGTAGCACCAGAGCAGCCAGTTGAACCTTTCCAGAGGCTGGATCAGATACTGCCAGAGACAACAGTTCCAGGAGACAATGCTGGATGTGCAGAGGCAAGAACAGTGAATAGGTAGTAGTGCCAGAAGATCAGAAGTAGTGGACAGGTCTCAAGAGATGGTCAGTACAGGTCAGCAGTGCCAGTCAGCAGCGGTTAACAGGTGGTGATATGGGGAATCAAACAGCACTGGTAAGCTCTTTGAGGTAGTGCTGGAAGATCAGGCACTGACAGTTCTTTCAGGGGAGGTGTCAAAGGATCAGGCAACAGTGTACAGCTCTTTCGTGGGTACCGGGCACAGGACAGCAGCAACTATGAGCAGGTAATGTAGAGCAGAGATGGAAGTAGTAACAGAGGTTGTGCAGTCAAGTAGTCAGGTGGTGGCCCTGAAGGTAGGCAGCATCAATGGATGATTCAAAGCAGTGATTCAGAGAACTGAAGGCAGGAACCGAGTTCTCAAAGATATGACAAGAAAGTCTTCCCAAGACCCTTCCTAGAGTGTCTTGACAGTCTAGGAGATCTGTGAATCTGAAGTTATGGTCTCACAGAATTCTCCAAGTCATAGGCTACCCTGGATTATATCCCTTTCAGGGTGCTAGGGTTTCAAACTTGATTGACCCATTTTCAAAACTGAAATCCCACAGGTACATGAACCTGACTCAGTCTAAGGTCAGCTGTTAAGTCTTGCCTATGCAGAATGTGGTGCAGTGGTCAGGAGGCAGCAGAGATAGGTATTGTCCCAGGTTGCTAAGCATAGCTGGACCTGCTCCACCATTGTACCCCAACCACGAACTGTGATGTTCCTGTAACATATGGTTAATTTGTCCATTCATTTCTCAATGGGCAGTTTGGTTGTTCATTATATAGATATATAGGTATACCGATATAAATATCTTGCTATTATGAACTGAATAACACTGCCAAGAGTTTTTTTCATAAGCTTTTATGTAGAGATGTATTTTTTGTCCTCTAGGGTATATATACTTAGACATGTAATTGTTGGGTTTTAAGGTAATTCTATGTTTAACATTATAACTGACAGTCTTGACAAAGTGGCATCTTATAAGCAGTGTATTCCAGTTTCTCTACTTCTTTACTTGTACTTTTTATTGCTTTTGTTTTTCAATTCTAGCCATCCTAAAGGGTATGCAGTGTGGTTCATACTAGGACTTTTAGAAATATTGGCCAGCAAAAGAAAAAGTGGGCAAATTAATGGGTTATTTTCAAATAATGACCAATTTGTTATTCATAAATGTCTACTTCACCACATATTATATGTTCTGATAAACATGCTTAGAATCTAATGAAGTAAAGAACCAACTCTGGATGTCATAACAAACTGAGCTGCAGCTGCAATTTAAGAAAGACATCTGCTAAAAGAGATAGAGTAAGACATAAGGAAATGGAAAGACATCCCCTGCTCATGAATTGGAAGAACTAACATCATCAAAATGACCATCCTTCCAAAAGCAATCTACATTTTTAATGCAATCCCTATAAAAATTCCAACGACATTCTTTAAAGAGACAGAAAAACAATTACAGAAGTTCATATGGAATAACAAAAGACCTCAAATATCAAAAAGCCTCCTAGCCAAAAATAAGTGAGAATGGAGGTCTAATTATTCCAGACTTCAAGCTATACTACAAAGCCATAATAATTAAAACAGCATGGTACTGGTACAACAACAGACAAGCAGACCAATGGACAGAATTGAGTGCCTGGAAATAAAACCACCCATGTATAGTCAACTAATCTTTGACAAAGAAGGGAAAAACTTACACTGGAACAAAGATAGCCTCTTCAATAAATGGTGCTGGGAAAATTGGACTAAAACCTGCAAAAAAGTGGACCAAGACAACATCCTCACACCATGTACAAAAACCAACTCAAAATGAAAAAAAGACTTAAATGTCAGACCTGAAACAATAACATACATACAAGAAAACTTGGGTAAAACCATCCATGAAGTACAATTCAGAAATCCCTTTCTAGAAACATCTGCAGAGGGCAAAAAAATGAAGGAAAACATAAACAGATGGGACTACATCAAACTAAAAAGCTTTTATACAGCAAAAGAGATGACAGAAAAAACTAAAAGAAGCCCATCAGAATGGGAAATACTTCTTGCCCTCCACAAGAGTGATAAGGGTTTAATAATGAAGATCCACAAGGAACTTACACAACTAAACAAAAACAAAACAAGAAACCCAATCAAAAAATGGGGAGAAGAAATAAAAAGACACTTTTCCAAATACAAATGACCAACAGGCACATGAAAAATTGTTCAACATCACTAGTAATCAGGGAAATGCAAATAAAAGCCACAATGAGATATCACCTTACACCAGTGAGAATGGCCCACATCAAAAAATCAGGCAACAACAAGTGCTAGCATGGATGTGGAGAGAAAGGAACATTCTTACACTGCTGGTGGAATGAAAACTGGTCCAGCTACTGTGGAAAGCAGTGTGTAGGACCCTCAAACTAATGAAAATGGAACTACCATTTGACCCAGCAATTGCTCTTCTGGGAATCTACCCAAAGGATAGTATGAGTACAAAGGTACACCTGTTCCCAGATGTTTGTTGCAGCACTATTTGTAATTGGAAGGACATGGAAACAACCCGAATGTCCCAAAACAGATGAATGAATGAAAAAGATGTGGTATATATACATAATGGAATATTAGTCATCAATTAAAAATGACAAATTAGATGAATTTATGACAACATGGACACACCTAGAAGAAATCATATTAGCAGAAACAAGTCAAAAAGATAAAGACAGACACAAAATGGATTCACTATTATATGGCACTTGGGAAAGATAAACAAAATGCTATGAAGAAAAGTCCAAAAAAGCTAACAACCAAATTGAAGGACACAACTTGGGATGGGGGGCAGGACAGAGGGGGAATGGTCGGGGGGGGTGTGAATCCTGGGGATTACAAAGATGTGAAATTTATATATAAATAAATTATTGGCTTTTTATTAAAAAATAAAAATAAAAATGAAATTCAAAATGGGTTATAATCTAAAAAAAAAGAAAAAACATCTGCTTTTCTAGTGCATATGTGGACAGTTTAAGAATAATTCAAGGCTGGTAGGACATCTCTCTGAAGGAGAGTAAGCTAAAAGCTAGGCTTTGAAGGCAGCAGTAGGCATGGTTTGATGAAGCCGTAAAGACTTTGATGTTACATAGTAGCGGAGTCTCTGCTGAACATCCTATAGAGATTTTCAGATTTTGAGTACCCTCATCATATTCCTTCCTTCTCTCCCAGTGACTCATTCAGTGCTGTGCAAACAGTGCATTTCACAATGCACTTTGATGAATGTCACTGTGATAGAGAGTTTATGAGTTTGGAGTTTGTTGTTATTATCCATGACAAAGTCCTTCACTTTTCTGGAGCTCTAAGTGGTTTAAATTTAAGTGCAGATCCCAGTTTCCCTGGAATCACATTGTTGTTTTCTTTTTTCCAAGAAACAGATGTATCTCTTCCAAAATGTTCCCTCCTCAAG
The DNA here is from genome assembly GCA_004024945.1 of Uropsilus gracilis. Classification (NCBI taxonomy): domain Eukaryota; kingdom Metazoa; phylum Chordata; class Mammalia; order Eulipotyphla; family Talpidae; genus Uropsilus; species Uropsilus gracilis. Next base: position 78,678 of record PVHY01000376.1, on the reverse strand, counting down.
AACACTAACTTTATACAAGGGTAGTTAGCTGGCATGCATTTTTAGGTATTTCACTGATATTCCAAGTCAGGTGGCAATGGGCTTACAGTCAATTTACCTTTTCTAAAAGCTAAATTGATGTTTTCAATTTCAATTATCTCAAAGACTCATTACCTCCTTTCTGTGTGTGTTTTTTTCTTTATGAGGAAGGGTTGGGTGCGACTGGTAAGTCTCAGATAAAAATGATTATGAATGAGGTATTATATGGGATTTCAGCATAGAGTAAGGTTTGGGAGAAAAAGTGGGTGAAGGTCTGCATGGGAATTTGTATGGGTGAATGAATGAAGTTGCTATGGTCCATTAAAGGGAATTACAATCTATTTCCTGTTATGAGAATTCACCTGTCAGGATGTTTTCTGTGTTATTGTAGCTTTCTCCAAAAATCTGGTATGGAGACCAATGAACCCTTGATCTCATCTGTCTAGCACCCCATGTATGCCAGATTTCCCTGGTTACAGAGTATCTGGTAACCTATAGAGAAGACAGCTCCCAGGAAAGGTAGATTACAATGGATGTAAATGAGTTTCTGTTTCAGAGACACTAATTTTCCTCCCTTCCTAGAGGAGAAATATTTTTCAAGACTCATTTAGTACTTATACATGAGTGCTTCTACTGCCTTAAAACAAAGTTGCCAACACAGAGGAAATGCAAAAGGGAAATGTAATTAGAGTCTGCCCTTCTGCTGACAAAAAAGAAAAGTTGGGTCACCTAATATTTTGAAATAAATGCTGTCAAAATGGACTATAATAACAAATTAGTGCAAAATTACAAAATTTCTAATTGTGGGTGAAGGTATGATGTAATCAATAGGAGGGAAAAACACATGAATAGAAAAGTAATGTGTTCAGTTCACTTTACAAAGTAGTATTAACTAGAAAAGGTCCTCCAAGATCTTGATATATTGTTCATTATGTTTTCCTTTCCCCCATCTAACTTCTACAAAATTGAAACTTTAGAAATAATAATTTAAAAGTGCAAGTTTTTTCTTTGAGTGGAAAGTGCTACAACTTTAAATAAACTCTAAGAGCATAGTGTTATATTTATCCATGCTTAAATAATAGAATCCTCTAAGCAATATCAACTATTTCCTATCATTTCATATCTATTCATTTTTGCAAAGCAGTGAATATTTGGATGTATTTTGTATGTTTTTCCTTGAATGTTAGTGACTATTATTATTGTTGTTATTGCTTCAGTGGTTTGTGCTTTTATTTTCCTATTTACTTACCTTTGAGGCAAGTTCTCCTGGCTCTTTCTTTTCTAAAAATCCTGGGACCTTTTTAATTTCAGGAAGTTCAAAACTCCATATGTACTGTAGTACCAGCAGTAGGTTTCCATAGACAACCATGAAAGGGGAGCTGATCATGGCGTATTTTCTTCTGTTGCGAATCATCCACAGTGTGCAAGACCAAATCAGTAGCACGAAAGTCAGCCAGCTGTGATAGGTGATGCTCCACGCCTCCAGGGACAGAGGGAAAAGAACATGACAATGGCCCATAAAATGTATACCTGAAATTACCATCAATGCTAGAGGGAGGGAAGAGAAGAGGAATGCTGATTCTGATAGGAATAATATGCTTTTGAAATTCCTGTACGGTACAGAGTCAAAGGCAAAGGGATCTGCATTTTCTAAGTCCTATTTCCTCTAGCTTCAAATGTCTGTATCTTCACTCCAGTTTGCAACATTAAAAGGAGCTGCATTTCTCTCCTTTCTCCAAACCAACTTGGAGTGACTTACTTAAGAGGGATGAGTATAGCTCCTATCTGGAGTTCAGAATGGCAGCTGAGGGAATCACTTGATTAGGTCAAGTTGGGCTTCAGAAATCACTCTTATAGACTATCCATGAGGATATACATTATAGAAATCAGAAAATGTACATGGGAAAGCTCTGTGTTAGGCCTCCATATACCCCATAAAGCTAAGTTAATTTAAAGGTCAGTTTAAGCTCCTGTCCAATAATGGGTGAGGTTAAAGTCATTAGATCTTTGGACAAATGGGAAATCTTCTTTTATTAATATTGGAGTTCCAAAAATTCATTCATGCATTTCAAATGGCAACATAAAAAATAGTTGTTAATTATGCTCACAAATACAATGTATTTTCATTTCTTATCACAGATCTTTTGAAAAGACCTTTAGATATATTTTATATAAGTGTATATAACAGAAGTCCCAGTAATATCATCAAATGCCAGAGTCATAAAAAGATAATTGTGAAGCCTAAAATGTTTTTATAAGTCTCTTTTACTTTTGAAAAATAGACAAATAATAAGATAAATGAAGTCAACATGGAATATATATTTTCTTCTAGCAATTCACAAAATTTCCCTAAAGCACAGTTACCTTTGTGAGTGATGAGCTAAACTGTTAAAAAAAAATCATGGTAATTGTAAATTATAAACTGAAGTTGCTTTTCTCAAAACTAGTGAATGGATCAAAAAGTCATGATAAGTTTACACAGTGGAATACTATTCAGTAGTAAACAGATAAATTCATGTCATTTGTAGAAACATGCATGAAGCTAGAAGGAATCATCTAGGTAAAATAAACCAAAATGAAAAAGAGAATTAGATTAAATTAGGTCAGATGATCTAATTTAATGTTGGATATAGGGAAAATAAACAAAAGGATAAGTGAAAGTTAAAAATTAACAAACTGATAACATAACTGAAGCACACAGCAAGGGAGAGGAAGGCAGGGAGGGTGAAATCAGGGGAGGGATGAGCACAAGTTAGCAGGATGACAGTTCACAGGTATCATTGGGGTGGAGAGCTTTGGGGTAAACAATGAAGCATGAAAAAAAATCTTTATACATTTAAACATATTTATTTATTTTATTGACTTTATATATAATAAAAATGACAAAAATAAAGTTGCTTTTTATTAAGATTAAGTTAATGACTAGACAACTATTATTAAGTCTGAGTTGTCCCATGAAAACATTATTTCTTGCAAATAGTCTTTATCAAAGAATAGACAAAATTTATTTTACCTGCATTAAGTAATGTATACAATATATTTACCACAGTGAGAAATTAAAATGTGACTTTTTTGTATATGACTCAGGAAAATAATCTTCATAGATATTATAATTCCACTGGATTTTTGCCTAAACTCTATATATATTATTTTTGTTAGTGATGGTGCTGGTAGAAGAGGAGAAAAGGTTATGAGAGTTTTTTTCTCATCAAAACACTAGCAAGGATGTAAGCCAGTGGTATTTTCATAGCAATACATTTAAAAATTACCTTTAAAAAATATATAATAAAAATCTATGGTTACAGCATTTTCATGGCAAAACGACTCTTTTTTCCTTTTAAAGTCTAAACCACATCTGCTTCATCTGTGATAGCTGGGAAGCAGAATGCACTTTATGTCATTTACTAGATTCAGTTTCTAGATTAATAGCTTAATATTTTTTTGTTTTTTTAAATAAGTATATATGTCACACTCATTTTGGGGATGAACTTGGCTCCTGAGGATTTCTGTTTCTGTCTGTGATTAAAAGTTTACTTCAGTGGGGGAGCTTCCATGGAAGGCAGACCCTTTTAAAGTGTTAATTTCATGATTCTTTAAAAAATGAAAAGGGTGCTAGACAAGAACACCTCTTTAATGAAGGATCTGCTTTTTGTTTCTACAGTAGATTTCTTTCTGTTAAGTAAAAAAAAATGCATTCATTTTTTTTTTAATAAAAACACTATTTCCTTACAAAGTTCAAGCTTCATAAGGTTGATTTTTAGAGTGAGGAGAAAAAGTATTTTTTTTGAATTCAGAATTATAATCATAAGCTGTATTTATAATTAGTTTGAAATTAAAACAAGCCCTAGACTTCAAATGTAAAACACAGTATTTATAGTTAACAAATTGTGCACTTGAAAGTAATATTTGTATATTTGAGATAGATCTTACATTTTCTCATCTCAAGATTAAAATATTTGTATCCATGCATGTTAATTAGACTTATTGTGATGATTTTGTGATATATACACTAAGATAGTGTGTATATCAATTATATTTCAATGAAAAAAGTACCCAAAGAGTATAGAACATCTTTTATTTAAAGAAAAGAACTTGCAATTACAAAGGAGCTATCTGTACTTTTCCCAATCTTTTCATAGAAATGATAGTGATCCTTATTAGAAACTTAGGTTATATTACATAATAATTCAGTTGGAAGACATCTTGATGGAGTGCCTGGAAAACTGTGTTTAGATAATGTTTCCATAGAGTTATAGAATATTTTCCATTTTATTCTTTGTAAAGGGTCCTTATGGGATTTTACCCTTGACAACAAAATTTGGAAGAGTTCTGCATTAAATGAGACTATCAGGTTTCTACACATTTCTCAAGAAACATTAATTTTTATGAAGGGTAAAAATGAGACTTCTGTCTCTTATCTTATCTACAGGCCCAATGACTGTCTTTCGAGTTGTAAAGTCAAAGCTGGAGGGAATACCCACAGCTGTGTGGAGATGAGTCAACTGAGAGCTTATATCAAAACAAGCTTGCAAGTTCTGGTGGTTTGATGCTCGTATTGAACAAACACAGCTCAGATGGAATAAAGTCTCACTCATATCTAAGACAAGCTGTAAGTATGATTCATATTAAATGAAAGATCAGTAGCCTATGTTAATCTTGATCAGCATTAATACCATTTAGAGAAACTATCCAGTGTGTCCTTTTAAATTGACAAAATGGAGAAGTCTTATTGTGTTAGGCTAATTTGAGAGATATGTGTTACTTTTTATAGGATACTGAGAGGATATCATTTTGAAATATATAAGAATCCCATGAAAAATTAACATAATTAACTACTCTGCCAAGACATTGGGAAGATTAGTACACCTAGTTGACCCTGAGAGGCCCACCACCCCTCCAGCTTCCAGTGCCTCTCACACATACCATCATTGCAATCAGGGCACAGATGTAACTCTGTTTCATAATGAACTGGAACACGGAGACCATGGCATGAACTTTAACACTTTTTTTTTCATCAAGGCTCCTTTCTTCTTCAAACTCATCTTTCTCATTCTCTTCTTCCTCTTTCTTTTCTGGGTGGACAAATATTTCATTTATGCATATATATGAGTTTCAAACAAATGTTCCAAGTAGTGCAGCACATTTAAGACATTAGAGGTTATTTCCAGTTAACCAAAGAGCTTAGAATTCAAACAAAATCAATACATTCTGCCTGGTAAATGTAATGGACACAACACTTAGAACAACCACTCAGAAGTTGCAGGAAGAAAATTTCATTTTGAGTGGGTGAGGAAGGCATACTCCCTAATGATGCTTTGTATGACTGCTCTTCCATAGCCCTTTCTCTTGGAGCATGAGTGGGACCTTTGATGTGCTTCCAACAAACAGAATACTTGAGAAGGAATGGAATATCACTCCCAAGATTAGAAAATTATGACTTTGCCTTGGGGACTTTCAGTCTGCAATTCACTTGTTCTGAGAGAAGGAACTGTCAGGTTGGAAACTGTCTGGGGGAGGCTGCTAGTAGCTGATATTCTTGGCCAGCATTCTGCAAGAGCTCCATACCTGTCCACTACCAAGTGAATGGGTAGGGAAGAAGACCATCCCCTGTGGGGAAGCCCACAGATGAGACCACTGCCCATCAGTGATCTAGTTGCAACTTTATGAGACGCTCTGGTCACCATATTCCTGAAACTGTAACACCAAAGGCTGATTAAAGCTGCTAACTTTGAGGATCATGTTCCCCAGTAATAAACAACTAATACAAGGTTTATAGGGAGTTTGGATTTAACAAAAGTGCAGAAGACCAGAAAACCAAACAACCAACAACCACTTTGCCTACAGTTTCTTTTTATGTCAGATCAAGGCAGAAAAGACATACTGGGAATGGAAGGTGAGGTAAAAGTAAGAGAGAGAGAGAGAATGTGTGTAGGGTTGAGGAGAAGAGCCAGCAAAAGGAAAATACTGACCAGGTTGCGAAGGATTTCTGCTCAAGATACTACTACAGTTGTCTGAAAGCTATTTTGATTTCAAAGATGAATAAGAGCAATAACTAAACATACCCATTCTGCTTTTCTTTTTATATCAAATAGGCTATACACAAATGAGCTTCATAGGGGGTTATTTATCACCAGGAATAAATACAAATTCCTGAACATGCAGTGACCATGTATACTGACCTTCAGGCTCCGAGGTAAGTTTCTAAGCAAGGTTGTATTTTCTCCTTCTGTGGGAACCTCTGCCTTCCATGCCTCAATGCTGGGGTAGATAAGCCAAGGGTTTATGTGGGAATGTTCACAGATCGGAGATGGTTATGATGAAGATAATGCAACATCTGATGGACTCTGCAGCAGCTACCAGTTGCTATTTCTCTGCTTGTGATTTTTTTTTGTGTGTGTGTGTGTCTATAGGTTCGTATATTTTTGTATATAGGTTCAGTTAAAAATAACAACCCAATATCTGTTTTAGTCTGATTGTGTTCCCAGCATTTCCCAAAGATCACAAATGTTGGTTCTTGGACTCCCCTGTATGATTATGATGTCATGCACACTGCACTGTGCAAAGTACTGTAATTTCTTTAATCTTCGGCTGAATATGAATGGCAAACTAAAACATCTCCAAGTAGGAGAGAAATGGGTCTGTTCTGCGAACCACTGGCACATTAGAGGCTGGAGGAGTGTGGGGAAAAGAGGAAGGCACTGAATTTGTTCTAACCTGCAAAGAAATATTGGGTCTAGAGATACAAATAATTCTGTATCTACCTTACAGATTGCTGTGTTTGCCTCCCCCTGCCTGTACCCCCTCACCCCACTAGTAAGCTGTCTAATTAGTGAGCTAGTTCTGTCTTTATGAATTGGTAAGAGGTGTGTTCTCCATTAGGGACAATGGTCAAAGCAGTGAAGTTTATGGCTGTCTGGCAGAAATGAAGGCCTACTCATTCTAGACACATTCTTCAAGGGATACGAGAAATTTCCATTTCTAAGCCAGAGCTGCAGCTTTTCAAAATAAAAAACTCTAGAGTGATTTTTATTTTTGAGATTTGATAGCTCTTATATTAGATATTTATTTTTTAACATTTCATATATTAAAATAATTAGAATTTTCCTATATCTTGTAGTTCCTTTAGTTCTCCTACTACCATATCACTTATGAACCATCACCATATTCTCTTGTGTTCATCTCATCCCCTTCCTCTCACTCCCTTGCTGTTTCTTTTTTCCCATAAATGCTGTGAAAACCAAAAACAAGTCTGAATATAAGATCTCTGCTCCAGGTCACTAATTTTTTATTTCTAGAAATAGATTACTTACCTTCCACATAACAAGGTGAGAGAAAAAGACTGGTTTTTAACAGAAGAACATAATAGACATTTGTTCATTCAGCAGCTACGATTTCAATAGCCAATTACAGGAAAACTAAAAAAAATTTGAAAATAATATTTCCCTTTTGTTTTTTTAAAGTTGAATCCAACTATGCTATTTATTTTGTTACATGGATAGAACACATATGGCAGTGTAGTGTGGTAATATATAAGCAATCATTGAAGGAAATTACCCTAACATGCTGTGAAAGACAACACCTCTATCAGAAAAAATAAAGCCAGGAAAAAATAGGTGAATTCAATAAACAGGAGATGGAAAGATGCCAGTTTATGCATGAGATAAAATAAAGTTCCCACATGTGTCTTGTAGCACAAAGCTAGTCCCTTACCTGCAGCATCATCAGCGGGTTCCCACCTGTACTGTGGAGTGGGGTACAGGTCTGCCTTGGCTGGCCCATTCTCTAGGGGGAGACTTGGGTGGATGGTGTGGTAATCCACGGGATTGCCGTTCACAGTCACCAGCAGGCCCTGGTGGGGACGGGAGGGACAGGCACAGCTGAAAGCAGCCACACTTTCCAACACGGATATACCGTCTCCTATCTTGACTCAAGGTAGGAATAACCCTGCAGTCAAGAACAGGTGGGAAGCCAAACACTTTACCCCACCGCACACTTAAACGAGAGGTGTGGGCTCATTGGCTGTTCCACAGGGCTCAAACAGATGTGCAGGTAGAATGCTGTCACTGCTTGGGTGAGTGCTAGGCAAGGAACCCTCTGTCCTCATCTCAAAAAGTGTGAATGGATGAAAAGTCTGGCCTGGACTCCTTGACCTGGTCTGTTCTCTTCTCCAGTCTAAGTTTTTATGATCATTCTCCTGGCAGCAGTCCCACCAGCTTGTCCCTCTAACTATATAGAAATCCAAACCCTTCCTGGACTCTGGCCAGGAGCCCTGCAGTCTTCTCACACCCCGTGTGGTTCTCCACTTGACTAATGCAAGAGTTCTCCTAGAGGGCTCCTCCTCTCAAGAGGCTGCCAACTTGCAATGCCTTTTCTGCACTTAATACACTAACTACAATTTCTCTTATTCCCACAAGTCTCTGGGGTTTCCAGTCTTTGAGACATACACATAAACATAGGTAAGCACATATACATATGTGTATATGTTCATGCACATGCAAGACTTCCTATTCAAATTATGTAATAGACATAGCAGCAGAGCAAAATACAATGACTTTTTAAAACATATATTTTGTACGATTATACTTGAGTTCATATTAATGTTAGTATTTCAATAGCACTACTTAATATGTACACATTAATATGTACATATTAACTATATTTTATGTATATTTTATATATAGTTTATATAAATTAGCTATATATAAAATTTCCAGAATTTTGCTTGCAGAACTATACTGATTAATATGTACATATTAACTATATATTTTATGTATATTTTATATATACATATGTACATATTAACAATATATAAATGCAAAAAATATATTTAATGTGCATATTAATTATATATAAAAATATATATAATATAAAGGAGACAACTCAAGTTTGCCACTTTTACATCATTTACACATGCTTAAATGATAATTTAAAGGATAATTCTAAGGATATACTAACATCAGATGGCTTGTAGTCATCTTGGGTCATGGATAAAAGCTGCAAAAAGTAATGCAGGACAGCAAGTTAATATGTAAGCTGAAAGCACTGTAATAATTAAATATCTATAAAGTTTTACTCTACACATTTCCATTCTCTTAAATGACCTCAATGGTAATATGTTAAACTTGCCATGGAATAGAATTGGATGTTACTGTTTGTTATAACCATTTTCAGTTATTAACCTTTAATTATAACAGCAAGTATGCAGTCATAGACCACATGACTATAAAAGTTGATTATGTTTTTCAAGTGTTTTGTTCTCATAGCCTAAGTTGTTTACTTCTAGATTCAGTGGGACACTGCCGTGTTCTGAAAGTATTTACTTTTCAACAAACATAAGTTTCATAATAAAGGCAAATTGGTTTGTTTTGAAGTTTATGACTTTTAAATTAATTTGTTGTGAAGTTTAAGACTTTTGCTTATTATTTACAACAAAATAATGATATGATGATAATATTAACTACATTAGTACAGGTCTTTGGGGACTCCCCCAAGTAATAAGCATTTAATGTACCAATGGCTCCTCATATATTTTGGATCAGGAATCATTTACTTTCCTAAAAATCACTGAGGTCCCAAAGAATTTTTATTTATATAGGTTCTATTAATATCTATTTTACTAGAAGTTAAAAGAGTATACAAACATTTATTAATCCCTCAAAAATTAAACTCATTGCATTTTAACATAAACTGTTTTATTCAATAGATATGTTTTTCAAAAAAAATAAAGTAAAAAAGAGTAGTATTATTTTATGCTTTTATGTATATTTTTAATTTCTGACTTAAAAGAAGACAGCTGGGTTTTTATCCTTGTATCTACTTTTTAATCATTTTTTTTTACTATTGAAAGATGAAGAAAATTTAGTTTCATAGAGATAGGCAGTTGGAAAAGGGAGGAGTATTTCAATGGTATATCTTGATCACTGTGAAGTCTTTGACACTACCCCAACCTCAACAAGTGGTAATTTCTTGAAGATTATTTGTTGTGGAATCTGAAACCATTAACAATAAACTTCCATACTTGTCATATTAAAATCCACTGATGAGTCTCGTACCTTGAGTGGATCTTTGTTTTACCTTTGAGGTACCTTTGGTTTTTCAATACTGTATATAATTTATGGTAATAGTTCATGCCTCTTCAAATGTATGTTAATATACCAGGTCCATCACCAAAGCATCTAAAATCATTCACCATAGATCCTGGATCTCCATCCCTTTTGTTCCCCACCTACCCTATTGCCACTTCTTCCCTTCCCAGTCTCAATTCTACAGTCATATTTCTAAGATTGGTTTTGGATTAGTTTTGTCTGCTATTTTGTTTCATTTCTCAATATTTCACATATGAGTAAAATTACCCTGTATTTGTGTATCTTTTTTATTATTTATTTCACTGAGAATAACCCTGTCTAGTTCCATCCATGTTGTTGCAAATGAAAAGATTTTATCTCTATATAGACTGCATCTTCTTTATCCACTCATCTGTTATTGGGCACCTGTGCTACTTCCATACCTCAACTATTGTAAGTAACAGTGAACAAAAGTTACATCTTCTCCACACCTTAACCAATTACATGTTTCTACATTTTTTAAAATATGAGCCACTCATAAAAGTAAGGTAGTATTTAATTGTGGTTTTGACTTACATTTACATGATGATAAGTGATGCTGAGTGACTCTTATAATTCACACCTTTTAATATGATCAATGATGATAGTGCTTCACCAAATATTGACAATGTTCATTGCACAATATTTTAAAAACACATCTGGTAATATCACCACTTATAATAAGAAAAATCCTCGAGTACTCAAGTTCTCACTGGTAGATAAAAAATTTTTCAATATTTAAAATTTTACTGAAACATTCCAATTGTATCAATTGTAATGTGGTCAATTATGCCTTGAAATGATGAGCATACTTCATTTAATTTCCAGTAATTGTCTGCAAGTAACTACACCTGAATAACCATCATTCATATATCAGCTGCTCTTTTAAATAAATCTAGTATGATGTGGAAATAGCTAGTACAGCTTACATACCCAACAATCAGACAAGTGTTTTCATGTAAAAAGTTGCTTTACTTTAGTATTTAGCACTGCATTTGCACTTCCCATTTGGTCACAGAGAATGTTAAAATATGTGAGTTCCAAGGCTGAAGTTTAAGAAAATTAATACCTAATTTGGGTTCACTAGGATCTTCTCATGGAACTGGTCTTTCTGCTTTGTTCTCTCTCTCTCTCCCTCTCTCTCTCTCTCTGTGTGTGTGTGTGTGTGTGCTGTGAGAACATGGTCACAATTATGAGGCTTTGTCTCACTGTTGTAGTGGTAGGCTTTGTGAAATCAGAGCAAATGTCAGCACAGAGGGGAAGGCATATATTTTAAATAGCTGTATAAAAATATCCTTATGCTTGTGAATCTCTGTAAGGGTCTAAAGACTTCCCAGAACTCCACAGACCTTCTTTTGAACCTGTCATAGCTGCCCATCACTCAGTGAAATGGGAAGAATAATCTGATGATATAATGCAAGGAGACAGAAAAGGACCTTGGAAGCCCTGAGCCATCTGAGGGTATATCTGTTCCACATGCCATCAACACCCTGGGTGGCTCATTCTTTGTTTTGTGCTATATCTGCACAGGATAGTTATGCTCAAAATAGACCTCATGTCTTAGAAAAAAAATCACCTTCTACCAAATATACATCAGGCAATCTATTCAACTCTCTAACATGCTGGAAAGCAAACTCTGACTCTACCTAATAAGTATAATTATTTGTGTTTATAGCATTGCAAATAGTAACAAGTCAAAATGGTTAATAAATAATCAAATGGTTATATGGATCCAAATGAGACTCACTTCTCCTTGTCAGTTCATGCTGTAGTCTCAAAGCAGTAAGTGATAGTTACATTTATATAGACAGTTTAAGTGGTTGAATTATTATTGTGACTGGCCATCCAATACACTTAAATTGTTAGCATTTGTTTCAACACTTGGATTTACCACCCAATGCTAGTAGTTTACTCTATAATTTTTGCCTTTCTTAAATACAAAACTATCCTTCAAAAATCAATACCATTCTTTCTCACTGGGATTAACAGTTTTGGGAAGAAAGCACTGGAATACAAAATGACATTCTCATTGAGGATCATGCACATGGCATTTTCTTTGTGAGCCCCAGGGTTCCTCTCACTGAGTAGAGCTCTATAGTGGTAAGACTTCAAAACAGAACTATTTCGATAAGCCATTGAGCTTATCTGAGTTTTCAGATAACATATGATTGTTATTCAGCAACATCATGTCAAAATAGCAAAATATTAGAAAGTGGAAATTCCTTCCTTGGAGGCTTACTTTTCTTTCATCTGTTGGGTAGTGGGTTGCATACCACAGGCTCCGTCTCCTCTCAGCTGTGATCTGGATGGGGCTACAGGCTAGGGCACTGTCCTCTTCCTTGGGCCTCTCATCCTGTACCTGAGACATAGAATTATCCATAGGACTCTGTGCTGCCCAGAGTGGCTCCCTCAGCAGCCCAGACACCTCAATATGATTGCTTTATAGTTAATTATAGAATATTTTTTAAAAATCAAGACATTTTAAGAAAATGAAAAATTTGCTGCTCTGTAAATGCTGGCAGGTCAGAGTTGTGTCCTGATTCCTATTCAGTCCCACACAATTCTTCATGCTCAACATACCACTAAGTTCAGTAAGTCTAACACTGAACTAAAAAGCTCTGAAATGGTTCTTAGAGGAAGCATTTCCAAAAAAGTGAACAAAAAAGGTATAACCCAGTTGTGGATATTTTTGAATTAAGTCATTTATTAAAAGGTAGAATCATCTAGAAATCACACCCTACTAAAAGAAGAACATAAACACAGGTGTTGTTTTGCCTAATATGACATTGGTTTAAATTAGACAACTGGTCTAGAGGAGATGATAAAGAGCAGGTATAAGGAATGGCAAGCACAGGGTGGGTGCTCAGCACGGTTCCCATTAAAGGTACCCCATGGGAGCACTAACACACCACTGGTACTGGGGTAGAGTGGGGAGGCTTAGTCTTACCATCAAATCTCAGCTTGTAGCATGGGGACCATCCAGTAACTTGGGTGGGAATTACAGGACACAGTCCACATGGCACCGTTAATATGAGAGCTACTTCTCTCTCTCTTTGTCTCCATCTCTCCTCCCATTTTCTTCCCCCTTTCCTCTCTCTCTGTCTCTCTGTTGTTCTTTCCCACACATATATTGTAGACTTTTACTTCAAAACTCACACTTGCTGACTGACCTTTGTCATGAAATGAGCCAGATCACCTGGAACTATAATATAATTAAGAGTCTTCCATCCTTGTGTCCTGTGACAGTGGAGCCCATTTAAATACAACACACTGAAGTTTATGAATTGGGCCCGAGTTGCCACACACTCCTCCAAACGTTTGTGGCACGGCTATTCTGTGGCCCATGTCTACATGGTCTCCCTTCTTTTGTTCCCAGATAGCCTGTGATTGACTAGCTGAAATCTTTTGGGTCTGTGAGGCCACAGCATAAACTTCATCCTTAACGGCGGCCTCCCAGCACTGGTATATGTGCCCCTTCCTGAGGAAGTAAGGGGGCACTGCTAAAGTGAAGGGACTCTTATTGACTCAAATGCCTTACAGTAATTTCCACCACTTACTAGACATCAATCAGAATAGTCCTAAAATAGATTTCAATTTCTTTTGTCTGCAGGTATTAATTATATGCAAATGCAATGCATATCTCTAAGTGAATTTGTGGAGAAAGTGAACATAATCATTTTAAAGTATTATATGGACATAAATTTTAGTAGCTACTCGAGAAGAATATGATAGAAAATGGTATGCATTTCCTAGGACCCCAAAAGGCATTTGTTACCATGCAATTGCCTTTAGTTGGCCCTAAGAAAGATGCTTTATGAGAACTTGGTGAGCAAGGAGGGCCTCTGAGACCTCACCCCAGACTGTCTACAGAGTGGAGCCATTTTCACCCAGAAGTAAAGACAGAGGAGTCTTTCTCTGCAGGTAGCTTTTCTTCCAGGAAGGATGAGCAGACATCTCACCCAGTTCCATCCATTCTGATGGAACTCTGTTTACTTCTTTGGGGGCTGTAGAAATCTTGCTAATATAGAATTCACTGTGTATAGGATTTGGGAGGATGGTAAGCCTGACTACTACTTTGAAACTCTGTCCTCTGCTTCTATATAAATGGTTTTTAGTCAAGTCTGAGTGTGTGACTGCCGGAGTGAATCAAAGAATGGATGGGTGGATGTGTGTATAAAGTATAGGTTGTGGAAACAGAGAAAGGAATTAGGCAAGTGAATTATGCCAAGCAGGGACACAGGAGAGGGCTTGACTGACTTGGTAGCAGCAGCTGGTCTCTAATGTGTTGGTTTGTCCTTGGCAGGCAGAGGAAAAAAGACGTGACAACTGTCTACCTTATGCCAACAAGCTACCTTGCAACTGAGTTTCTAACAGTAATTTAGGGGAGGAAATAAAAGTGAATGAAGGGTTTTTTGTTTTTTTCTTTTGTCACACAAAAAGAGTTACAGTCTCTATGGTCCTGACCTGAAAAATGTCATGTTCTTGCTATTATTCCCACAGGAAATGAGCCAGGCCTCATCTGTGTCTGAAGGAGACATGCTAGGTCTCCTGGCTCATATTGGGGTCTCCCTGGGAGCTGAGGTAGCCCTGTACCATGTCCAGGGGACAGAGGTCTGAAAAAACTTGGAGAAATGACCCCACCCCCACCACTTCTACTATTCAATAACTGTGATGTCAGACCAATATTTCCCTCTCACCTAACTTTTCTTTTTCTCCTAGATGGGCATAATGACAGTTCTGAGTTTTGAACAAGACATGTGTTCAGTTTAGTTTATAACCCAGCACTCTGTAAATTGAGGTTCACACTATCCTCACCACTGCACATGCTGCTAAGCATGTGGAAAGAAAGCCAGTATCTGTATTCACTTAGCACCTTTTGCAGAATCAAGATAGTTTGGAATATAAGTGTCAGTCTAGCATCTACTAGTAAAGTATCATTTCCCTTGGAGGGAAGTTTCAGGTTACCTGTAGATCATGGAAACTGTGTGGTCCTTACCAGGGGTTCCTGCAGCCAGATGCGGATCAGCGTGGCCAGCGTGTAGTACATGACTAGCAGGAGGATGGGGTTGGCGTGGTGATACCAGGACAGGTCTGGGTTGGCTATGATCTTCCAAGTGCTGGAACAATCTGTTCGGATGACTGATTTGATACCAAACAACCTGTTCAAAAGCAACAAAAATATTAAAATATATTTATATTTTAATATTATATTTTCCTAACAAAGTATATACGCATCTTGTTTTCAGTACAGTCTATTCCCAGATTAATCCAAGGCTTTTCTGTATATATAATTATACCTTTAAATAATGTGTGTGCATGTGATTTATATATATATATATAACATTGAACTTGTTATATATATATAAAACATATGAACATTTATACTTTTATTGGTTTGTATTAAGGGATATAAAATTGAATCCAAGAACAGTCAGATGATCTTTACATTAGTTTTAAAACTAACTAGTACTAAGTCCTTGTATACCTGATAGAAATTTGTTTTAATGTAAGTCAGTTATATTAAACCCCTGCATTTCTGAAATGTCAGTTGTTTGGTAACATGTACCTAAGCATAAATGTGGGTTTTAGCAGAACATATCACTACATTATTCAGCTAGTGTTGATGTTATTCAACTAGGCAAATGCTGAAATTGAACACAATTCTACAATTCACTGTGAAAATCAGATATCACATAGCTAAATTCTGTACACTGTTTTTCTGTCAAACTTAAGTGCAGTTTGATTTTTTTTTACAAAGATTTATCATTGATTATTTGCTTTGAAATATCATTTTATGAGAATTGTTAAATTTTGAAATAGCTGTTATGCTATTTTCTGGTATATAATTAGAATTTTTTTGTTATACAGTAGGACACTGTAAAATGTGATCCATTTAGAAATTCATGTTGTATGAGTCTTTTCTAAGAGAGGATTTTACTAAGTAAATAAAACTTTTCTATGGTAAGTAAGCCTTATATCTTTCTATTGTTTGTTACATTTCATATGTGAATTTTCTTTAATTTTTATGTAGTCCTTCTCATTTGGTCTCTTCATAAGATCTTCATATTTTCAATTTATAAAACCTCATAGAATATTATCATTTTCTACCAATTAGGCAAATGCAGTATTAGTGAACTACTTAAACATTTTAAATTAAACTAAATAAAAACAATTTCATTTATATAGGAATAAAATGGTTATGCTAGAACTTTCTCTGATTAAAAATCCTTTCTATTAGGTCTAGACAGATTTTTTGATACTAGCATTGGGAAGAAAAATTTCCTGCCAAGAAGAGTTATGCCCTACTTAGAATGGAAGAAGACTTTGAATATTATTTTGCATTTTAAACTATAAGTTTCTTATACTAAAAACACAGAACCATTCATATTAGAAGCAGTTACATAATCCTTGGATTAACCTCACAAATAAGTTCGAGCTACCCAAACCTGACTTTGCTCACCTACATCTGATACCTCATCAACTGTAATTTAAAAAATACCTGGTTTGCTCATCAGAAAGACAGCAAAAATAATGACAGCTATTTGTAAACTGAACTATGAGCTTGTCAAAGACTGTTTCATGATAAGACTCCATAGTTTACTGTTGACATGTAGTAAAATGGTTACTAAAAACCGACTTTGCACATTTCTACAAGAATGCTGAGAAATCAGTCTTTTGTCTTGATCTACTAGTGTAAGGACTGAAAACATGGGTAGGCACATAGAATGTCAGACTCCTGTAGCCTATAAGAAATTATTTTTCTATAGAACTATGTAAATAGTGTAAGACTCACTCTTTTTGATACTGTGGGAAGAATTTCTCTAAGGATGGGAAGTTTGTCTTTGAAATTTCACATCCTTTGTAGCACTAGAGTTCTAAGAGCCTATGCAATATCCAATTATTGTTTAATTTACTTAACTTTAAAAAATACTGAAATAACATTGTATTATAATATTATATAGGTTTATGGTGGAATATTCTAAATCAACATGTGATATATTACATTAAGTTCACAACTAAAAATCTAAGTCTATCTGTCATCCACACAATTAATCCCTTTTACCAGATTCAGCCTCCCCTTTCCCTCCTGGTAAACACTAGTCGTATAACTTATTTTCATTTACTTGATTTCTGTAAATCCAGCAGTACTTCTTGATGTTGACAATACAAAGAATGACATCACAGTGTCTGCTTTCCTGGGTTCATATCCAGTCTAGCTATAACAGCATGACATGCTGGTTTGATGAGAGCAAGGTGTTATGGGACACTGTCTTTGGATGTCTGGGGTGTATGCTGGGCAGAAAATCATGAAGAATTTTGGATGTCAGGAGAATATAAAAAGGTCTGATGAATAAAATTGAGAAGAAAGGAATATCTTAAAGGATTGGTGAGATATTGGCAGGTTAAGGGGTTGAGCTGAATGTGGAAAGTAATCAACTGGGCATAGTAAGAATATACACTCTATTTCCTTAGGGATGTGTCACTGAATATAATAAACATCATTTTATATTAATTCCCACACAACTCCAAGTGTATTTTAATGCTCCTAATTCAAATATATAAAACAAAACATATCTACATCTTAAAAATCCATCTGTCATTAAGGGATTGAAAATTAACTATCTTAAACCTCTCCATAGCAAGGTGCTCATCTGAAAAAAAAAAAAAAAAGAACAGTGTATGCATGAGAAGTAAATGGTCACATGATAAGACAGTGTGTTTCCATGTTTAGAAGCACAAAGGGAAAAAAGAGCATCTCCCTTCCTTTAGCAACCGTTCTTACTCTTTCTTTATCCCAAATGCTATGAACTCAAATGCATTGGACTATTTGGAATTTACCACTAATATCTCTCAAGGCAACTGCAGTCAGACCTCCAACTGTACCCCAAAATATATACAAATTAAAGTATGTTAATGTTCAAACATTCCAAATTAAGGATACCAGCCATCCGGGGAAGGCATGAGTGTATCACCACTATAATCTAGCATCTAAACCCTTATGCTAATTTATAACAATTGATTTCTATTGTAGCATCAGTCTGTCTTCATTCTTTCTTGAAGTCCCAAAACTCTTCAATTTCCCACGTTCTTAATTCAGGCTTCTTCTCTTTATTTCAGTTGGACAGCCTTGTCATCATTAAGGCCCAGCTCCAATGTCATCACTCTGGGGAACCTTCTATGATTTCTCCTGATAGAAATCAATTTGTCCTGCCTTCGGCATCTATAGTCATTGTATTTGTAGTCAAGGTTTATAATCCTATTATTTTAAGTGCATGTGCTTGTTTCTCTTCCAGTGTGATTTAGTTCCATCAAATAAGGAGACGTCTGCTCATCTTGTCTTTTTGAAAACATTAATCAATTTATGTTTTCTTTATTGAAGTAATGTTGGCTTACAACACTATACATGATTTAGGGGAATTGTGTCATACCTCTTATCATCATCTTGTCTTAATGGTAGTACCCAGTAGAAGCAGATTTTAAATATAGGCACATCTAATTGAAATGAAAGACTAAGTTATATCATTAAGTTACAGTAGATGATCATGGCTTTGGTAACAATAAGTAGTCAAGATTGCTACTTTTGAAAAAGGAAAAGAAGGGGTGGGAAGGAAATATGGTTTACAAGAGCATTTGATAAATTTTAGAGATATACTGCTATGGTCTGGAACCCACCATCTATGATGCTAGTGCTTTTGCTTTGGTGAAGGAGAACACAGATCCAGAGGACCACAAAAGTTGTGCAAGATCACCTTAATTCACCAAACTCCTTCCTTGGCTCACCTACAACAGGCATTGTTTCTGTTATTTACAGCTCACCAATATGGCTCTCAAACTTTATTATGTGGATGAATTAATAAAAGAAAATATATATAATTAAGATATAAACTTTATAAACTCCCAAATCCAAGTTTATTATAAAAAAACAATGTGATTCAAAACTCTTATAGGAACAAAATATGAAGCAACCTGAATAATTCCTTCAATATCCTGCAATAACAATTTAGCCAGGTGACTACATATAAAATTTTATTCCACACCTTTCAGTAAGAGGATGTCATAGGTACAGGAAGCATCTCTCATCACAATACCTGGTTGTTCTTCCTGTGCAGGACCAAGGACACAGCTGACTCAGCTTTGGGGTTTCAGGAATCCTTATAGTAGTTTTTACCTTCCATGGGGCACCATCCATCCATCCATCCCCATTTTACATTATATATTTATCACTATATATTTTATATATCCCAAGTTTACCTACCACTGTATCACCTGTGAACTATAATCCTGATCTCTTGTGTTCATCTCTCCCCTGATCTTACCCTCCCTCTTACTCTCCCCATGGGGCACGTTCTTTGCATTTTTCTCTTCCTCCAAAGCACTTGTATCATCTGACAACATATGGTGATTAAGAGCTGGCAGGGTATTTCTCTCTATTTGCACTGGCAGATTTGTAAAACCTCTACCTGTTTGCAAGTTCACCCCAGACCACATGTGCTTGGTTTACAGTTATACAGAAAATGATCCATTTACAAAAAACATGCAATACTGAAAATGAAACCACATTGTAACATTTTAATTATGCTAAATTAAATATAACAAAATTTGCCATCTTAAGTTTCTAAGTGTAAAGTGCAGTGGTATTAGTTACATTGGCATTTTTGTACAGCAGATGTCAAAAATTGTTTCATCTACATAAGACTGAAATTTTGTACCCATTAAACCTTACCTCCTTATTTCCCCTCCCTGTAGCTCTTGCCAACCATTACAAATGTAGTCCATGGAGTATTATTATTTTATTAATATTAGTATTAATAGTATTATTAATCTATAATTAATATATAACAACCGGTTATTATTAGTAGTAATTAGTACATTAGTAGTATACAGTATTTTTCATCTTTTGATTGGTTTATTTCACTTAGCATAATGTCTTCAAGGCTCAGGTATACCTGAGCTTCTTAATATAAAGTTGGCCCCTTTATTTATATTTCCTTTCTTTGCTCTTTTCTCTTTTCATTTTGCTTTTATGTTACCCCTATTCTGACCTGAACAGATAATACTTAGATTGCTTGTAGGATTTACAAAGGAACTGCTCTAAGAACTGCCAAAATACAACTGCATCAATCATTCTGAGAAATAGTCATGAATAACTGAATTCATAACTTCAACTACAAATTTTGCAACAATAATACATTAAGACAAGTGTCCCTTTCCAGAAGTCCAAAGTCATGTATGTCTTTCTCTTCTCTGTTCATAAAGTTTCTAATTCCACTGCATTTTAGGATACTAACATTCTGAGGGCCTTCGTGATGCATGAGTTGAATAAAGGCTATGACCTCTATTTCAGTATTTTAATAATTTTTTTAAAAGAGTGTTTTAAGGAATAAAATTTTCTGCTCAAAATCTGCCCTATGTGAAAAATAAAAAAAGAGTGATTACATCTAAAGGGCCAATTACTATGTAGACAGCTTTCATAAGCAAAAGAGAGATTAAACGTACAAACTATTGCTACCCCAAGACAAGCATAGCAATGAATAAACATGGGAAAACTAAATAACATGATGGCTTTACTTAATATACAGTCATACATGTCAGTGAACTCTAAAGTTTAATAGTTTAAGACAAGATGCTGAAGAATTATTTGATATAATTTCCCCCTTCTTAAAAGCCTATAAATAATGGAAAAGTTTCCCTAACCTTTATATTTTAGAGACTTATTTCCACAAACCAATTTGGGCATTGGATACAAGATTCCACCAGAATGAGAAACTGAGCTGCCACCTTTTCAGAATCTCTAGTTTGATAACTAAAACATTGAAGTTTTGTTCCCATAGTTTCCTAAATGATTCTGGAAACAATTGTGAACTGGAGGCAAAACATACAAAGAAAGGATAACTCTGGGTGCACTACACTAGTTATAATGTGTGAGAGTTGCTGATTTCTGGAGAGGGTGCTGATATATGTGGCAAAATATAAACTTTAGTTGTCCTCACTCCCAAATGTATATTACCCACACTGTTACCACACAAAACACATTTTTTCATGATGATGTTGAGACTTGTTCAAAGAAATTCCAGCACCCACAGCAGGAGTATTATAAACATATTAGAGCTCAGAGTGTCACCCATTCCTTTAAAGTCTAAGGCTAAGAGCTTAATTTCCTGACTATAGGTGCTAAGTGTCCTACCCTCTGTTCTGACTGTTGTTCTCTTGAATTCATTGCTGAAATTAACAAGAGAAGTACAAGTGTGCCCAGGTAACTGCTCACTTCCACGAAGACTAGTGAGTACTCCCTCAGTGTCTCCTTTTTTGGTTCATGGTTCAGTGCCTACCTTGCTTCCTTGTTCACTCAATGTACCCGTGTTCTAGTCAGGATGCACCCTCATTGCCCCTGACAGCTCAATGCCTCTCACAGTTGTTGACTCTCTTACTAGGACTGCAGAGAAATTCCCTTTCTCCCTAACAAACCTCCCCCTTGGGTTCAGCAGCTCCTCCCTGAAACTTTATCACAGCACATGTCATGTGTCTGCATTGCTACCTCTGCTTTTACCCCTTATTTACCTCCTGTGGGGCACACCCTTGCATTTTTATGGTGTGAAATGGGGGAGTGATCCTTTCCTCTGTTTCAATGAAGGGGCATGAGCTAAAGAGTCAAAACACAGGGGACTGATCACTCTAGAAGCTGCAAGAGCAACACAAAAAGTTGTCTCCAAGCAAATCAGTAACCTACAACAACAATAACCTGAAAACCAGACTTCTAGGTTGGATATTACTAAAAATTCTAGCTCCCAGAAGATAAGGTTGTAAGCAAGTAGGGCAAATTTTAGCAAGCTACTTGCTTTCCTCACTACCAAGACAAAGTATATAGCCAAAAGGATGCTGAGCAGACCTGGAAAAATTCTCATTAACCCACAATACTTACAATTTCTAACTGCACATTAGACTAGAAAGGGGAATGTTTATGAAGAAGAGTACTCCAGTGTATAGATGAGGCACTTGGAGAAGCAATGGAGGTAGTTACTTATTTTACTGAAACTGCAGTTCACAAAGTTGTGCTGTTTTTGCACCAACTTTAGAGATGTGGATAAGCAGAGAGAGGGCTAGTAATTTATCCCATGCATGCAGCTCCATGTAAGTGCTTGAGCAACATGGAATATATACCAAGCTGGCCAATGTAGAGGTAAGGGGTACTTTGTCTTTGTCAGTATGAAAGATGGTAATTAAAAAAAATTATTTATATATATTTCACATCATTTCAGTCCCTGAGGGTCACCCACCACCTCCCCTCCCCGACAGCTCCAGCTGGTCCCCCTCTTCCCTTGTGTAGTTTCATTTGGTTGACCATATATTAGTGAAACCATTTGGTAATTTTTTAATAATTGTTGAGTGATGGACGAGAAATAGGAAGGTATGATCTTGGGGAAATGAAAATTCTAATTCCACCAAATTTTTCAACACAGGTTAAAGGGTAGGCTCATCTTTTCTCACTGAGAGAAATTTCAGCCCAGAATGGGCAGCTACTGCTCTACCTGCCTGGGACATGGGGGTATGCACAGTGCAGTGGCATGAGGGTGCTGATAACCAAATTTCTAAAAAATAAATTACATTTATTGAAATTATGTTGATTTGCATCACAGTATGTACTTTAGAAATGTAGATTTACACTTCTATAAGTGTATGTTATTTCACAACACCCACCACCAGGTCCCAGTAATCCTCCATTAAACCCCTCCTCATGCCTTTGTTCCCACTCCTCCCTTCTGGTAGACCTAGTCATGGTCCAGTGTACTCTTTCCCCACCTGTATTCACCTCTCTCCTTGTCTCAGATCTATAGTTAGGTTTCCAGCTTTGCTTTTGTCTGAACTTTTGTTTGGTTTCTCTGTATTCTACATATAAGCAATACTATCTGGTGAGTATATTTCTCCTTCTGGTTTATTTCTCTAAGCATAATCCCTTCCAGCATCATTCATGTTGCTACAAATGGCATGCATTTATCTTTTTGATCACTGAGTAGTATTCCATTGTGTATTAATCCACTCATCTGCCTTGGGGTACTTAGGAAGTAAGTCTTGAAGAGAAGATGAGAGATTAGAGAACACTGCTCAGAGTAACTAGCTTACATGGGATTTAGGAGTGGTGGAAAGATGGAGCATGATCCTGAGACTTTGGGGTTTCTTTCTCCCCACACTCTTCTCAGGCACTCTGCAATCCACTGGGGTACCTATAGTTTCTCTTCTCTCCAAATGGACTCACCAAGGGTCCTTTTTAGCCTCACTACTGGACCCTACACCAGGCCACCTGAAGTCTCTCTTGGTAGGGCTGAGGGTGGCAAATGTTTTTGAAGCTTCTCAGTAGATTTAAACTGATTACACTACTTTCTTGTACACTACACTGTTGACTGGACAGCACTAATCGGTGTTGATAGTCATGACCATGTTTATTACAAGGATGAGCAATTTTATGTACAAGTTGTACACAGCAAAGACATCACTTCTAAAAGGCTTCAAGAACCTGTCTCATGAGTCAGTCTTTTTCTCTGCACAGCCCGGAGGGGCTCAACCTTCTGATGAGACACTGCCTTCTTTCCCATTACCTTCAAGCCAAACTGCTTTTTCTACTCAGTTTACAGCCTCAGGACTCTGCAAGTCCTTTGTTTGGAGAACTCACTACTTTGTCCCTAAAAGAAAAGCTCCTTGGTAATCACACTTGTAAGTCTGGCTGACAGTCCTCTCTAATCCTTGCTTTTACTATTTTTGTATGGTCTCTCACCTCTGTGTGGAACAGCAAAGTTGTAACAGGAGAATGATTCAGAGTGTGGGCTTCAGACTTAGATTTGACCAAAGTCCTGACATTACTAATCTTACAATGTGACTTGGATAAATTCCTGCACTTATTTCTACCCAGGATTTCTTAATTTAAAGTGGGATTAATAAAATAACCTACCTTATTGAGTCATTGGGAAGATTAAAGGAAAGAAGTAGCTTCTGACAATAGTAGCTAGTATTAAACCTTAACTATTTTCATTAGTAGCCAGCACAAAGTAGATGCCTGATTATCCTTCTGTGAGTAATCACTTTGCTTCTTAGGAACACAGAATATGGTTACTTAATCCCTTGAGAGGTGAGGCACTTCACATCCACAACCTGTTTGAATACCTCACTGATGCCATGAGATAGGTGTTATTATACCAATTGCAGGATGAAGAAGATAAAAGTCCAAGAACTTAAGTAACTGAAGATAAAATTAAAAAATGGAAATTTTGGGCAGTCTGAATTCTGAAATCCTTAAGGCTTATGATAAAGGCAGAATTCTTGGGACACCTAGAGGAGAAAGACCATTTTTTGTCTTTTAAGCAAGAAGCATCTTCCCTTTCCTCACATCCACTTCCATCTCTTTTGCTTTTATAAGAGCGTTATTGCTAAATTGAAGGCTGCACAATGACCTGGAGCTCTTCAATGAGGAGGTAGAAGACATAAGATGAGCATCAGACACTCCAAATTTATAATACTGAGCAAGAAGTCACTGAAGTGTTTACTGTCAAATATAAAGCAGATCTTTCTAAAAAGACAGAGAAACTTTCAAATAACTGTTCTGTATTTTTCAAACATTTTTATACTATTATTTCATTAACAAATGTACATACTGTTATATTTGGCCATAATATGCCCTGTGATAAAATCTAAATACAGACAAAACCTAAAAGTCCTAACCAAATTCATACATCAGTCATTTACATTCCCAATAATTCTCACTACAACCCATTTCTCTCTAGCAGCATCTTAGCAAATATACCATCACAAAATTCTAATAGGTTTTATATTCACTTCTTCCATTAAGAAAAAAAATTACTTATTATGATAGCATAATTAGTATTACTTTAAAAAATTTATATAAGCAAGTCAAAATAAGCCAATTGTACTTAATGCTTCAAATTTCTTCCTATCTCTGGGTTTGTAACCACTCTGTGAGATTCTTTTTCCTGGTTACTGGATTACATTAACAAATTCACACAATAAGGAGCAAAATCACTATCAGTCAGACTTTACTCTCTGGAATGACTCCTCTGATCTCCAAATATAAGAGTCCTGAATTACTCAACTTTTTCCACTTTGACTGATTATTACTGGAATTTATAATGCCAAATATAAATAGTGAGTAATCAAGCTGCTTCCTTATCAGCAAACAATCTAAAGTCCATTGACTTATTTATTTCAGGAACTGATGGTCTATTTAAAATAAGAGGTATTTTTGTATATGTCTTTCACATCCTCATTAGATTTTTTTCCCTTGTTAGATTTTTTCCTTGTTAGACTTTTATCCCTATTTAATTTAATTTTCATTGGTGTAACTGAGCTTCCGTTTGATCTAATTTTCCACTTCTAGGTATCTACCCAAAGGATACAAAAATACTAATTATTAAGAAAACCTGTGCTCCAATGTTGATTGCAGCGCTATTTATAACAGCCAAGATATGTAAACAACACAAATGCCCCCCAAATTATCAATGGATCAAAAATTCTGGTGCATTTACACAATGAAATATTACACAGCAATCAAAAAGATAAATTTATGTCATTTGCAGCAATACAGAGGGAGCTAGAAGGAATTATGCTAGCCAAGAAGATAAATACCAGATGGTCTCATTTTTATGTGGTATATAGAGAAACTAAACAAAGGGAGCAAGACAAAGACAAAATTAGTTAGCTGATAACAAACCTGAAGCATACAGCAAGGGGAAGAAAGGGGGAGGGAGGGTAAAACATGGAAGGAGTGTGCTCAAGGGATCATGGGGATGGTTCATGGGTAACATGGTGGTGGGAGAACTTTTAGTTATACAATGATGTCTAATATCATATGTCTAATATCATCTATCTATCTATCTATCTATCTATCTGTCTGTCTGTCTGTCTGTCTGTCTGTCTGTCTATCTGTCTGTCTATCTGCCTATCTGCCTGTCTGTCTGTCTGTCTGTCTCTGTCTATCTGTATCTATCTTCAATAAGAAAACAAATAAGAGGTGTTGTTGAGTTGAGAGAGAACTCAGCAATCACTGACTTCTATTCCTACTAACATCTAATACTCTTCTGACCCTGATGTGACTCTCAACCCCACTTGCTACTAGGGTATTAAGGCAAAGCAGAAGCCAAAGTCTGTTGCAGGTAGCACCCCCTGGGAAGGGGCAAAGGGGAGGAGGAACATCACCAGATGAAACATGCCTTTAGGGCAAGAAGGAATCAATGTGGGTGGAGGTTCTGATAAAGTATATTAAGGACTGCAGAAATGGCATCATGGCCTGGCCAGTCTGTGGTTCAGCCTTCATGAAGGTTGGCTACTCCAAGAGTTCAGCCATCTGGGGGTTTGGGTGCCCCAGGATTTGGTCTGAGGTGACTGCTGAAAACTGAAACAGGACCTCCCAGAGACAGAAGAGGAAAGCTGCTGGAAACTCATGTATGGGCCTCTTGGAAATTGGAGAGGGGAAAACTGTTGAAGATACCATTGTGGACTTTTATTTGAAATACTTGTTCTCAGTATACAGTTGTGGAAAGATGCCATTTTGGCCTCTAATTCAGGTACTTACTGGGGGGAAGACACCATTTTGGAAGCATGACTTTTTGTTTACAATATTAGTGTCAGGTCTGGGAGTGGTGGGAAGATGCTTACAGCCTCAGTGACACTGTTATTTCTTGTCTGTTAAATAAATCTCATGATTGCTGTTGTCTAAATCTGGGTGTTCTTACAATTGTTCATGCAGGTGAAAGAACTCAGATAGTAGATGGTAAAGTATTGGGTATGTTGTCCTGACCAAAGTTTTAGTACCCACTATCACCCGAAATCACACTAATTCGAAGAAAAGGACTGGAATTAGAAAGAAGAGCACTTGAAAACTGTTGTCATTCCACTAATGACTACACTACATTGTTGCTGGTGACTAGATTGTGGTAATGAAGTATATGATACAGTGCATGTAAAGCAACACTCCAAAATGCGGCATATCATAGGTGCCCAAGAAATTCTGGCTGCTGCTATCTGTTGTGACCATACAATATAACATGAACTTGAGTTATGCCAAACTGCAGCTTTTTGTTTTTTTAAATAATACCTCATTGTTGTTTGCAAGTGTGTTCCTTTTTAGATGGAGTAGAGGCACAATCTCCCATTTATTTAGGGTTCATACTACTTGACACAGGTTGGGAGAGTCTGTAGGATGAGGTGAGAGGGAGACTGTGAAAAACATTACTAGATTATGTTATAAATATTAGGTCTTTAACCAAGGAAAATCTATTTCTTTCATCTTGGTAACGTGATTAAATAGAGAAGAAGGTTACTGAAAATCTCTAGCAGCACACATTGCTTTTTGCAGAAGATACACTCTTTCATAGCCATATGTACATGCTTATTCACTAAAAACATTCATACTAGTTTATTGTATTAGCTGAAGAAATATGCTGTGCACACAAATGACACCAACCACTTTATAAATCGAAGAAAAATGTAGATGA
Organism: Uropsilus gracilis; assembly: GCA_004024945.1. NCBI lineage: Eukaryota > Metazoa > Chordata > Mammalia > Eulipotyphla > Talpidae > Uropsilus > Uropsilus gracilis. Next base: position 51,059 of record PVHY01000376.1, on the reverse strand, counting down.
GGCAAAGGGGATGTGTTTCGCACATTAATAGACCCTTGGAGTCAATACTTGAAACCAAGGCCACAAAAGCACTAACTTATATAGTATTTGCTAACTTTGTCCTTTTATAATTTCTAAGTCTAGAAAAGGGAGAACCTATGTATTCAGCAATCTTAAAGAAGAAATCCGACTAAGGGAAAAACAATCTTTTGGGATCAGCTAATCAAACAGCACCCACACTTCCTGCTGTCAGCACTTAACCACAACATTCTGACATATTACCTTCAGAAGACTTAGCATCCCTGAATTACTGGACAGGAGGTGCTAGACCATGTACCAAGGGAAAAGTTAAGACTGTTTGGGCAGCAAAGAAACTTGAGAACAACTAATAGAACTTGTCAGAATCTTTTCTGACAGCAAGTTCAAAATTTATGGCCTAATCAATCTAAGTAAAGGCCTCAAGTTTTAACTGCTTGAAAGGGGAAACAGGATTAGTTTTTATGAGCAAACAGAAGTAAGGCCCCACTGTCAAAAAGGCAAGGGAAGTCAGTGTCCATGGAAAGTGATGTTTCAACTCCTTTCAGAAATACCCTCCATGTTAGATATATGTCTTTGCTGGAACAAAATGGAACAAATCTTTTAGTGATCTTTTCAGAAAGATTTTTCTTCATTTTTATGGCATCCCACCACACAAATACAATACTGCCTTTATACATGAGTTTTGGTACTTTAATTTCCAAATCCCTACATCCCCTCCCCCCACATTGCATCACTGCACAATGTTTAACCATCTTTTTCCCATTAGAATCTTACTAGTTGCTTTAAACACATTTCTGTGCCAAAACTATAGACACGTTTTGAGTATGTGTGGAAATCGGACAGATTTTACACTACATCATATTTTAAGCTTGGAAAAACTTTGCATTGAGTCTCCAGGGTTCTGCATCATGGCTTTGAAGCCTTTTTGGCACACATGTGTCTTAACTGTTTGCCAATTTGTGGTAATTGGACTTTTTGCTACATGTGCTGAACACTGCCTTCTAAACTACCCACGTTTATAACAGGTAGTAAATATGTTCTATTTTGAACATTGTTGGTGGACAAGTTGAAGTGTCTTTGTATTTATCTATGCTTCTCTTATGTTACAATTAGAGCTCATAAGAGAGAATTTGTATTCTGAGAATTTTACAGTTATGGTTTACTTTACTTGTCTGAACACATTTCCCCTCTGTGACAAATGTGAAAAAAGAGCTTGGACCAGGACTTACTGGGCTTAAATTGATCATCTAAACTTCTTCATGTACTTTTATGGTAATAAGGCATAGAAGTTGTGAGACCTTATGTTATTGAGCAGCATAAGGTAGAAGTAGTAGATGTAGGTGCTTCTATTACACATAAATAGAACTTCATTAAGCAGTTATATTATAAATGTAGACTTAACTAGCTCAAATTGAAGTCCTACATAGTTAATTTGCATGAAATACAAAATGAGAGAGGAGACCAACACCAAGTGTTTCCTCTGATGAATCAGGTGCTATAATACATGTCTTACACCAACTCTGCTGGGTATCTGCTATTGCTTCCATTATATATGGATACTCTTTGAGGCACAAAAAACTGGAAAGACAATAAGTGGTGAGGTTTAAAAATCCAAGTCTGTTGACTTTAAATCACTGCACTGCCTTGCTTTTCAAATGCAGTTAAGTGGTGATATAAGAATACTCTTAAGAGCATCAGGAAATTCAAAGGTAAGGGTATTAGTTAAAAGACTGGTCCATTATAAGACTAATTCATTAATTTATGAATTAACTAATTCATAAATTAATTAATTAATTTAATTAATTAATTTTATGATTCCTTACTCTGTGTTGGATACTATCATCAATACTGAAGATACCAGATAAACATGATATTTTTCCTGTCATCAAAACATACTGTATTCTATATGGACTATGATTTTAAAATGGTCAACTGCTTTTAAGAGTTGACTCTAACCTGTTCTCCTCCTATGATGCTAACCATCAAACTTTTCCTGTATAATTGCTTTACCTAGTTGGGAGGTAGAGGGAGATAATGGAGACTCATCCCACCTGCCTGAGCAGCAAGAATTCATGAGGAAGGACATAGTGCTCCTCGCTGGCTAGACCAGAGGTTTCTCATTTCCAGGGAAAGTAAACAATAGTCTACTCTTGTATTTTAATTTAGAGGAAGCACACTAAAGATTAACCTGAAAATTATTGATCAAGGAATTTCATTTAGTGCTATAAAGATCAGAGAAATGTAAGAAAGAATTCTGGGTAGGACATTTGTTGAGTTATGCTATAAATAACAGATAAGCATATCTGTTCTAAGCAATATCTCTTCTGCAAGAAACATTGTACTAAACTAAAATTACTTAAGGAAGAAACACTCTTATACAGATAAGGAAGCAACTGGTAGAAGTCCAGCTAAAATCCAAGTTTTATTCCAAGATCAGGTAAAACATTTCTGTATTTTCTAGGATAAAGTACTAAGTTTTTAAGGTTCATTTCATAAAATATGCTATGTGTTTCCAGGAAGTATTCTCATAACTAGAAAACAACAATAACAACAAAAAATCAAAGTGAATGGATCACTCTAAGCAATTACCTTTTTCAGCAGACAAACATACTTTAGTGTATAACATGTTCTATGGAAATATAGCTTTAAGTAATTTTGAAAAAAGACAAGGTCATCTTGTGAAAAAATCCTCCATCACTAAATATCTTGTATGAAAATTATCATTTAAAAATTTTTTTTATTAATAATTTATTTATATATAAATTTCACATCTCTGTGATCTCTGGGGTTCACCCCCCCGACTGTTCCCACCCTGTCCCCCCCCCAGGTTGTGTACTTCAATTTGGTTGTTGGATTGTTTTGACTTTTCTTCATAGATTTTTGTTTATCTTTTTTAATAAAATATTTTTAATTTATTTTTCTCCCATAGAAAATCTATTATGTGCATTCTCTAATGTCATGTGTGTTAGTGTCAGATGGTATTAACAAGTTTTGAAAGGTGAAACATTCTAATAGACACATTAACTTGTCCCAAATCAAATATAAACTGGAAATGGGCTTTAGAGCTACTCCTTTTTTAAAAAAAGTTGAGAGTTGCCAGGAAGATGATCATAATATTTTTTTCACCAATATTGAGTTCTGGTACAATTTTTCCACATGTTTAAGTGAAATCATTGCTTTGAATAACAGGAGGGAAAGGAAAACTAATCCAGTAACACTAAACTATATAAAGTTTGTAAACAAATGCACAAAATAGTTGATTGTGATAATAAAGATAATTTTCCAGAAAAAATATGAGGGGAATACTGGTTGAATTCACTACATCACTTTTTGGGTTATCCTACACAGACAGATGAGATATGCTATCTGAAATAATCCATGGTTGTGCCAGATTCCACTTAAATGCCTTTGGGGAAATGGAGGCCAGATCCTCCAAAGCAATCAGGGCAATGTGAGAAAATGTGCATTTCTCATACCCAATGAGCTTTTGCAACATATTCAGATCATTATACAACTCCTTGCCACTAGCAATGACACAGACAGACAAGTAGAGTGTGAGGAAAGTTCCATATGACTGATAGAGAAAAGGCTGCTTCATGCTTTAGTCAACATCTGGTATGATTGTAGAAGCAGAGACAGATAGCAATCTGAACTGCTATCATTGGTGTGAATAATTGCACAAAATTTTGTTTCTGATTGAGAACAGAACCAAGCACTGGGTTTGCTTTCTTGACTGGAACAACCAATAATCTGGTAGACACTATCTATATAGCAGTAAAAGATACACATCAGAGAAATAAGCTAATCCTAAGGCTGGCTAAGCTTACTACATTGACAATGTCTATGCCATTGGAATTCCCTTCCCTGTTGCTAGAAAGTGAAACCCTGGCAAAATCCTTGTTGAAAATGTATAGCATATAGTTGGCAACTCTTTATGGAAGGCAAAGTGATCTAAATTTCAGAGAATTGCAATTGTTACTCCCAACAAATCTCATAAATAAGACCTGACTCAAGTATTTCTTTATAATTTAAATGCACCTCAGAAATCAACCCACATATTTTTAGATACACAAAATGTCTAGTGCCCAAAATTTAAAATAACAATGTCATTCAAGCAAAACTACTGGGCTTACAAGAATGTTAGTGACTATGAGTTAATAAGGAAGAGAAAATTAAAACTTATGCAGATTTTATAAAGATGCTGAGTCAGTAGCCAAGTGAGACAATTATTATAGCTTTATATATATCTACAAAAAGTTAAGTAGAGACATGAAAGACATAAAGATAAAAGACTTATACTAAACTTGTATTGATAAAAGCTGAAATGTGTAAGAAGAAAAACAGTAGTTGAGATTTTCAACAGATTATATGTTGAAAGAAAAAGTAAACTTGATGACATAGGAGAAATTATATAAATATGTAACAAGCAATGAGAATAGCAACAAGAGCAAAAAATAACAGAGCAGCAGTGAGCTGAAGGACAATGTCAATTTGCTCCATAAATGTCACTGAAGCTCTCCCAGAAAGATAATATATTTCAATAAACAATGACAATTTTTTTCCAGATTTGATTGAAACTATGTACAAAAAGTTTCAAGAACTCTGTGAACCCTCAAAAGAAGAAAATTAAGGCATATGGTAGCAAACTTAAAAACCAATGATGGTCAAAAAATCTTAAAAACATTCAGAAGAAAAAGACATAAACAGGGAAGCAATAAAAACTACAAATTGTTTATCAGATACAATTTAAATAAGAAAGCAGCAACATATTTAAAGCAGTGAAATAATAAACTCTAATTCTAGAATTTTATATCGAACAACAACAAAATTTATACCCAACAACAACAACAAAAATCTATCACCTGTAGTCTCATAGTGCAAAAAATATGACACAAATTTAGTTAGATAGAAAATAGTAGGAGATGAAAATGTGGATATATGTAATGAAATAAAGGGCCTGAGAAATGATACATGATATGGTTTTAGAAAAAAATATTAAAATGTGATTGATTCATTTAAACAAATATTATAAAAGTATAATCTATAGCATATAAAAAACTAAAATGTATGTGAAAGGAATAAATGTAGTGAAGGTAGGAATTGTAGTTAATCATTGAACACTTATACTATACATGCAATGGTATAATATCACTTAATTGAATTTATGATGTCCTAGAGCAATTTATGAAAAGAGGGAATTGGACTAAATAAGTCAACCAAAGAAATAAAATGAAATCACAAGAAATTTTAATTTATATAGGAAAAGATCAAGAAAAAGAAAATGAGAAAATTGAAAAGAAATAGAGATGAGGTGTCAACTAAAAATGTAAATAGTCATAGTAAATGTACATGATCTAAATACCCCCAATTAAAATGCAGCAATTAGATGTCAAAGAGATTGATAATATAGAAAGCACCAAGAATTTGTCTTCCTATTGAGACAATAGTTTTACTGGAATAAGCTGTCTGAAGTAACTATTTGATACTCTGAAATCTACCTGAAAGCTTGATACTTCCAAAGGGAAGTTTATTTCAACAAATTATAGTTAATATTAATCAAATTTAGCCTTTAATGTGTCAGCAACTACCCATCCCTCCCAATTACCAGTTACAGGACATGCAGCAATGGCAGGATAACTTACCCAATAGACAGGGTAGGTAATATAATAGTTGTCTTCCAAATATCAATGCTGGTATTTGAACTGAAGATGGATGTTTATGGTCATTGAAGTGCAGGTACAGAGACTGGCCACCATTGTGTCAACCTCCATCAACTAAAACAGCTTCTAGGGAATTTAAAGGAGTAATACCTGAATTCTCTGGACATTCTGGATAACCATGTATATGGAGGAATTGAGAAATTTATTTTATATGTTCAGGAAAAGGTGAAATTCAGAAAATACCAGAGAAGACCATAAACATCTATCTTAGATTGATCCCAAACGTAAAGGCATCCTAAAATAAAAGAAATCAGCAAACTCTGAGCTTTGGCTATCCAGAGCTACATATATCCTGTTTTTGTTTTTGCTTTTTTTTTAATTGCAAGGCATACAAAGAAACAAAACATATGGTCTACTCAAAGGAAAAACATCAATAGAAAAAATTCCTAAGTAAAAGAAGACATTCAATTTACTATCAAAGACTTAGAAATTATCTTAAAGATGGTCAAAGAGGCAAAAAATATAAGAACTAGACAAAGACAAAGAAATTAACAAGATAAAGTGTCAATGAAAAGAAATTATAAGGAGAAACTTAAAAATAATAATAATGAATAAAAAAATGAGCAGAGTTTATGGCTTATATGAGATCCTCAGGTGGCCCAACAAACGTGGGAATTGCAGAAAGAAAAATGGGAAGGAAAAGGGAAGAAAATATTTGAAAAATAGCTGAAAATTTCTAAATGTAATGAAAAAAGTCATGTGTTTGCAAAAACTTATAATATTAAAAATACCCATACTGAGCCAAACTATCAAACTGTTGAAAGCTAAGAAAAATCATGAAAGCAGCAAAAGAGAAGTGATTTTTCACACAGAAGCCATCCTCAATAACAACAAAAGCTACTTTCTTATCAAATATGTTGAAGTTGAAAGTTAACATATTTAAAGTGACATAAAAATGAACTCTAATGGTGAATTGAGAATTCTCTATTTGGCAAAAAAATCTTTGAAAATAAAGGAAAATAGAGATAGTTTCAGATAAACAAAGATTTCATTAACATTAGGCTAAGTTGGAGAACAATCTTACAAGAAAAAGGGGAACTTTACTCATACTTATATGTTTTATATTTTAAAAAGTATCAAGATTCATGGATGAAAACTATATAAGACAATAATACAACAGGAAGACATAGCATTCAGTGATATATAATCACTATATATTCAATATATAGCAACTATTATTAAATTGAAAATAGACATTGGTAGTAATATAGTAATGGTATGGACATCCGAACCCTATTTTCACAAATGGACAGATAAACAAGATAGAAAATTAACAAGGAAATAGTAGCCTTAAACAGAACATTAGACCAAATGGGTTCAAAGATATTTGCAGGGTATGAAACCTCACAAAAACTGAATATATGTAATAATCAAGTGCAAATCAGTCTCCTAGAAAGATTAAATATGGAGTTGCAAAAAAGTGCCAAAAGGCATAATATCTTAAATAGACCAAATGGACTTAATAGATATCTATAGGATACTACATCCCCAAGGAAAAGACTACACATTCTTTTCAAACACACATAGATCTTTCTCCAAAATTGATCATATATTAGACCATAAGGCAAACATGAATAGACTATATTAGATAGGTTAGAATAGATAGATTAGATTAAAATAATACCAACTTTTTTCTCTGATCACAGAGGCATCAAACTAGAAATCAACATTGAAAAAAAAAATAAGGAGAGGAAGACCACTGGGGGTAAATGAGGAAATCAAAGAGAAATTAAATCTTACATTGAAACAAATGAAAAAGATGACACAACATTCCAAATTTGTGGGACTCAGCAAAAGTAGTATTTAGAGGAAAGTTCATAGTAATGCAGGTGCATATCAAAAAGCTAGAAACTTTCCAAAGGAACAATCTAATCATTCAACTAAGAAACTAGAAAAAGAACAACAAAAAATCCAAAACCCAGTTGAAGACAAGAAATAATAGAAAAGAAACCAGAAATAAATGAAATAGAAAACAAAATGATGATTGAGAAGATAAATAAAACCAAATGCTGGTTCTTTGAAAAAATAATATTGATAACCCCCTTGCAAGGTTCACAAAGAAGAGAGAAAATGCAAATAAACAGGATCATAAATGAAAAGGTGGAAATTATAATTGATCTAGCAAAAATCCAAGATATTAGAGACTACTATGAATAGCTAAAGCAAACAGATACAAGAACCTGGATGAGATGGACAAATTCTTAGAACTATATAGTCATCCAAAACTGAACAAAAAAGAACCAGAGAACCTAAATAAGCCTATCATAAGCAGCAAAATTGAAGCAGTCATCATAACTCTCCCCAAAAACAAGAACCTGGGACCAGGCAGTTTCACAGATAAATTCTACCAAACATTCAAAGATGAAATAATCTCTGTATTACCAAAACTCTTCCAAAAAAAAAAAAAACCACCAAGAAAAAAGGAGAACTATGACACAAATATTTCACTAATACCAAAACCAAACAAAGATAGCACAACGAAAGAAACTCTAGGCCAAATCCTTAATGAACACAGATGCAAAAATTCTAAACAAAATCCTGGCAAATAGAATCTAACACTGCATAAAAAAGACTATCCACCATGACCAGTGGGATTCACCCCAGGGTGCAGGAATGGTTCCAAATCCAAAACTCAATCAACATCATCCATCAAAAAGATATACCCTGCACATTGATTGAAAGAATTAACATTATCAAAATGGCCATACTACCAAAAGCAATCTACAGATTCAATACTATTTCAGTGAAAATTCCAATGACATTCTTTAAGGAGATTGAACAAAAATTATTGAAATTCATGTGGAACAACAAAAGACCACAGATATCTAAAACCCTCCTGACTAAAAGAAGAGAGAGCAATCCCAGACTTCAAATTGTACTGCAAAGCCATAATGATTAAAACAGCATGGTACTGGAACAAAAACAGCACTCACCAGTGGAAGAGAATTGAGTACCCAGAGATGAAGCCACACATGTATGGTCAAATAGTTTTTGTCAAATGGGCAAAAACATAAAATATACACTGGAACAAAGATAGCTTCTTCAATTAATGGTGCTGGGAGAACTGAACCCTCATGCAAAAAAAAAATGAACAAGGATAATTCCCTCACACCATGTACAAAAAACCAATGCAAAATAGATGAAAGACTTGGATGTAAAACCAGAAACCATAAAGAACATAGAGGAAAACCAGGGCAAAACCCTTCATGAATTACACTTCAGAAATCTATTTCAGGATATATCTATAGATGGCAAAAAAAAAAAAATGAAGGAAAAGAAAAGTAATTGGGACTACATCAAACTAAAAAGCTCTGTACATCAAAAAAGACAATAACCAAAACAAAAGGAGACCCAACCGAATGGGGGAAAGTTTTTGCCCTCCATAAAGTGGAGGGTCTAATGAAAGTGACAAGGGTCTGATGACAAAGATTCACAAAGAACTTATAAAACTTAAGAAAAATGAGACAAAACACCACCCAAAAATGGGGAGAACTATAGAAACACTTTCTCAAAGAGGAAATACAAATGGCCAACAGGCATATGAAAAAATTCTCAACATCACTAATCAGGGAAGCACAAATCAAAACAACACTGAGTATCTTACAATAGTATTTCCTTTATAAAAAAACAAAAAAACAAAACAGGCAACAGCAAGAGCTAGCATGGAAGTGGAGAGAAAAAAACACCTTTACATTGCTGGTGGGAGTACAAACTGGTCCAGCCACAATGGAAGTCTGTGTGGAAGACCCTTAAACTACTGAAAATGGAGTCAGTGACTCCTCTACTGGGAATCTACCCAAAGGATACAAAAAACACTAATTCAAAAGGACACTTGTACCTGTATGTTTATTGCAGCACTATTTACAATTGCCAGGACATGGAAACAACTCAAATGCCCTAAAACTGATATATGGTTGGAAAAGATGTGGCATGTTTACACAATGGGATATTATTCATCAATCAAAGAAGACAATCATGTCATTTGCAGCAACATGGATGAAACTAGAAGGAGTCATGTTAGCAGAAATAAACCAGAAAGAATAAAAGAAATACCAGATGGTCTCACTTTATGAGAGATATAGGGAAAACAAGGGGACAAGAAAATTTAAAAATGCCAACAGAACTGAAGCATAGATCAAGAGAGGGAAAGGAGAGTAAAATTGGCACAAGAGATTAAGATGTTTCACAGGTGATAAGGTGGTGGGAGAGCCCCAGGGTAGACAGTGATGTGAAAAATATATGTGTATATATATATATATTTGATTTGCAATATGTGTATTTATATACATATATTGCAATCAAATTAGAAAAGTAAAAATTATTTAAAAAGTGTCAATAAACTCATAGATTGAAATCATATCCAGTCACTTTTCTGATCACAAATGAATTAAACTAGAAACAAACACAAAAAAAAAGCAGGAGGAACTTCTAGTATGTGGAGGTTAAAAATCATATTACTGAATGAATATTGACTTAATGAGGAAATTTAAGGAAAACTTTTAAAATACCTGAGCAAATGAAATGAGGACACAACCTACCAGAACATAAGGGACACAGCAAAAGCAGTGTCAAACTGGAAATACATAGCAAATCATATCTGAATTGGGAAACAAAATAGATTTCAAAAGGTTAATCTTCTCATATTACAGAACTAGTAAGAGAACAAATAAAACAAAAATCAATATAAGGAACAAATAGTAAGTACCAGAGAAATAAATGAAAAATAAACTTAAATGAGTCTAAAACTTTGATGAAAGCAAAAGGTGGCTCTTTGAAAAGATAAACAAAATAGACAAACCACTGGCTAGGTTCAAAAAAGGTATAAAAACATTAGTAAATAGAATCAGAAAGAAGACAGAAGTTAAGGCATCTCAGAAATAAAAGAGGATCATAGGGATTCCTATTAATATTTGTAAGTCAGTATGTTGAGTAAACACCAGAAGAAAATGACAAATTCTTAGAGATATAAAACCTTCTTAGACAGATTAAGGAAGAAATGGAATCCCAGAACAGAACAATTACAAGTAGGATACTGAAATAATAAGTGAAACAGAAGTCCAAAACACACATGTACCTATTACTTGTGATTTCTACCAACCTCCTGATGAACTAATTACTTCCCAAAGTCTTCCCCAAAATTGAGGAATAGGGAATGTGTCTACATTTATGACGCCAAAGTTAATATCAATAGCAAACAAGGGCATCAAGTAAAAACACAATAAAAATCAATATTACCAGTGAACATAGATGCAAAAATCCTCAAGAAAATCTTGGTAAATCAAATTCAACAATACATTAAAAATGATTATACATCATGATTAAGTGGAATTTATTTCAGAGACTCAAATATGTTTCAGTATTTGAAAACTCATAAATGTAATTCACCAAGCAGCAAAAGGAAAGAAAAAATATGATTTTATTAATAGATGCAAAAGAAGCATCGAATAACTTATATTCACTGTCAATCTATGACAAAAAATTTCAAAACTAGGGACAGATGGAATATAGCACAACATAATAGAGACTACATATGGCAAACTAACAGTTATTATTCCTAATGGTGAAAAAATGCAACCTTTTCCTCTAAAACAAAGTAGAAGAAAAAAGATGTCCACTTTTACCACTACTATCCAACAGAAAAGTGGAAGTCCTAGTTAGACCAATTAGACAAAAAGAAGATATAAAAAGAATCCAACTTTGGAAGAAGAAATAACTACCACAATTTGCAGATGACATAACATACACAGAAAACCCCAAAAACTCCTCTAGAAAAGTTATTCAAAAGAAAACTTGGTAAAGTGACTGGTTACACTGTCAATTTACAAAAATCGGTTGCATTCCTGTACATAAACAACAAACTAGATGATTAAAACAATTCAGAATACAATCACATAAAAATTAAATATATGGGAGCAAATTTTAACAAGGGAGGTAGAGAAATCATACATTGGAGGTAAAGACACAGTTTTGAAAGAAAAAGGACAACACACAAAGAAATTGAAGCCTAGTCCCTGCTATGGATAGAAGAATTTACATTGCTAAAATGATCATCTTACTCAAGTAATGCAGGGATTCAATACAATACTTAAAGTTTCAATGGCATTCCTTAAACAAATAGAACAAACATTACTGAAGTTTCTGTGGAATCACAAGACTGAATATCCATGAAATTCTGAGAGAAAAGAAGAAAAACAAATGTATTATGTTCCCAGACTTCAAATTATACTACAAAGCAATTAAACTACAAAGCAATAGTAATATAAATAGTACAACATTCAGAAAATAGTAGATGTAGACAATGGAATTGAAAAACAACCACACTTATACAGGATTTATTGATGATTTATTGATGATAAAGGGGTAAATAACATAAAATGAAGAAAACTAGCTAACCATTTGCAGAAAATGAATTAACTATCTCACATCACATAAATAATAAGTCAAAATGGATTAAATACTTGTATATGAGACCAGAAACCTTAAAACACCTATATGAAAATACATAGCATTCTCAGAGGTTGACCTTAAAGATGTTTTTAATGAGCTGTCTTCAGAGAGACTTAACTTCAACAGCAAAGGGAAGCAAAAATGAAAATAAACAAGTGGAACTACATTTAACCAAAAGTGGAAACTATAATTAAAATGAAAAGATATCATACTGAATGGGAAAAATATGTGTGCATCATACACTTACAATGGGATAATATCCAAGTTCCAAAATGAACTCAATAACAACAAAAAAAGAAAACCCAATCAAAACATGGACAGAACTGCCAAGTACACATTAATCTAGAAATGTCATGCAAGTGTCTAACAGTTGCAGAAGAAAAATGCCTATTATCACTTATCATCAGTGAAATACAAATCAAAGCCATAATGAAATACTATCTCCCATCTTAGAGAACAGCAATGTCAAAAAGATGAAATAGCAAGTGTTGGTGAGATTGTATAGAGAAAGAAATCCTATGTATTGTTGTTGGGAATGAGCATTGGTCTTACTCCTACAGAAAACTGTATGAAACTTTCTGAAACTATTAAAAAAATATCATATATCCTATCAACACCATTCCTAGGTATCTATCTACATAATGCAAGAACACCAATTTTAAGTAAAATGCGCTCCTATGTCCATTGCAATAATAACTGAGGTAAGGAAACAACCTATGTGTCTAAGAACAATAAGTGGATACAGAAAATGTGTTACATATACATAATGTAATGCAACTCATTAAAACCAAAGGGAAATCTGGATTTTTTGACAACTTGTATAGAATTGAAGGGGCTCATGCTAAACAAAATAAATCATAAGGACAAAGACAAAACATTTTGTTTCACGTATATGTGGAACATAAACAAAACAAAGGATCAGACAAAACCCATGCAAGAATATAACCTAGAAGGGTGACTGTAGAATCTGAGGCTGTCAGAGGTATAGGTAAGGGGGGATATCAAAGTATGGAGGGTGACTAACTGAGTACAGTAAAGAATTATTAATGACTTAGGGGAGGGTGTTCAGTTCAGGCTACATCTGAAGAAATGTGATCTTGTAACTCTGTATCATATACAGAGTTTTAAACTAAAACAGTAAATTAAATTAAAACAATAAATTAAAATGGTAAAAAAAAGAAAGTCAAGAAAAGATATAGTATATATATACAGTGTACTACCAGTTGGCTAAAACAGTGAAATATTTCATTTGCAACAGGGTAGATGGAATGGGAAAAGATAATGCTAAGTGAAGTATGTCAGAAGAAAGAAGAGAAATACTGGATTATTTCATTCACATGTATGGTGTATAAATAAAGCAAAGGAAAATATGTATTCTGGTAAACAGAATTTACCTGAAGGGGACAGTATATGGGGGTGGAAGCAAATGGTGGAGGGGATCCCATTGCTTGTGGTAAAGGATATTTGTACTTTGGTGGTAGACATGGTAGGGCACATACTGTTGAAGAACTGTGAACTTGTGCTCCTAAAGGATGTATAGAGTTGTAAACCAGTATTATCTCAATAAATAAAGAGGAAAAAAAAATTCAGTGTGATATAAATCACACATTCATTTAAAAAGTAATTTTTCAGTCCAACATGTAACATTTAAGAAAATAAAACAAATTCTTAACTAAAGAAATTATATTCTTAGAACAATGGAATCTAATTAAAATCAAAAGTGAAATATATCTGAAATTTTTCACAATATTTGGATACATAAGACTCATAAATGGTTAACAGATAAAAGGAGGCTTGCAAGTGAAATTAAAAACTATTCTGAAACAAATGAAAAATAAACTATATCAAAACTTGCAGGATACCGATATTATAGTACTTAGAGAGGAATTTCGATGTAAATTTAATGTAGGGTGGCACAAGCCCCAGACAAAGCCACTCCTGGTTCTGTCCAGCACCCTTGACCCTGGGTCCATTGGCAGTGCTAACAGAGGTGGTGCTCACCCCATCCTAAGCTGCCCAAGATGATACAATCTGCACCGCTGACCTGCTGATTCTGCTAGTGAGCACCCCAGAAAAAAACAGGGTTGGGATCATATCCAGAAGGAGCCACACCCACAGTATCAAGGTCCTGAGAGCAAAGAATGGGAAAATGAGAAAACACAACAAATGGTCACATGAGTATTAATACCACAGTACATAGAAAGACAGTAAATCTTCAGACCATAATCACAAGTCATATTAGATCAATTCTTCTTATCAGACAAGAATTCATACTCACCATCATATAGAGCTTCTAAGAAAACAGAAAAGCAAGTCAAGGGTATGTAAGAACATTAGAAAAACAAAACACATGAATGTCTTGAGAAACAAACCAATCAACAGAAGATTGAAAATGAAATTGAAATGAAAATGTATCAAAAATCTAATTAAGAATAATAATGCAGTTGCAGTATGTAACAAGGTTAGTAGAGGGAGTGAAAAATAGGTAGAATGCTATGGAAGCAGAATAAACCAAATGGAAAAATGAATCAATGATCTTTAAGATGTGACTATTAAGTAGGGGAAGAAAAAGAAAAATGAAGTAGAAAAACTGAAGAAACACTTCAAGAACTATCCAACTTCATGAGGAAGGGTAATATAAAAATAATGGGTATCTCAGAAAGGGAAGAGACACATAAAGAAACAGAGAATATACTCAAAGAAAGTAAAGAGGAAAAAGTCCCTAAATATGGAGAGGGAATTAAACACACAAATGAGGAAAATAAAATAACACCAGGCACCTCAAACAAAATGAGAAAGAACACCAAGAAATATAGTAATGAATATCCCAAGAGTTCAGGACAAGATATTTAAACTTAATTTTATCAATTAAAATTCAATGTTATATAAAATATAGAATATATAAAAAGGTTAATACCACTTGAGCAGGCAAGATTCATCCTACAAAACCTTGGTGATTTAATATTAAAAATGACCTCATTAAAAATGACTGATCAAAAGAGAAAAATGATCTCAATAAGTCCATATAAAAAGCATTTGAGGAAACCTAACATCTACTGTGTTAAAAACTCTCAGAAAACTAAGAATAAATATGAAGATATTTGTCAACTTGATTAAGAACTATCTATGAAATCTCTTGAATCAACTTCATACTTAGTGATGAAAGACTGAATGTTTTCTTTCAAAAACTGGAGTACAAGACAGGAGTGTCTATTTTCACCACTTCGATTCAGTATTAAACTGGAGTTTAAACAAGTGTGATAGAACAAGGAAAGGGAAGGAAAATCTATCTAGTTTGAAAAGGATGAAGATTACTTTTATACATGGATGACATAGTTATCTATGAAGAAAATTGTCTGACACTATATTTCAAAAAAATCTTGTACACCTAATACACATGCCATGTAAACTAGCAGTATATAAGTTCAATAAACAAAACTTCACTGAATTTTTATTTCTAAACAACGAAAATCAAAAATACAAGTAAAATCTGTTATTTATAATTACATTAAAATTAAATACTTATGGGACAGTTTTGTAAACAGATGTCCAAGAAGTGTGCATAAAAGTTTAAAAACTCTGTCAATAGAAATTTTTAAATATTTAAATAGAGAGCTATACCAAGTTTCTTTATCAGAACATGGTGCTATCCCAGTCAAGTCATTGTAAAACTCCATGAATGTTCAGTCAAAATTCCATCAACATGTGAAGCAGAAATTGATAAACTGACTTAAAATTCATCTGGAAATGAACTTAAATAGCTCAAACAATTTAAAAAGTACTACCTACTTAAAAATTTACTATAAAGCTACAGAGATCAAGACTGAATAAATTAGTGATATAGAGTTCATTTAAAACTCCACCATGTATAGAGGGGCACAGACTTTTTAACAAAATGCAAAAGAAATTCAGTATGGAAAGAATACTACTACTTTCAACAAGTGATTCTGGAATAATCTGACATTATGGGCAAAAAAGAAAGTGAGCCCAAAAATAGCCACAACATTTCTAGAAGTATAGAAAAGAATTTTTGAGAATCTGAGTTTGACAAATATTTTTAAATCATTTATCAGCTTTATTAGATTTTATAGAGTGAATTGACATATTTTATTAATCCTGGAAAATTTTACACTGAGATTTTTAAAATACTGACTGCTCCACTCTCCACTTTTTGTGTAGGTTTCTAATCTAATGTAAGTTAAACTTTCTCACTTTGTCTCTGTCTCAACTTTAACCTTAATCTTTTACTCTTTCTTACAGGTGTTTAAATTTTTTGTCTTCTAGTACTTCATTCTGACCAACCTTTCTTTATTTAATTCTTGGCTCAGGACTGGCCAAAATTTCTTAACTTCCATACCAGAATTGTTATAACATTAACACACACACACACACACACACACACACAGAGAGAAATAGAACATTAAAAAAAAATAATCTGCTCTTGCAAAACTCTATTCATAGAATGATAATTCACAGATGGAGAGAAATACTGAAAAAACATATGCTTAATAAATTACTTGTATCCTTATACCTAAATAACTCTTAAAGCTTACCACTAAGAAACACAGAGTTTTGATTTTTTAAGAGTGGGAAAAATATTTTAACAGACATTGCATCAAAAAGACACATTTGTAAAACCAACTAATGAAAGGATCCTTAAGCTCATCAGTCATAAGGAAATGAAAATTAAACTGAAACTACAAGGAATTACAAGGGCATACGTATTAGAATATCTACAATTTAAAAAGATTAACCATACTCTGTAAGGGTATGGAAGAATGGCAACTCAAACTATAATACTGCTAAATAGAACAACAACAACAATAACAAAAACAACTACTAGACTGAATGAAGAAGTCAGAACTGTGCTGTCCTCTATACCATCATCAAAAAATGGTGATAACCCAAACAACAATATTAGTGCACATACTTGCAAGAGTCCATTTATATAACATCCTAGAAAATGTAAACAAATCTAGTCAAAGATAACAACAGCTCAGGGTTTAGCCAGGGGTAGGGTGGGGAAGGAAGAACAAGAGAAACTAAAGAGTTTGGGAAAACTTTTGGGGTTGAGAGATTGTTCACTGACTTGATTATGGTGACAGTTTCAATAGCTGTGCTTATGTCTAAGCTTACTAAATAATACTATATAAGTAGATTTTCCAGGTTTTATCATTTGCTATATTTATTTATAATAAAAATACATTTAAATAAAAATACATTTATTTATAATATAAATATATTAAATATTTCTTTATACTATTTAATTTTCACTGGAGTTTGTGGCATATTAATTCTATATCAAGAAAGTTAAGGAAAACAATTACTCCAATAATGAGTAACTAGCAAATTTATAAAACTGTTTCTTAAATTTTCTCAGCCGAGGCTTGCTTAGAGAAACTGGAGAGAACAATCAAACAAAGCATCCTGTTTCTCATATTCAGAGTTAATCTCTTATCCATGAGTCATAGTTGCTTATAACTCAAAAGAAAATATAATGGCAGGATTTAGAGCATAAGCAACATTCTAGACTTTAGTAAGTCAAGTAGTTGTAAGGCAATATCATCTAGTATATTTATTTTCAAAATACTTCACAAGTTAGCCAAATTGGCTCATGTTCAATCAAACTAAAAAATTAATGAAGTGTTGCTACAATCAATTAAAATCTAAACCATGGAGGAGAATCTTAACACTAACAAACAAGACGGTCATATTTTCCAATAAAAAGTTTAATAGCTAAATCATTGTTTTGTTCCAAAATGCCCTTTTTCAAAAGATCATTTCAGATTTAATTCTTCATAGGTTGCTATGTCAACTTGAAGGAACAGTTCATCTTTTACTATAAGAAATTCTACCATCGTTAACTTGCCATTAAGTTTTAAAGTTAAAAGAACCTACATGTACCACCTAAACAGTTTATAATGTGTTCATTAATACCTGTTATTTGAAGCAAATTTAGAAAAAACTGAATGATGCCTAAGCTTTATTCCTCTTCATATTCTGAAAGACTAAATGTAAAATGAATCTTTTTTTTTCTCACTTAGGAAGGACTCAGTGGAGCCTGTGGAATGCAGAGAACAGAAAGATAAATTAAATGTGGACCCTGCCTTTGAGCAAGGCCAATCTGCTAA
Source organism: Uropsilus gracilis (assembly GCA_004024945.1). Taxonomy (NCBI): domain Eukaryota; kingdom Metazoa; phylum Chordata; class Mammalia; order Eulipotyphla; family Talpidae; genus Uropsilus; species Uropsilus gracilis. Next base: position 32,743 of record PVHY01000376.1, on the reverse strand, counting down.
CACCCGTGGCTGCATCCAAAGGCTGTGTATCCAAAGGACAAGCTCCATCTTTCCATCTCCCCTGGGTCCAGACTAGTGGACTGCTGCTTGTTGCTATGGCTACAAATGACCTCTTAAGGCTCCAGTTGCAAGCACAGGCCCTCTAAGACAGTGAAAGCCTGGGTCACCCAAAAGTCATTTTGGGACCTGGTGGTATGAAGGGGAAGTCCATAAGCATTGCATTCTAGAAGGCAGGGGGAATGTTACAAGGTACATTTACTGCTTGATGACATTGGTTATACCCAGTAAAGCTAATAGGGTACAAACTTTGGAAACACAAAATTAGGCTCAAATCCTAGTACTGCCGTTTAACAAATATGAGACCTCAACATGCTACTCAACCTCCTGTAAGTCTCAGTTTTAAAAGTGGACATGAAAATAATAATAACTACCTCCTGGGGTTCCTACAAAAATTATTTAACAAATACAGACATCTGGAAAGTGCTTTGTGTGATGTAACTGACCAAAATCAGTAGCTATATCTAAGTTAGAGATTTTGCACAATTATATGGAAAATCTTGTTTAAACTCAAAGTTTATATATAAAGTAGATGAAACACTATGTTGTTAATAAAGTTCTGATCAGAGGTTTGAATAGCTGATTACTAGGTCCACATATTTCACAAATTTGTTTACATACCTCCTTATACCTCTTTGTACTAGAAATTATTTTAAGAGACATATTAACTCATGTAACAGTCATGAGACACTTAATGGGAAAGTATCATTCATATTATAATTACTCTCATTTCACATGTAAATAAACACACATATAGGTTCATCTTAGATTCCCTTATGTAAAATGTCTTGTTGTATATGGAGAATAGCAAGAAACATTATTAAATTATAAGGAGTGACTTTTTTGTATCAGAAATACAAGGATTTGTATTGCAGAGAGACTTTTTAAGAGGAGATGAAAGTAGAATTATTTTATTGATGTGTATTTTACTAAACTAATAGATGACATACAATTGGAAATCAATTGACAAAGAAAAGCATTATTACTATTTCTCCTATATGGCAACTTATTCATTACAAATATCACAACTACGCTTTCTACACAGAAAACTATAGATAGCAAGTGGAACCCATACTTCTCAGCTACCTCCAGTATCTGCACAGCAGACCTGAGTGTATCATCTCATTGGCATTCACCATAGCATGTCGAGTGGGGTAGAATCTCAGGCTCAGACAAGCCCAAAGAAATCATCAAACTTTACCTAAAGTTTCTCAATAAGAGAGAGAAATTTTGAATATGAAGCAAAATCGCTCATTTCCTCCAAAGTGAAAGCTACTTACTACTTTAACCATGTTTATTTTAACCAGGGATGAAGCTATTCTTGATTTTTCTAAATAAATCTAAAATCATCATTTTTCTCAAGAAAAAAACTAAATATTTGCCAACACCACATTTAAAGAACTACAGATACTATAGTTTCCTTAATTTGTGCTATTTGATCTAAAAGTCAGAGAACATGCAGTGGGCTGGATCAGTGTCTGAACACTTATAATGACCTTTCTGGGAAGTCATTTTCTTAAATATCTTACAGCAGAGATCACACATGGGGCTGGGAACTTGAATAAGGAGAAATAAGTTCTATATTGTTTTAATACAGAAAGACATAATGCAAAAGCTTTAGGAGGAAAAAAAAAGCAGGGTAGGAATTTCCTGAGGCCCCAACATATGATCAGGGGCATTACACCCTTAGAGTGCTGAGACACCCTGAACCAGCATCTCATGGGGAGATAGCTCATGAAAGGCTATTATGGCCCAGGGCAGCAAGTCCTGGGAAGTGAATTTGCATTAAGTCAATTGCCCAGAAGGTAATTCTTGTTTCTCACAGAAGGAAACATGGAAAATTCCAGAAGGGAGTGCCCATGTTAGGTTTTGAGGGAAGAGTACCATGAGGGAAAGACATTCCAGAGAAGGAAATAACTCAAAAAGTGAAGTGGAATGTGTTCAGAGAACTATACATGTGATACTAGAAGAGGCTAGAATGGTTAGGTATGGGGGAATTAATTTGAATAATAAAAATATTTGATGGGCATTAAGATGATGACTGCAGCAATAAAATCAGTACTTCCCTTCCCCCCATAAAATTTTCATTTTGCCAATAATCGGATATGCATTTTCCTCTTTAATACAACATTCCCCCTTGGAGACAAGCACTATCTTTGTCTCTATAAATAGACATAGATACACAAGCACAGAGTAGTGAGGTTGTGCCTGAATGCTTTCTCTAGAAAGCAGCAGGGCCAAGATTCAATTCCAAGCTGTGAGACTCCCAAGAATGAGATCTCAGATAGTGGTAGGGTCCCTTCCATGCCATCCAATGTTTGACACATGGAGAGCACTTCGGCAGAATGGTCTGGACCTACTGCTGAATATATGCAGGTAAGCTGTTCCTGTAGGGATGAATCCTCCAGAATGAATCTGTACTGCTGGGACCTTCTTGGAACCCACTGAAGATAGGGCAGCTTCTCATGAAACATAATAAAAGACCCTTTCTAGATAATGCCCACAGTAGGCAAAGGTAAGAAAGCTACCCATAACATTTAGTCAAGGCTAACATTCTGGCAGTGAGATTGGGAGGATTTAGGTCTCTGATAAATAGACATCTAGACAGAGGCGCTTGAACATGGTTAGAAGCAACTACTTTTTTTCATAAGGCCAGGTGTCCTGGCTTGGTAAGACATCCCATTCCCCAGGAATGTAGGATCATACACTATGTATGTAGGGTCATATATACACTGTGGCCTCATGTGATGATAACATGGAAAATGCCCATATGGACATGGGTTTTAAATATTAATATTCTGTTGATTTTCCATTAATCTGTGCTAAGTCAACTGACTTCTCTTTCTGTGTTGATTTTTCATCTTTGAGATGAACACAAACGAACTGTCTGTCTGAGACCTGTAAAATAAGCCAGTTTTCTCAATTTTGAAATTAAATTAATAATTTGGTTATATCACTTACCAATTACGTCAGTAACTATAGATTAATAGCTAACAGTGCCATCTTTTAACAAAATGTTAAGAGAAAGTGTTGACTTGGTTGGGTTAATTTACATTCCTTAGCATTAAAACAACCTGCTTTACATTTATTTTTCTCTACTCATTAGACTGTTTTTGTATGAAGCTGCTGCCAACTGGTCCCTATTAATAACAAGTTCATATTTCTGTGCTATTCTATTTCTAAACCTCAGATTACGCTAATGCAAGACAGGTGCTCCCAACAAGCCTGGGGTAGGTTGCAAGAGTAGTTGTTCAGTTAACCTAGATTATATAATACTAAGGCATGCTGCTTTGGTCCTTGTGGGATGTGAAAGCAGGTAGAAAGATGGAGCTTCGGGTAAGAGAAACCTATCTTGTTAGCCTCCTCTGACACACTGGAGGGAGGTCATTAGCACATCTCTCACCTCTAACCCAACTTCCTAAGCTCTTTGGAATGTCCCAAGAAACTCAGGACCTATTAGTAATGACTCCTGCCCCCAATAGTAAATTCTCCTATTATTGCACATTCTCATCTTTTCTGCTGCATGTTACCTATGCTTTGTTACTTCCTCATTACATCATTGTAACATTTCCTGACTGGAGTATTTAAGTGACATGTCGACTTCATTAAAGTTGAACCTGGACATGCTTCCCAGATTGCTATCAATCTCTTCTGTATTAATTTATTCTTCATTCCATACACAACTTCTAACAGGTCCTTACATAAGAACTGATTGCATTGTTTCATTTTCTAAAAGACCCACTTGCTTCTCAAATTAGAAGGAAAAGACATACAATATTGAGGCCTTTATTACACCTTACATATTATTGACACTTTTATGACTAATATAAAGCTAGTATAACCACATATACAGGCACAAGTGGAGATACTGCAGGTTGATACACTTTTTTTGAAAATAAAGATAATTCCAGTCAAAGAGAATCTTTGCGGACTTGTGAGAAGACTGAAGACCGCTTGAGTTTCTTTCACATTCAAATGCTGACTATATCTCTGTGCCTAAGAAGTTTGTCATTAAAGGTAATTAAGGTAATTATTTTTTAAGGTAATTATTTTTGAAAATCTCCACTTGTTTTTCTTTCAAACTGGAAATTTGGGGTTAACAAACAATGCACTGAAATGATTACTTGTGAAAAAGCTATTATTTTAAATGTGTAAATTATCAAGCTTTCCAAAACTTAAATATAATTACCAAAATAATGGGTGAAAGAACCTAAAACAAAAAATCTATGTGCATATATGCACATATAAGTACATACATATATGCATAAACACACATATGTGTACATATACACATATATGAATAAACATATATAGTGCAGTTCTTAACTCGATCTATCTATACCTGGATAAGGAAATTAATGTATAATGATTTACTCTATAAGAATATAGCAATAGACCTTTCAAACTGTTTAAGAGTATCATCTAAACAAAATCCATAATTATAAAGTGTGTGATAATTTAAACGAAAAATAAATATACTATTAGAACTGCTACTATCCACACCATAGGTTGTCAAATCTGGCTCACCACCTATGTTTATAGTTTGTGAGCGGACAACTGTTTTTTAATTCTAAGTGATTAGGAAAAAAAATCAAAAGAAAAACATTTCATGCAATGTGAAAATAATTGAAATTCAAACTCTGCTGACCACAAACAGTTTTAAATAAAGCCACACTCATTCTTTTGAATCCTGTTTAGGCTTCTTTTGTACTGCGATAATTTCTTGAAAGGACTTGACACCCACCATGGGCCTACAAAACCTAAGATATTTAAAGGGTCCTCTACAGAAGGTTGACTGAATTTTTTTTTTTTTTTTGTATTTCATGTCATCAGTCTCTAGATGGCAGAAAAGATCCTTATACAATCAGGGGTGTCTCTGTAGGAAGACCACTGCCCTACAGGAGGAATAAGAAGGATACTTACATTTCCAAATAAATCATGCCCTAAATTCTGCCCTTCTAATAATGCAAAATGCTTTTTTTTTGCTATATGTGTGCAATAATCCAAATATCAAATGCCTAAAAGAAAGCAAAGGATTCATTTAGTCTAATGTCTATACTGAAATTTATGTTTCATTTACTCCTTAAGATAAATAATAGGCAAATCTGCACTACTACCTACTCAATCTCTTGCATGCTTTGATGAGGTACAATTAACAAATGAAATTATATTTAAATGATTTTATATATGTATGCATTGTGAAATTATTGCTTCAGTTAAGCTGATTAGCACACCAGTCACCTTACTTTTTTTTGGTCTATACTCTGAGAAAATTTCAAGTATCCAACCAGTATTACTAGGTACAGTGACCTGGCTGTTCATTATTCAACTTATAATTAAAATGTTACTATATTACAAATCTATCTATATTTCCTCTGACAACCTTCATTCAATCCTGTTAAATTCAAATTATTTTTCATTTTTGTTTATGTTAGATTCACATATAAGTGATACCATATAGTATTTTTCTTCCTCTCTTTGGTTTACATCATTTTGTAAAATGCCCACAAGATATATTCATGCCACAAATGGTAGAATTTTCTTTTATTAGGACAGAATAATATTCTTTTGTGAATAATGTTCCTTTGTATGTATATTCTACATCTTTTTGATCTCTTCACTCATCAGTAGACACTTAGGTGGTTTCCATGAATTGAATCTTCATTTTTACATGTCTACACAACACTCTCAGACAGAATTATAATCATATTTGCTGTTGAGCTTTCAGGTTAAATCAAATTTAGAATTAGGGTGTATGTTTATATGTTTAGTGAAAACTGACTTTAACAGAATTTAAGAGGTTTTAGAATTTGGATGACATATATTTGTAGCATTGTAAGACACTGCCACAAACCAGCTTTATTCACAAATGTTTTTTATGAACTATATGCATAGATGTAGAAAAATAAGGTGAGTGTATACACACATAGAGCCTCTTCATTTTTTACTATCACATAAGAATCACATTTGGATATCTTATAAGGAAGATGTGAAATATATTGTTGACATGATAACATATTTTTCTTTTAAAATATAGATCCCTCAACTCTTTTTTGTTGTGTTAACTAGAAGAAAAAATGTGCCTATCCTACTCCCCAAGGGCATCAGGAATAGTTTTGGCCCTCTGTACATTTCTGTTCCCCTTTCTATTTCCTGTAACATTCAGTTATGAACTTTTCCACAAATAAAAGCTAAAATAGGACAATAGACAACCTTATGCCAAATGTAGTTTAAATAATATAACTTCTCCCATTCTTAAAATTGTTTACAAACCAGAAGTTGCAATGTGATACTTTATCTCCAATTTTTGATGAATTGCCTAAAATGATTTTCTTGCCTATCCATCAAGCACCTAAGAATTGGCAGTAATTCCATATTATCATTTAGTAGTCAATGAATATTAAAATTTTTCCTGTTTAAATTCATAAATGTTTTAGAGATTTGCCATTGAACAAAGATGCAATCAAGTCATTTACTTGTTGGTTTTTGGTTTTGTTTTGTTTCAACTTGGGACAGTCCTGGCCACACTCCACTCATACACAGTTCTTTTCCATGATGCTGACTTTTGAAGAGGTCAAATCACTTATTTTATAAAATACCCATCCTGAATTTTCCTGTGGAGTCAATTAAATTGCTTTTTGTAATCTTTCCACTTCGATAAATAAAAGTATTTTTAAAGGCTTAATAGTATGAAGCGCTCCACTTTACATAGCCTTATAATAAAAAGTGTGAAATACTGAGCTGACCCATTTTTGGTAATATTAATTTTGATCAGTTGCTTAACCAGTGTTTCCCAGCATTGTAAAGATTTGGTTTTTCTCTTTACAATTAGCAAATAACTGGTGAGGTCTTTCTTTTCCATTTTTGCAAATTTCCTTTATCCTAACAGCTTTTAAAGTATGATTTTAGTTTGTGGCCAGAATCAAGTGTTTCTTTAAGAATTTAGAGATAGTAATTTTCTAGCTATTATTTCTTTCCTTTTCATTTGCTGGCACTATCTTGAAAGGAGTTTTCCCTCATTAAGTAAGAACAGCGTAGAGTTCCCTTTAAAAAGTCAAAGTAAATGCTAGCTTCTTTACTTTTACTCCTCATTTTCACAGAGTTGATATAAGAGTCACCTCCATTTGAAGCAAATTAGATTTCTCCTTATCGCTTACATCTTTAAGGATTTGCACTATTACTTTTCCTTAAACTATTTTTATGAAAACATTCTTAAAATTCCATTAAGTAGTGCCAACAATTATTTAGCAAAATAATAAAACAAGAATTAACTAGAAACATATCCTTCAAAAAAGATTAACTGCAGTCATATATCTTATGAAAAATGCTCTTATGATATATTACTGGTTTGTAAACTTGTATTCTACAAAAATAAACAATGTTTTTTTTTTTTCTTTCTTTAGCTACCACCATTCTGCTCTCTGTCATTATAGGTAAGTTTGCATTTTTTAGAATTTTAGACAAATAAATTACTTATTATATTAAACAATTACTGGTTAACAATGATAATGTAGCTTCTTTTTGTATTCAGTTTGTATTTTTGCCCTCTGAGAGCTCCTGGTAGCAAAATTCTTTGAAAATATTATTTTATTTGATGTTAAACATTCTTCCTGAATCTCCACACTTGAAACTACTTTTATTTTACTTGATACAAACAGTAGTTTCTTCTCTTCCTCATGTCAGCAGCATCTCCGTCTGAAGAGACCTCCTAATCTTCTTGATTGTGCTACCCAATAAATTTAAAGCATTAAATTGTTTCTTTCATCATCCTAAATCTTTGTTTAGTACATCCATTGATACCAGGAAGAATCCATGCAAATCCATAGTGCCAACAATCTCATTAGGAAGAGAATATCTTAATTCTCTTACCTAGCATAGTAGTCATTGGGTGGAACTGCTTCTTGAAAGAACTGGAACTGGTATAAATAAAGTCCAATCAAGTGGCCCGCAGTGAAAATAGCGAGCAGAACACAGAGACAGCTGAAGAGCAATGGATCAAATGTTCGGCACCAGGACCACCAAGTGCACAGACCCAAAAATACAAAGAAATATACCGATGAGGTCAAAGATGGCAACATCATACCTATGGGAAAGGAAAATTTGATCATGATATAGATGTATAATCATCTATCAGTCAGTCAATATCACTAGTGATAATTAAGAACTATTAATCTCATTTGACTTAAAAATCAAAGTAAATGCTATTTTGTTGTGTGTACAAGTCATACATAAAGCAGTATTTGTAAAAACATGGAAATACCAGATGGTGAAGAAAGTAAACATTCAATTTCTAACCAATAGAATTTAGCATATTTAATTGCCTATTTCCCCTTTCCTATATCTCTCTGCAAATTTTCAGGAAAACATGCATGTCTGTTCCAAATTTCCCTAATATTGTTTTAAAATGATGACTTACTTTTTTGTTGTGTTGTTAACTATGACTCATAACAACATTGTATGCTCTGGCAGTTGAAGTCTTAAGACTTTTTTTCTACCTGAAAAAGTTTGATTTTTGCTATCACAAATGGGGAAATGTAAAGCTAGGAAACTCCTTTATAGGCATTTTAAATAAATTTGAAGGGTATTTTAAAATGAATCCTTATAAAACACTGGGCTACATATTATTTTTTGAGAACTCCTATTCACTTTTTCTACATTTGTTCCTATTAAAAATAGGTTGTTTCACCTTGTGAAGCCATATGGAATAATCTTCACAGTAGTTCTGGAACTATGCTAAATAGAGCAATAAAGGGAGGAGAGAGAGGGAGAAGAGCAAGATAACATTATTATGGAATAAGCAACTCGCATCCAAAATTTAAAGGGAGTGAGTATCTGTGCTGGAAGATTGCAGTCTAATTTAGGGAAAAAATAGTATATCCTAGAGAGGTAAATTAAGATTACTAATGACACAATGTAAATACATCTCTCCAAGGCACATGTGAGGTGTGGGAAGGTACTCTAATTCACTGTAGCAAATTCACAGCTTTAAGGAGAATAATTACTTTTCTGATTATGTATAGAAAATGACATTACTTAGTGATAGAGAAAGATTGCTGTCACAGAGTCAACAGAATTCATGTGAAATGGAAAAATTATAACTAAACAAGAAAAATATTTGCATTTATTTTTGTGGTTTGTACATGTAGTCATATCTGTCTATAGGTATATATTCACACACATATCTATATCAAGAGAGAGGGCTTAGAACAGAACTATTTCCTTCTTTATTTTCTAGTCAAGTGTTTCTTGCATTACTGACCAGAGTCACTTATACTTCACCCTGTGTGGAAGCTCTCACCTGATGAACCGAGTAAAATGGTCACAACAACTTTTCCAGCTGTGGTTATCATGTTGCCAATAAACTCTTTAAGCTTGGAAGCCACAGAGGCAAGCCTGCGGAACATTTTTAATTTTGTGCTTTCTTCCAGCTCCCCATCAACACCATCTCCTTCTTCTAAATCCTCTTCATAGATCAATGCTTCTTCTGGATCTAGCTTTTCTCCTTCAACCTAAAAAAAAAAAAAAAAAAAAAGTAAAGAGAAGACACTGCAGTCCATAACTCTGCCCTTCTAGCTAGCAGATAGCATGGTTTGGTGCTTGTGAGTCAATGAGGTGAATTTCACAAATCAGGAGAAAAATGCAGACCCCCACTTCAGTGCCCCCAGGCTTGAATCCTGTAGCAAGCCCAAGGAAAGTGATCTTTCATGAAGCAGTAAACAGAAGCATCACTACTCCCAATAACATATCATCATCTATCCCACGTGCTCATTTTTCATGGGCAGGAAAAGAAACTGCCTGTAACATCCATTACCAATTGTAACATTCATCAATCTCTGCTTGGCTCCTCAAATGTAAAGAGTTTGCCACTAAGGTTATGAGAGGATTGATGAAAGCATACCCAGCTTTAAGCCAGGGGAGAGGCAAATCAGTGGTTCAGAACTCCCTTTCTAAAGTCTGCTCACTATTTCAGTATTTCCTGACCATGGAGGGTGAGTGTTCTCAGGTTGCTGGGCTAAATATAAAGGACTTCCTATCTTCTCTCTGAGAGAAGGTATACTGGTTCAATCTGGGGACCTGAGGACTCTCACTGAGCATTTAGAAAAAAAACAAAAAACAAAAAACACATACACAGCATTATTTTAAACTGGGTATATTAAGGTGTTTTCATTTGTTTTGTTTTTAAAGTATATATGGCAAACATTCATTTTTTTTTTTTTTTGCTAAATACAATCTTTCTCTAGAAAAGTTAGGATTTTTTTTTAAGGAATTATGTAAATAAACCTTTTTTTAAGACAAAAGGAGCCTATTTTAGATGAATGAAGCTTTATTGACTCTTGTCATTAGGTCTGCAGATTTCACATCCACAGGCTGACTGAGAAGTCCACAGCTGAAAGATTCAGGAATCTGTGATATTACCTAGAGAACAAAGGGAGATTGCCCACCTAGTAGGTGTGACCACATGTGGGACCATCATGTGGAGATCCCAAGATCTACAGGTTCTCTAACTTCTCTGCCTTAGACCTGGGGGGACCCCTTGTGGCTCTGAAAGTCCAGCTCCCATGCCAGCGCTCTTCCTTCAGGGTAATCTATCTCCCTTAAACAATGTCACATGGGCATCCACCCACCCAGATCACCATTCCCATGCAAAATGTCTGAGACTCAAGCATCTGCTGCTACTGTTCCCTCACAACAGGTGAGGACTACATTAAAAATCCTTCTCCAGGAAGGAAGTCTTTCCAAAATGTTCAGTCACCGTACTTGAAAATGGAGACAGAAAGAATGAACACAGCCAGAGCCACCTGGGTCATAGTCAAAACAAACTTGTAACTTTCATAATAAATGACTTATTATTCAATGGTAGAATTGCTACGGATGTAGATTAAATCAAATAGAAATCTCTGGTCAAGAACCTTTCCGAGGTTAGACAAGTACATTTCCCTGACCTCTTTTCGGTGAGGCTGAGGCCCCTGTGATTTTTATAAACATACCACTGTACTTGAGGTTTTCCAGCATTTTTGTAATGGAATCCCTGGGGCCCTCAGTTGGAAACACTTTTCAAAGTTGCCAAGCTTAGTGAGAGCAGAGGATGAGGCAGGTTCTGCTATGGGAGCCCCTGCAGGCCAGGCTGGGCCAGAACTGCCATTAGTCACGTCAGGTCAGCTGTGTCTGGGCGTGCCCAGTCATTTGGTGCAGGGCAGCACAACCGCAGAGACTTTGGAGGAGCGTCCACTCCCCTCAATATGTGCACTAACATGCAGCCCTGCTTGCCAGCATTGCATTGACCTTGAAGCCAAAAAAGGAGTAACTGTAAATAATGTTTTATTTTTGCCCCTATAAGTTTCAGTGACCATTTTACAGTTTAAAAACTGAAAATAGTTACATACTATAGGCACTCATATCAAAATCCAAAACTGGCTAGAAGAAATAGTAAGTTCTCTCACTTTCTTTCAAAGTTCCTGACTTCAAAGTGCACCAGACGCACCATGCTGGCATACTGTATATTTACACAGTGAAGCCTTGTGTGCTCCAGATCATACCAGGCTGGCTTCGAACCCAGCAAGCGTGTGAGTGTGGTCATTTCCACTCAATTTTGCACAGAAAAATCCCAATAAATTCTTTTTGCTAGATTCCAAACCCCCATTTCTCTTTACTCCCAAGCATTAAAAGATTAAACCTAGGTTGAAAGAAATTCCAAGGATCACTTGGCAAATTTCATAGGACACATTCCCTGGCTTTTCTTCAGATTTGCTAAATCAGAATTTCTGGGAGTGGACCTTAGATCTGTGTGATGAAAGAATTGCTCCAATGAGTGAGACAGATCCTGAAACCCTTGCAGGCCAGGCACCCAGGTCTGCACTCACTTTTCCAGGTAAAACTGGGTTTGCATCATGTCCAAAGCCGAATTTCTTGATATGGAAAATACATTAAAGTGATTTTTCTGTGGAACCTCCTTCATTGAAAGGCACCAAAGCTCTTCATGCAACTGAGTCCATTTTACTTTTTCATAGTTAAAACCATGTTTTAAAAAATATTTGGAGGGGAGTTTATCAAAGTCACTAATCATGAGCCAAAAGATCTGGGAAGCAAAGAGGATATTTTTCTAAAATGTCATGAGTTGTTTATTCATTGTTTATTATTAAAAGTTAACAATTTATCCTAACAGAATGGGCTCATCTCAACAGAAGAGCCCAAGGGAAAGGAAGCCAAGAGTTGTGGCTCATGGTGAAAGATCAGTGTCATCCACATTGCTGCCCACAGAGTACAGAGAGCTGTTCTTGGCTCACATGTGCCATGTGGGTGTTAAGAGCAATGCTATGCAGAGACAGTGAATGTTGCGATCTGTGGCTACACCAGCTTCAGGAAACATTTTCCTTATAGACTATCCTCTAAAGCATCCTCTATGGAGAACAGAGCTGTTGAAATAATCCCTTTTCATTTGAGTTAGTACAGACATATGTGCTTCAGCTAACTTCTATGGTCTGATGGAAGCATCACAGAGGAGGGTGAAGATGGTCTCAATGAGCTGAGAGGAACTTGATTGGTTAGTGATTTTCATCTAGGGCCACAAGATTTGCAGAGCCCTTAAAACAGCCCTAGAACCACCACACACAGCCTCTGTTTCTCTGCTTTTCTTGGAGACCAATGTGATAGTTCTGAGGCCTGATGAGGCAAGCCTGCATCAAAACTTTTAAGAACAGACCAGGTTAGGTGATCAAGTTAGAAACTGCCAATTTTGAAAAATCATCTGAACATGGACTTAAATGAACAGCAATGGAGGTCAGTCAAATTGGACTATTTTTTAAAGAATTGTTAAGATTTATTTTTAAAAATGACTTAGTGGAGTATAGTAAAACCAAACCAGCAAGAATGCAGAATGCACATACATATGCAGAGCACAGACACACATGTATACACATACAAGTACACAAGTATACACATATACTATATATACATACACATATGCACACATAAACATATAAGGAAACATAAAGATCTTTGTTCCAGAGATATGGTTACTCACCTTGAACCATTTTCTCATGCAGAAACCAACTAAATTTAACTCTTGTAAAAGATACATCCTGATATTCCCTCTAGAAACAAAGAATTTGGGGAGTGGTAAAAACAGCATCTTGAGGGCACAGAAGTCCTTCCTGATGCTGAAAAATTCCCTTAAAGATTCAGTACCCATTTAATTTACTAGCAATGGGTTAATATGCAAACCAAACTCCCATCTTTATTGTGGAAGTCTTGGTTTGAGCTGGGTCTTCTGTGGAGGTCACTGTGCTCCTCCTTGTCTGCCCTTCTCCCTCCTGCCATCATTCCTGAGGGCCCTGGGCCAGGTCCAGGGTGGGATATGAATGGAAATCTTCCTGAGATTCCAGAGATTCTGCAGTTGCTCAAGGGAAATCAACCAGGCATTATCATCATTTATCAAATGAGGATAAATAAGATGCTCAGAACACTCAGAGGAAGAGGGGATTGCTCTTGATGACAGGGATTTGGAATGCTGGGTTCCAGTTATTCCCACAGAAATTGTGATTTTTTTTAAAAAAGGATAGAGGTCTCAGCAAAGAAAGGAAGTATAAAAAATATCAACCCTGACAGATGTTAGTTTGAGGCACAAGTAAGCCCTCAGTAAAGAGGTTCTGAGTAAATTGTGTGCCCTGGGTAAGCAAACACCCTCCTTTAAATCACAGCAAGGTGAGCTGGATTGAAAGGCACATGTGTTTTCTTGACCTTGATAACTCTTCTGAGACTCTGAGGAAGATGTAACTCTTTGCAGACAACCCTGACATACTGCTATGGACATAGGAAGAGAGCACAACAATTGAGTAATTGGGAAAGCACACAGGGAAAGATGGCCTCTGTGAGGAGGAGACCTGATGATGGAGGAGGACTAGCTTTGCAAAGAGCAGGAGATGAGCTGCAGGCAGAAGGACAAATGTCTCTCTATCCAGGTCCAGAAAAAAGGGCAGGGGGGTCACCACATACAATGGGGGTGGGGGGGGGGATACGAGGCTGCAAAGGCAGGAAGTGGCCATGATCATCAGATCAGGAGGCCGATGTTCTTCTAGTTCAATAGGAATGCAGTGAGAAATACCACTTAGGGAAGCAACCTGACTTGACTTCAAATTTTACAATAATTCAGACGTTGTTTGTGGTATCAGTGGGACAGGGTGAGAATGGGACCTGGATGTGAAGAACTTCATTTGCAGGTTTATTTCATGGACTAACCAAGAAGGAATGATTGCTGGGATTAGGACTGTGGTGGAGATGGAGAAAAGTGAAACAGATTTCAAGTAAAGTTAGAAGGTTGACTCCATATGACATGTTATCGATACTAGCTAAAGGGCCCAAGAAAGCAAACATTAAATAGTGTCTCCACAGTCTTGGGTGGAGAGTGCTTCTAATTTCAATGAGGAGTCAGTAGGGAATTTGGGTTGAGGTAGAATGGGAACTGTTTCTTCTGTCCCAAAGTCATGACCAACACTTTGGGAGAAATACAGAAAATAACTGACATTAAGTGACCATTCCATTCAGGGGGTTCACAATTTAAAGACAGAAAGTATAACAACTTCTTAAGGAGTAACTCCAATTCCTGATGGTGAGGGGGCCCCATAGGAGGTGGACTGGGTAGCAGGGGACAGGGCACCTTGACTCCTTATAGGTACCTGATCACTCTGTTCCCACCAGAGGGACATGGGACTCAGGACTCTGCAAGTTCCCCAAACAAGTTTCCCATGTGACTGTTTTGTTATTTGTAATTCAAATACCCACCACTCCGAGAACACAACAAGATATTCTAATATAGTTGAGTCTCTAGAAAAAAATGTAACCTTCTATGAATCAAAATTTCTGGAAATAACCACCTAAATATATTGTTAAAGCTCTACTCCAGAGCTTTGGTTCCTTAGAAGACCAGAACACAGGTACCATCTAATAGATGTTAACAGAAATACAAAAGTATCAATTGTAATAGTTTTATTGTAATAATTGAAAGTATCTGAGCTGACATTCCAAGTACTAATTCTCCAAGTTATTGTTACTTTTGGTAATATTCAAGTCCAGTCTAGGCAAAGTTGGTAATATTCAAGTCCAATCTAGGCAAAGTTTACTCAGTTAATGTAATTGTCAATGAGGAGTGAGGGGGGAGGGGGTAGTTAGCAGTGTATTAAAGTTGACGGTTTCTATCATAAAGACATCACTGAAGAGTTCCTGAAGATAAAAGATCACTGGTCTTCTCCAGTTAAAAAAATATTTCCTTTTATTTAAACTAATGGCATTTAGAACCACTAGAATAAAAAGCCAGATCCAAACTGTGAAAATGTCTAGCCCAAAGAAGGTAGGACAAGTGCACTGCTTTTAGAGGGGGACATTAAGGTCCTCCTATGTTCAGAGGGAGATCTGAAGAGGCAGCAGACATCTCTAAGGCCAAGGCTTGCAGGGACTGGGCAGACATCCAGTTTTTATCTTTCTGACCAGTTTCTATTTCAGGTGATGATTTCATATTGTCCACAGCAGCCTATAGACACTAGGTATTAGTAGGTGCAAATTTTGAGGTTCAAAAATGAATTTCTGAATAATGATAATATTGATATGAACAGGATCATCCCTGAGTTTTTTAGCAGTTGGGGAGATGATTCATATTGGAATATTTTTTTTCCTTTGTATCTGATTTAGTGAACTATTAAGATACCTCTTTTTGTGGACCAAGTCACAGTTAAAATTTCCTTTAAGAACATTTAATTCAACATGAGTGTACTTTAGTGATTTTTGAAATACTATCTGCCTCAAAAATAAGATCACAAAGTTCATGAAAGAGAAAGAGCTAAAGCATAAGAAAATGGTATTAGTACAAGATAACATCTGTTTGGTAAAATTTTGTAGTACTCTATTGGATGGGTAACTCTTTCCTATGCAAATTTCAAATCAATTTCTTTTTGTTTGAAATGAAGAACAAGAATCTTTCTTCCAGTTATGACTTGTAACCAGCTTTTGAGTTACAGTGAACAAATAAACAAAATGTGTCAGCTGACAAAGAATGGATGGCACATGAGGAAACTGTTTTCCTTTCTGAGTTCAGCTCTCTGTAAAACACAAAGCAAGGCAGCCTCTACCTAACACCAGACTCTGTTTCCCCTAAAGTTTTTAGGGGTCATCTCTTGACTTGTGATACCCTTTAAAACAGTCAACTTGAACCTCATCATCAAGTAGTTCAAGATTACAGAAGACTCTTCTCCAGGGATTAGCTGCTACTTTAAAACAATGCTGGATTTGAAAAGGAATTTCTCCCAGGCACCAGGGGATTAATCTTGCCATTTCTTCATTGAGATAAATGAAAGAAAAAACAATGCCAGCAAACACTATTCTTTCAAAAACCAAAACATTCTAGAGTGCAAAAGCCAAGATTTATAAGCAGCAGGAAGTATGTTGAGACCTTCAAAAATAAAATAAATTCCTCTGCTTATTTTGGCCATGTACTTGTATCTTTCCAGACTCAAGCCAAATTATCTGCATGTAAGGAATACTTCCTTGAGGATTTATCTCAGAAGATTCCACACCAGCCTGCTCCTCCTGGGCAACAGGTGGACTATAATGTGATAAGAGAACAAAAACTGGCCTCTATATTAGGTCAAAACAAATTCATCTGAGCAGGAAATCAACCTCATAATAATGACATTTCCAAAGTTCCAAATAAATAATATTTAGAGTATCTATTCATTAATTGTCATACTTAAATAATATGTTTAATAAAATATAGGGTACTGGTATTCAAACAAATTTCAAATAGGAAAGAGACAGCATAAGTCTATTTTTTGAAACTTGAGGAAAATCAAGAAAAAACTTTTTCAGAATAACTCCATGCAATGGCATTATGCTCTTTTCCCTACCAGCTGTACAAACGCAACCATAATCTACCATCTGCTCTCTTCTGTCGATCAATTCAGATTTTGCTAGTCCAGTGGCAAAACCCTTGCTCTTGGTCACGGTTCTTTTTATGAGAACTAGTTCACTGCAATCATTTATGGTTGTCCGTTTCAGATAACTGAATGGATTCTTTAATTGAGTGGATTGCCTCAAACAGACCATGAACTTGATTTCTATAATTCTAAGATGAGGATTTTGGATTGAAAATTGCTTTCCCTCAAATGAAGAAGAGCAAAATGAGAGGAAAAGCAACACAAAAGAACAGGCATTGTGCTAGGTATTTTGATTTGACGTTTCATTTAGTATCACAACTCTTGTGTGGTAGTATTACTATCTCTATTTTGCAGAAGGAGAAAGAGGAAAAGAGGACAGACAGTTTTTTTGGACATCATACAACCATAGGTAAGAAGTTTCTGAGTTTGATTTCAGAGTCCACTTGATTTTCAAAAACTATCCTTCATCCTTCATTTATCATATGAGGAAAAGTGCACAACAGTAACAGTAATGAAAAATCTTAATTTGAACAATTTTTAGTGATGATAATTTAGATCAAACTATCCTAAAAACTATAATTATAAAAGAAAATTCAAATGCAAAAAATAGATTTTGCAATTTTAAATTTCTTAACTTATAGTTGTAAAGACAAGATGAACAAGCACCTTCATAGATGTCTATTTTTAGGATATAAACAAACTGTTACTTTATAGATTTGAATGCAAACAGTAGCTGGTTGCTAGTTTATAATTTTTATAACAATTACCTTTTAATGGTTGCCTTCCGATAGTGGGATACTGATATGCAAAGTAACTGTATAAATTTTATTCAGTGTGATCACTTTCTATTAATTATATAAATCCTGTCATAAATTGAGCTTTTCTCTTTGATATCTTTGTGATATCAAAATTTAAAGATGCAATCTATATTTTAAATGAGTATTTACATTAACTTCAGTTTTATAGATTTCATTTTTTGCAAAAGCTTATGAGTGAAACATTTGGTAGTGGTGATTCCTGTGTTAAACATCCCAATTAAATCTTAAGGACATATTTTTAAGGATAATTGCAAAGTTCATTTTCAATTACCAAATCAATTACTATCTAAATAGATAGCATGTAAATCATATATAAAAGATACAGTTATTAGAACACAAGAAAGCAAGTCAGAGGATAGTGTGATAAATTATCCAACAGACTGGAAAACACTGAGGAGTGAAACTGCCATGCCCAAAAAAAGGGAATAAAGAACTAAAATTTTTATATATTATTTCATGTTTTCCAATTTTTACAGTATTGAAAATATATTTTCTCTGGAGTGTTCAAACATGGATAAAGTTGTCATGATAACCCAGTCCCATCTGAAGAAAGGGTGCATGTGTCTCCTTCCAAGCCAGTTGATTGTTTTCCTCCTTTAATGACCATTTAACATAATACTTTCAGGGACCATTTCTATAGCTTGTTTCTATAATAGGTGTTACTTCTCCAAATACTTTACAAAATAAAGTGACTGTGGCTAATGGCCCCTAATACATGAACTTGAAAGTTTAACCGCCTGAGATAATATTAGGTGATAATTTGTTAGAGTGACAAGAACAAGTCAAGTCCCAGACCCTGTGGGCTCACGAGCACATGAAGAGTGATCCCTGGACTTGTCTTCTCCTGGCCAAGGTGTGGATGAGAAGCCTGCCCATCAGGACCCGGGTTATCCTACATACTGTATATGTGTCAAACCAATCTGTCATCTATGCCATCTGGCACATCTTCTCTATCTGTATTAAACTATCCACCTTCATCACCAATTGTAGGGGAATCAGCCTGTCCCTGACACCTTTGTAGTGTAGGAATCAGGCTCACTAATCTGCATAGGTTCTTTACTGGTTCTAATAGTTACAGACACACTAAGCAGGGTAGGGCCAGAGCCAAAGTCAGGGCATGCCTATCCCCCAGCCCCCAGGAATCTCCAGGTTCCTTCGCAAGACTCTATTTTTCTCTCTGGCACTCATGTTTTCTCATCTTGGGCTTTCCCTCCTCCGTAGCCTTTCCTCCCGTACCCAGGTGCACTCACATATGGGTACACCCGTTGGGCCAGGCATACAGTCATGGGGGAGGAAAGGCGAAATACCACAGGTACTGATTATAAAGACTAATGGTGAAAGGGAAAAAATCCCTGAAAGTTAACTTACCCTACACAAAGCACAGGAAAGCATGGAGCAGTTATGACTATACTGTGCAACCAAGGGCAGGTCACAGACTTCACAAATCAAAGATATATGAAGTTAGATTTACCAATTCTTCATTTTCAAACTCTGGGTTATATTGTGCTGCTTCTTCTGTCACTGGTTTCTGAACAATGTTCCTACAGACGAGCCAGATAGTGAGACTGGCAATGAACATGCCGATATCAGGTACAAACACTCGAATTCCATTGCCTGCGTCGGCCCCCTTCAGGCTATGGAGGGGAAGAAAGGGAGAGAAAATTCAGTTGGTTTTATAGTTCTATGGTTACACTGTTTTTCAGTATGTTTGAGTCTTCCCAACTATTTAGAATAAAGTATACTCAAGTTGAAACCAGGTCCAAAGAGGCACCAAAACTAAACAAAGAGAGAAGCTGATATTTAAACCAGCAATCTTTGGGTTCTTTCACCGCACACACAATTGCAAGACTACTCAGGTTTAACAATAACAAGATTTATTTACAAACAAGGGAAAACCAAGAGTCACTGGGGCCATGAGTGTCCAATTATCTCACCCCAGTTACTTTATCATTTCAAATTCCTAAAACGCTTGCAAGATGGCATCTTCTCGGCACTACAGACCTGAACAAGCGGTTACAAGGTAACATGTGTCTCAGACAGCATAACTTGCCTCTCCAAAACTTAAGCAGTCATTTCACATAAAGTCCAGTTTCCAATACATTCAACCCCTCCTTCTCTGAGAAACACATAGGTTCCAAGTTTCTTCAGCATACACAGAGTCTAAGTTTTCCAGAACACCATCCTCTTGTCAGAGATCCAGACTCCGGTTTTCAAATTAAAGACACACACTTGCATTTTTCAGTTTCTGGAATGGCCAAATCCAGGGTTTTTCAATCTTCCAGGTCCCAGCCTACCCCAGTGTACCTATCCACACCTCTTTTTTAGCAGCATTTATTCTATCAGACCAGACTCCACCCACCGTGCTTCTTTCTTAACTTGTCCTCAAGGAACATAGTGTCTGGCTATTCTCCTTTACTCCTTATCCATGTATCTTTCCACCTGTGTCCCTCACCAACCCCTGTGACAAAGTGTTTGCCTAGCAGCTTTTTATCGACCTCAGAGTTTGAGGTAACTCATTAATTCAGGACAGTTGCAGGGTTTTGCTAGAATTTCCAAAATATCATAAAATGTCCTAAATGAATTTTCACTCTTAAAACATGCTAATATTATTAACTCAGCTATGTGTCCTGTTCAAATGCAGATGTTTGAAATTTAACTGAAGCAGTTAAATACTTAACACATATCAGAGACATTTTACCTAGGATGTAAATCAAAGTTCCGGGGGAAAACAGGGAAACAATCTTGGAATCTAAAACCTTTCCATTTTTTTAATATTCAGTTTGTTTTGTTTTCCATACCGTTCCAACAAAAATTTATTAGTTTGTCTCCTTAAAATTCGGAGCAGTATGCATTTTGGGACTTAGAATGAGATGGTTTCACTTCAACTGTAAGAGTGACCCTGGTCACTCATAGTGACCAGCTCCCTGGTCACCTTCCACTAGGATTTCTCAGCCATATGTTTGCCTCTAAGCAAAAGAATTAACATTTTTGCCTCTGAATCACATAAATGTGATTCAACATTCATCAAAGATAAAGCTTATTAAAGGACAGGAAGCAAATGATAAAAATATGTATCATGTGGATATGCATTTTTCATATCTGATTAAGTGTATGTGATTATGTTAAAGTACCGTCGTGGGGTTCCAGTTTAGCAACAGCACACGGGTGATGCAAAGGCAAGAGGCATTTATTTTCTGACTTAAGTCAGGGTCCAGCACTGACCTGGATCACCGACGCAGCGGTTACATCAGGGCGAGTGAGGACCCCGAGCCCCCACGCGGTTATCTTTTTATCCCTTGGCAAGGGGCTTGGGAGTACGTGCACTTTCTTTGGTTGGCTTGTGAGGGCTTGGGGATACGTGGACTTACTTTGGTTGGTTAATGAGGGCTAAGATATGAGGGTCTTATCTAGCTACTGAGGGGCTTTGCCATGTAAGGAGATGTTGCTGGCCGGTGGCCAATGATGCCTTATATGGTTGGCTTCTGGCTGCTTGATATTCGCTAACAAAATGGTTATCATTTGATATTTAACAATTACATATACACATTTATTTATATTATATATTAGGTAAAACATGAAATCTAATAAGTAGCAAGAACTCTATCACCTAGAAATATCCATTATTCACATTTTTAATTAAAAATTACTAGTAATATTTACCACTCACTGAATAGTTGCTTTCTGTAAAGATTCTGGCACATAATATTTAATTCAACCATCAGTTATTTATTTATCCCTCTTTTGCATATAGAAAGACTTAGGTTGCAAAATGCAAGCTAATTTCCCTAGAGTCACCCATACAGTCAGAGAGAACAGAATTATACTTAATTTCTATTTATTTTTTATGCCTATTTTATTATTTTATTTTATTTTATTTTTATTTTAAACTATAGTTTAGAATGTATTAAATTTAATTGTATAAATTTTAGAATGTATAAATAGATGAAAATTAGAATACAACAAGATATCAGTATGCAAATTAGGATACAACAAGATATCCATATGACAAATGGTACACGTTTTAAAACTTTAAGACAACATGAAATTTGGATACAATTATAGAAGAAATAAATGAGGATGTTCTCCAATATCCTAGTTAGGAGATTTTTTTAAAAATAATTTTTAATTTTTTTTGTGGGAAGAAAGCAAGTTATATAGATAGGTATACATATTACAATACCATAATTACAAAATTATAACCATGAAAAATAATATATTATTTACTGATGTGTGATTTAAGAGTTTCAAATACCACTGGAATGGCAAACATCAAATCCAGTGTACTAATTATTATTTCTGGGAATGTATAATGCAGAAGAGGATAGGAGAGCTATCCACAGAGATAGTCAACTATCTCTGTGATAGTTGTTCTTTTTTTTAGACTTAATTTAAATTTTTTCAAACTTGCATATATATGTGTATTTATATTTATATTACATTACTGCATTATTGTGTAGCCTAGGGTTTTCCCACTTCGCTAACACCTGTTAACCATCCTGATCTTTTGTGCTCTTCACCTCCCCCGCCTCCTTCCCCCTCCTTCTCGCTCACTCCATTGCTCAGTCCCATTGGTTATTTTTATTTTTTCTTATTCGTTTGTTTTCCCCTGTATCCATCATATAAGTGAGACCATCCTATATTTCTTTTTCTTTTTGGCTTATTTCTGCTAATGAGTCTTTCTAGTTCCATCCATGTTGCTGTGAATGACATGTGTTTGTCCTCTTTGATTGATGCATAATATTCCTTTGTGTATATGTATCACACTTTTTTTTAAGCCAATCATGTGTTTTGGGGGATTTGTTTTGTTTCCAAATCTTGGCAATTGTAAACAGAGCTGGAATAAACATGCACGTACAGGTGTCCTTTTGAATTGATGTTTTCATGTCCTCTGGGTAGATTCCCAGTAGTGGAATTGCTGGGTCAAAGTAAGTCTACTTTCAATTGTTTGAGGGTCCTCCACACAAATATCATCCTCAATGGGGAAAAACTGAAACCATTTCAATTAAGGTCTGGAACCAGGCAAGGATGCCCACTCTCTCTACTCCTTCTCAACATAGTTCTGGAAGTCCTAGCTAGGGCAATAAGGCAAGAGAAAGACATAAAAGGAATCCAAATAGGGAAAGAAGAAATAAAGCCATCATTATACGCAGATGATATGATACTCTATGTAAAGAACCCAGAAAAATCAACAGAAAAGCTGACTGAAATAATAAACCAATTCAGTAAGGTATCTGGATACAAAATCAACACACAAAAATCAACAGCATTCATATATGCAAAGAATCAATTAAGTTCTGTTTAAATCCACATTTTATATTTTCAGCCACTGTGTTCTCATGTCAGTATCTACATGACCTTCCCTCTCAAATTCCTTCTGTTATAGACATGTATATTTAGAGTTAAAAAGCTAAGTGTACACATTAGCTATTTTTTTGGATAAAAAATTTGCTTAGTTAACATGTCACTTATATTTTCAAAATTGATAATTTTTAAATATCACCATACTCCAAGTCAGGCAGAATTTAATTAGCCTAATACCATTCTATATTTAGAACTCTTCCACTTATTTGCTAGTTCACATAAAAGTTAAATTTTTATTAAATAAAGAGTCTTCCTTAGTTCTAGAAAAAAATCCTTAGACTGCCACTTTTCTAATTTATTTTTCAAAAGATGGTCTGGAAGAGGGCATGCCCTCCATAAATTTCAATTTTACATCTGGCTCTAAACCTTCCAAACAGAATCATGAACCCAAGGAGATATATCTTTACCTTCATTAATAAAACAAACATTATTATGTCAGAGGTCTTAAAATAACAAAAATTTTCTGTCATCTAGAAGAAAATTCAACTCAGACAATTTCATCCAAAAGTAAAACCTCATGACTGATTTTATCACAGGAAAAATGTATATACTTTAAAAGTGTCCCTTATGATCAAACAGAGCAGTTCAGAATCAATATTGTTAGAATGAGAAGGATAGGGGATCATGGGCAGAGACCAGAAACAAAAACCACTTAGGGGAATGTTTCCTGTGTGGGACTAAGTTCAGGAGAGTCACTGGTCCAACTCATGAGCATTTCTGGGAATAGATCGATTATTATAGCTTTTCTCATAGAAATGGAATTGATAGTGGCATTTTATGAAAAATACCAACCAAGTGAATTGAGGGGGAAAGTTTTGGAAGAAAATGTAACCAGAGCTCCAGCTGTGGTCTCAGTGGCTTCTTTTACCACAAGAGATGGAAGAAGTTAGAGCAGGGCTGCTGCTTTTCCTAGCTATGGATGCAGTTAGCCCCCAATTGCAGTCACCCCAAGTCTACAGTCTCAGCTTTGTGCTTCTAGGTCCCCAAAGGGACATTTCATTTATTTATAAATATATATATATATATGTGTGTGTGTGTGTGTGTGTGTGTGTGTATACTTACATATTAGTTTGAGACGGTAGTCACTCTATCCACTGTGAGAGTATTGAGCTGCTAGAACCAGGATTGGGCTGTGATCCCAATTTAAAATGAAATCATTCAGTCACAGAGGTGCTAACCATATTAACCACTACACTTAGCTTGCTGAGTTAACAAAGCAGTGTATTCATAACACTGCCAACACAGAAACAATGAGACTTTTGAAGAATATAATAAAGAGCATTTACAATGAATAAGTCATAATCTCACCAATATATCATTTGGTGATCATTTTGTTAGCACTATTTCCTTCTTCATTGGTTAGACTGGTGTTTACTAATGTACATTCCTCAGAATGGCAGTTCTCAGAAATGTTGTGAATGAAACAAAGTAAAACAAAAGGAAAATTAGTCTGTGATCAAGTAATTGTTTGAAAACCATAATGTAAGTTACTATGTAAATAAATGTCTTTTGTTCTGTAGTACAACCCTAGATTTGAGTATAATTCACTATTTCCCAAATTTATTTGACTACACACCACTGATAACTTTCAACCAATAGCAATAATATTCTGTCAAGTTAATATTCAAGCAACAAATCTTGGGAAAAGCTGGGTTGTGGCTGGCTCATTAATCTTGAATGAATAGATAATTTGAAAAGTATACTAACATGTAGCTAATTCTTACAAATTCAGTGTTTAATTGGACTCTAATACTTTTAGAAATCAAGGACATCTATTTCTGTCACCTAATTGTTAACTCTCCACCCATTCACTCAGTATGTAAATAACATTATAGAGCTGGAAGAGAGTAAGAAATTGTGTTGTTTATTTCCTCATTTTAAAGAGTGTAGAAACCACCAAGGAAAAAGGTTAAAGACTGATTCAATGGCACAGCTTGGGGCAGAACACTATCTGATGGTACCTGTCTTCTGAGTGCAACCCACTCTCACTGCCCGGTGTTCCTGCCCCATCCATCCTGACCTACTGAAATAGTTTTCCTGGCATATGGCATGAAAATGCCATGTCAGGAGTCACCTAGAATCTCTCAAATGCAAGGTCCAAATGACAAATTCTAATTTTCATCATACTCCATCTCTATGTTGCATTTTCAAGTTGGCCAACACTTTCGACTCTCAAGGCTGTTCTTCTCTTCTCTGGTTCTCCATCTACCCAATCACAGACAAGCTAGGTTTTTAACAAATCCAGAAAGAAATGCTGGGATGAGTTGTTCTCACCAGACTCCTCTTTTCTGACCCCTCCTTAAATGTTACAAGTTTGCAGGGTCATGGACTTTGTTTATGTTTCTTCTAACTCTGCATGGACGATGGACCCATCCTCAAAGGCTTCAATCAGCATCTATATGATGATTTCCAAACCTACATATTCTGTGCAAAAGTATCTCCTGACATATATTAGTGGTTAACAGTTTTTCTATGAGGTATCCTCAGCGCAGTATTTCTTAACTTAATAACATTTTTAAAGTGAAATGTTAATGTTATTTCAAAATCTACTTTCTCCTATATTACTAAATTTGAAAAATGATACTGTCTCTATCCTAGTAATCAAGACAGCATCTGATCCTGCCTTTCTGTCATTGAAAAACCTGGACTCTTCTTTGTATATTACTCTTACCTAGCTTTCTCTTTATCTCTACAGTTCAACTCTAGACTCTGAATTCTTGCAACAGTTTTCTTATTGTTTTCTCTTGGACTGTCTCCTCTACCAGTCAGATCTTCAGCTTACTACTGGTTCAATTTTCAGAAGCATAGGTTTAGCCTGCTAAATGACTACCTATCAGAAAGGTATATCCTGTTGCCTTATCTTCTGAATGATTTCTTTATACATCCACTGTCAAACTGGTCTCCCAGATTTCTCCTATAACAGTAAGCACTTGATCCTTTAGACATATCATTGCTTGCACACACTCAATTATAAAATGTTTAGAATTTTGTCACTCATTTGAAAATCTACTTTACAGAGCTTTCTATTTCCTCTCTCTATCTAGGGGAACAATATATATGTATGTGTATACATATACTACATATATATATATAGTAACAGTTTATGTAGATATAGACATGCATAAAATGTATTTACGCATGTCTACATATATTCATATAATTAAGATTGGTAGAAGAAACATTATCTTCAAACATTTACTCTTTTATTTACTATGATAGTAGTTTGTGGAAAATTTTATTGAAGAATTGAAATATATATGACAAAGAACCAGAAGTTTAATTCAGGGAAGATAAAGTACAGAAATAAACAGGACTATATGTTACTGTTTTCTGAGAATGGTATGGATATCATGGGGGGGTTCACATTAGTCTCAGTTATTTGAACATGAAATTTAATTGGAAATTATGAATCATTAAAATATGCAGTTTTATTAAATATGTACATTAGAGAATGTACTTTGAGAACAATATACATGAAGTGTATCTAAAAGGCATTATATGGTTTGATTCCTAAGAATTTATTCAGCATTCAAAAAATGTTTAAAAGCAGCTACTAAGTGCCAGCCCCTGATGCTGGGCATTGAGTACTGGTTAAAAGGTATGTAAGTGAAACATAAGCAGGAAGATGGATTTCAGGCCCCTGGGAGCTTGGCCTTTTGCAAAAAGTTCACATCAGCAGAACTAGTGAAGGTACTGGAGCAAAGGAGGAACATAGTCAAGGAAACAGACCATAGGAGTAACTGGGCTGAGGAAGTGGCACATGGAGGCATTGTTTCCAAATGAAGTATGTAGTGTGATTAGGACACACAGGTGATAGTTCATGTGTGAAGCTATGGGGTATTTGTCACCCTATTAGAATTTTCCTGTGACTGGGAGAGAAGTCATCACTGAAGGATAGATTTGAGAGTTTTCTTTTCTCATAATTTTGCTGAAGGCGACAAAGCAAGGGAAATTGTCCAGGAATTGTGCCTGGCACACAGTAAGCATGTGTGTAAGGCTATCTAAATTAACTCGATGTATGTATTAGAGGGCATTTAACAATAATGTAAATTTTATTACAAGTAACTCCTGCACTGGGCATCCTGCACTGGGTTTTACATAGAATAATTATTATTAAATAAAATAAATGAGATCAACTTGCAGGAGTATCCTAGATAGTTTTGCATTCCAGGTGTACAGCAACTATATTTTTCATATATACAAGCTTATGTTAAACTACCTAAAAAATTCATGTTCTCTTAAGCAGGTAAACATTTCCTTTCCAATCTTGTTACAGTCATAGTGATCTTATTTGTTCAAAGTGATTACAACTCTTGAACGGGAATTGAGGAAGCTGAAAATTGGGAATAGTCTACATTCCTTCAAGATGAGAATAGATTAAATTGAGATAAAATCATAACGTAAAAAGCTATAAACTAATAGACTGGTGAAAATGTAGTGTGACTAAATCTAAATAAACTAATACAGGTTTATTTCACAAACATAATGTTGCCACACAAAGGCAGCAAAAGTAAAGAATATTATTTGCTTAGGGATTCATGTATAAAAAAATTACACCAAAATGACAAATAGCTACTTTGGGGAAGGGAGAGGCGTACCATCAATCACACTAGTAGCATTTGCATTATTTTTTAAAGTCTGCATAGTAATCCTATTTAGAATTCTTTGCATAGAACATACCTGAAAAACAAGAGAACACTGACCTCACCTGGAAACATAATGACTGATTGATATTGTAAAGACCTGCATTACCTCTGGTTGACTGACTGGCTGACTGACTGGTCAAGTTCAATTACCATTCTCCTATCAAAGGCCACAGGAGAGGTGGAACATATGTAGATTTATGGGCAAGGGAATTAATTTCTCTAAGTTTCAGTTTCTCACCTACAAAATGACTTCTCAGGGTCTATCCAACTCTATTCAAATAAGAAAGTAGTGAAATTTAAATGGGGCTGGGAAAAGGGACAAATGTCAGAGATAGGGCATTGGTGAGGTAGTATTCAGGCACAAATATAAACAATTATCTTCAGAAATATAAAAATACCAATTCCATTTATGCAACTCTTTGCAAAGTAAATCCTGTGTTCCAGGATTGGATGAAGGATCAGATTTATTGAATTGCAATAAAATTATTGAAATATCAAATAAGCATTATTCAAAGTGATTCTGTCCATTCTGTCCAGTTCTGGGGGGGGAGGGGTATCTGAAATTCATTGTATTTGAGTCAACCCTTTTTTTCTGTTTTTCTTTTTCAAGTATCCAAATAGATTTGATTTTACTCTATACTATCCAAATAATTAAATTTTTTAAATGAGAATTTATCAATTTAGTATTGGCTAACAATACTGTGAAAGTTTTAGGAATACAGTTTCATACCTCAATGATTGTGTATATCTTACTGTACTTTGTTTTTGTTATAAGGAATATTAAAGTCATTATGAATTTATCTAATTCATTCATGTAGACAATAAATAATTTCAAGAGCAGAAAAATAAAATGAATACATATCTGATAGCAAAAAGGTAATCAAAGATAACACTCTGACTTCGACTTCAACTGCTTCCCCATGTCTCAGAAATATGAACACAGGCAGTTTTTTTTTATTTGGTAGTTGACCTCATAGATCAACACACATTAACAGTAATAAATTTGATACAAGGAAACAGGCTTAGACTCTGAAAATGTTAGGGGGCACACCCCCCTCACTCCCTGCCCCTCCCCACCCCATGTCATTGTCTCCTGTTTAAGATGGCAGATTTCAAGAACAAGAAAGGAATGCTAAAATGTGAGAATGGCCTTAGTTGAAATTTCCCTGCAGGGAGATGCAGGGGGGAGGAAAAAGTGAAAGTTATTTTTCTTTGTAATGTAATAATTCAGGAGCTGTTCCTGGAAGGCAGGAAAACAGAAAAAAATATATAAAGAGGTTTAAAACAAAGAGAGGAAAAAGATGGGAATTGAGATTGAGATTCAGGTTTGGTTTTGGCCATTTTGTAGGATAGAGATGTAAACCATGTGAGCTTGGCCATGTGTGGCCAAGGCCTGTGGCCACCTCTGGTTGGCCCAGCTAGCCACATGTGTGCTAAAGGCGGTTAAAAAGTTTGCAGATTTAAACTCTGTGTTGAAGTTTGTTTTGCTAAGTATGACTTGTGTCTGGAAGAGGTCGTGCAAAAGTTAGGCTTAAGAAAAAAGTAAACTTTGCTGGGTCCAGTACCATGAGGTTTCTTTTACTACCTGGAGGAAGATGACAAGGAGAAAATGGCATGGAGGAGCTAAAGCACACCAAAGGAGCACACCAAAGGAGCACGCCAAAGAAAGATGTCTTCAAACGCGGAGAGGAACTCTAACTGGCTGACACTGGTGAGATGATCAGGACTAAAGAACTGAAAATTTTTGGGCAATCTGGGAAAGGACTTTAGACAATGTTGCAAAAGGTTTTAGACAATGTTAAAGCAATCTGAGTTTTACTTACATGTTTCTTTTGTAGTAATTAAAAAAAAATCACTGTTAAAAATAAATTAGTCTGCACTGATAGCCTTGCTTTAACTTGGTATTTTGGTTAAGAAGGCTGGGGATGGTTAAAAAAAACGCACATGAGTTTAAAAGAGGATAAATTGAGGCAAACTAGTGTAAAGTTTAAACTGTGTTTCTAAGTTTTTCTTTTTAGATCTAAAAGAGAAAAAGAAAGCAGAGAGCAGTTGACTGGCTTTTGCATTATCAATTGTAAAGGTAAACAGTAAAAATGCTAATAAACAGTTTGTAGCCTGCTTCCTAGAAAGAGAAGCAGGCCTGTATGTGTTAAAGTAAAAGTTAAAAAGTCTTCTCTTTTTACCCTATTTCAGATGGTAAGCCAAAGTCTTTTTCTTTTCGCCCTGCTTCAAAAAGACACATTAATACTTGAGAAACATTCATAATATTCAAAAGAATGTGTCTCACAGTTGATGACCCATGAAAGAAACCGATTAGCTCACATCTGTGAATTTAGAAGTCTTTTCCACCATTAGAATAGCAATGCAGTGTTAATTCCCAATTAGCTATAGGTGTGAATTAGTATTGAATTTTCAAGATAACTTTTTAGATATTGGTGGAATTTTTATGATTACTTAAGATTCAAATACTGCTTGAATATTTGAACCATGTATTTTATTGTAAAGCATTGCTGTTATCCACGCTTACATATGTATATTGCCTGATCTTCATTTCTATAATTTATGATGCTTAGAATTAGTTAAGGCCCTGGTTTTGATGGAGAGAGTCACCAAAGGGAAGGAAAAGAAGAGTACAAAGGAGAGGGGAGGGGAGGGAAAAAAATAGAACAAAACTCATAAATAGCCACAATAAAACACATTCCTTTTGCCTTGTGATTCTCCTGGAAAGATTCTAAAAAAATACCCTAAGCCATCATCATCAGTTCCAAAGTCCTCTACCTGGTATTGAGGGTTCCCAGCCTCAGTCTTACTTCTTGTTCTTTTTACACATGTACCTTTTCTTCCATACTCCTTGCCATTCTCTGAAAATGATATATTTATTACTGCTACTGGATCTCAGACAGTACACTATCACTTTGAATTTTCACTCTGTTCTTTTACACTGCCCCAATCAAACATAATGCATGCTTGTTTGACCTCATTGGTGCTAGTGTTTATATAAAAGACCGCGCATTTTGTCCACTGGCCTCACCTTTGGTCAATTTCATCAGGCACTTGAGAATGCCTGAGGTGCTTTATATTGATCTGTGACCACAACAAAGCTATCACTGAGGAAAAACCACACAAAAGCCCCTCAGTAATGTATTCTCACTGCTCTCCAAAATTAATGATGAAACATAGCAATCCAGACACTTTTTCCTTTAACCTCAGCTGAATCTATAGAACTATATAAGCTCAGGCTCTTGCATTTGTTTTTTGTTTTTTGTCTTTGTTTTTGTTTTCTTAGTTAACCTGAGTTTGCACAGGACTTTCTGTCCTTCCTTACCAACACTGAACTCATACATCACTGTTTGTAATCCTCAGTCATTTATTCATAACAAGAGAGAAAACCCCATTACAACATTCAGAGGCTGAATTGCACCAACAGTGCACCCTCTGAAGCACCTGCCATCCCAGTGAAAACAAAACATCAAAGGACTGTCCCTAAAATGAACTAAAATTAATTTTGTTCAAAAG
Organism: Uropsilus gracilis; assembly: GCA_004024945.1. Classification (NCBI taxonomy): domain Eukaryota; kingdom Metazoa; phylum Chordata; class Mammalia; order Eulipotyphla; family Talpidae; genus Uropsilus; species Uropsilus gracilis. The sequence continues at coordinate 1,423 of PVHY01000376.1, read as the reverse complement.
AAACTAAGATACACAATGAGTGCTACACCAGAGGTGTGCAATTTTCTCCTCTATAAACACTGAATCAGAAAACAAACAAAAAACCAGGGGGATTTGTATGTAACTACTGAAAGATAACAAAGGATAAAGAAAACAGCATGAACTTTGGACTAAAGACCTCAAATTGAACTGCATTCCTGTTAATCTAATTCACCAAATATATCTGGCTATCCCTCAGGTCAGAGGCATTTTGCCAGGTCCTCTGCTGGCCTGGCTGAGATGGACACTGTGTGTGTAAGAAGTCTCAGTCAGTAGGGCAGGCTGACACCAGGCAAATGAATTTCTGTGGACAGGTGAAGGCAACATTATGTGCAAAAGGCTGAGCTAGGAAAGGAAAAAAAGAGGAAATAATTAATGAGGCCATAGGGACATTCTGCAGTTGGTAAAGTTGAAATGGATTCCTGAAAGAGCATGGTGTGTCTAGGGAATTACGCAAGTCGATGCTGTGATAGAGAAGATGAGAATGAGTGGTAGTGGCTGTGCTTGAAAGACACTCAAGCCCAGGCTAAGGAGGATCTTAAACAACATCTGGATATGTGAATGTCAATACCAAGGCATTCTGAGGGATATTGTTGAAGATTACAAGTCATTTGATTTTAGGTGAATGTAAAGTCAAGATTATTGGGAGCTGACCTGGCCTGACCAGGGGACCTATGTGATACATCACCCATGCGGTGGAAACACCCATGGGTGACAGTGTTCATGGGCGTAGCTCTCAGTCCCCACAGAAGGGGTGTTTCTGAAAACTAACTTTTATAAAGGATAAAGCCCTCAGACTCCAGGCAAAGAGGCTTTTCAAGGTCATTCTCTAACTTAGTAAATAATTCCAAGCAGCTCAGTAGCCAGGATATATTTCCCTAAGAATAAGTTCCTAGCAAACCTAAAATTGTTCTGCTAGACTTTTAGCAGGAAGGCAAGTTATATTGCTAATTAGAATATCTTTAGTTGCACCTAAGATAAGTCTGCAGCTCATTGATGTGTTAAGTCTTGGCGGCAAAGTAAAAGGTTGCTTCTGAATACTTTTAGGAAGTTATATTGTTAGTTAAAATACTTAAGTTGAGGTGTTGATTCTCAGTGGCAAAGGAAGGAATTGCTTTAGGAAAAGTTATGTTAGATACACCTAGAAAAAAGCTATAATCTGTTAATATGTTAATTGCATAAACTCATAGAATGCTAATTGCCAAAAACACTATATATATCCATAAAAATCTCAAATAAATCGCAGCAGATTCACCACCCCTTGAGTGTGTGCGTCTGTTCGCCATTCTCGCCGGCCCTGTGTCTTTCCTGCCCAGCTGAGCCCTGGTCCTCCGGCCTGCGCCTTCGCCCGGCCGGTCCGTAGCACAAGATAAGACCTCTTCATTTTGTCTCCCCCCCTCTTTGT
>PVHY01000375.1:0-245811 GCA_004024945.1 Uropsilus gracilis | reverse complement strand
TTTTCTGCAGTTTTTGGAACTGAAAGCAGAGAGAAGCTTGGTAGCTGATGTTTGCATATCAATGGTAAAGGTGATCAGTGAAAATGCTAATGAAGAGTGTGTAGCCTGCTTCTGAGAGAGAAGCAAGCAGATAAGTGTATCCAGTTAAGTAAGGACAGAAAGTCTCTTTTTACCCCTGTTTCAACCCCTCTCTAACCAACTGAATTAGAAGCTTGATTATTCCTGAAAACTTGACAATGAGCACAATGATTTCAAAAGAGAGCTGAGATGCCTCTGCTGTGATGCTTATGAAACAATGACCCTATCAAGGACTTTGAAAGATAAGTTTTATCCTGTTTGCAAACTGAAAAGTTAGCTTGTTAGACTCCTATGGTTCCTGGCAGAATATAGGAGACTCCTGGCTCAAACAGGAAGTACTTAGTACACAAGGCTCAACAGGCAGGGTGACCTGTGTATTTAGATAATTTGCCCTTGTACTTTGTCCCATACAATCAAGATGGAGTGATTAGGTTGAACCTGTGCCACACATTTGTAAACCTGAGCTGAAGAAACCTCTATTCTACCCTTTGCTTAAAGAGACACAGCAAAGTCTTTCAATCTTTCTCCTGGAAGGAGACATTATCATTTGCTAGAGGACAAACAAATCTTCTATTTTAGTCAGGAGACACTGTATCTTCTGAAGTTGTTTGCTCTGTAAGCAATTAATTAAGAGGAGTCCTAATCAAGAGTTATCATTGTATCTGCTGACAAGTCACCCCAAAACATGAGAGAATTATAAACAATATGCCCATAGAAAGGACAAAATTCTATTATCCATTATTTATGGCTTAACAACAATTTCACACACTTCAGTCTTTGCATTGTTTTCATTTAGTTTTATATACTTCTCTGAACATCATTCAGGAATATTTTTGCCTCCAAATCCTTGATTTCAGCCAATATAACAATTTAGGAAGTTACTCACCCAACCTTCCTATTTCTAATGCACCAGTCTATTAAAAACCTTGAGAACTTAGAGCCAGATGGATCATTTCAGCTAGAATTTGAGTTATACCACTTTAAATACATTTGTAACAATGTCCTCTACCCACCAAGTTTCCTTGGAATTTGACCAAAGAAACTAGGTCAAAGGAGACCCCATCTCTTAGTACACCTGCTTCCACAGCAAATTTTCATCTTGATATTATTTATATGTTTCAGAAATACCAACAAATTACTGTGTCCCAACCAGTAACTATTTAAGGTGATATGTAGATAATGAAGAAATACCTAGATGTCCAAGGACCCTTATAAATTCATAATTACCAGTGATTGGAAGAATATTCATGTAGAAACATTATTTACCCTTCTCTTGATGAGCAGATATAAAAACTGAAAAACAGAGAATTGCAACCTTGAGGTTTATGTTGCAAGATATCACTGAACTTTTACCTTGGGTTCTGTTACCTATATCAGCAAAGGTAACAGAAAAAATCAACTCTTCATCACTTCTACTTTGAAATGTAATAGACTCCAATTTGGATTGATTTTAGCTATTATTGTGACTGCATCCAGAGAGTATATCTAAATTGCAATTTTCAAAATTAAATGAAGTTACCTTCTGGCTTAAAATCTTTTCCTCTCCAGCCTCATATACCAGCGCTTTCCCACATGCTTCTTATGCTCCCAAATTGGGTTAGTCAGGAGACAGGGTCTGGTGAGTTCCGGTAACTCCATGGCATTGGACATAATTTAAAAGAAAGTAGCTCTTTCTCCACTGGAGAGGTGAGGCGAGGTTCCCCAATCCATTCTCTGATAGGGACCATGCTTATTTCTAAGGAAACCCTCCTTAGTAAATATTTTAGATGAAACAAAAGAAATCACCACTAACAAAGCCTTTAGGCTAATGATAACAGAGCCCATCATGAAGAGGTCTCAGGCATAAAGAGATTGCAATTAAGCTGAAGGGGAAGAATGGCCTCATAGGGAGAATTAAAGAACCTCAACCCTATCATTATGCTGGGTTAAAACTGTTTAAATAGAGCCCTCCACCCCTTCTCTTAGGAGCACCATACAGATCCTGCCCTTAGTGTTGACTCCCTTATGTTGAATTGCAAGTTTCCATAATTTCTTACTCAGTATATGCCAGAGTATAGTCTCCATTATTTTCATTTCTCAGAGGTCTCAATGACCCAGAATCTGGTAATTAAACTTGCAAGTATCCGAGGGCGCAATATTTCAAGCACACCTATTCTTCATTTTATCTGGACTAACCTGTTCGTAAATCCCATCTTAAACTTTTTCTTTTCCTTAATTCATTCTTTAATTTATTATAGAGCAGAACATTATAAAAATGCAATCCCTCAAAGAGTGTGATTATGTTTTATTGTTAAACCTTACTCTCGTAAATTATTGATGCTCAGTATGTATATTGTTAAATAAACTGTATATTTGTCAACTTTATCAGTGTTCAAAAGAGCATTGTAAGCGGTGATGTGAGATTTCAGTGGAAGTGTGGTTAACGACATTCCAGTGTATACAATAAGAAGCTTATCATCCTTTACTCTTACACAACCTGAAGAATTAATTTAGATTCAAAGCTACAGATCTCTCATCTGATAGATGCCACCAGAGTGTCAGATCACTTCAGCTGAACTTTATCAACCTGACTGGCAGATTAGTTTATCTAAATTAAAGGTTTTTTTTTTTTTCCCCCACTCTACCTTTTAATTGTGGCTCATTCTTAAGGTGTTTTACTATAATTGTTCACAGCTTGTGCTGCTTTATTGATTAAACTGCTGTGATGCTCTTGGTGAAAGTACAGCATAAACCATGTGATAGAAGCCTTTTAAGGTTTTTGTTATGCTTGTAGTCAGATGGCTGCAGTTGTGATGGCTGTGAAAACAAATGAAATGTTCTTAAGAAACTGTAATCATATTAGTCTTGACATTTCACCATTTCCCCCTAGGTAACTAATAGATTCTTCCCATTTCTAAAAAAAAAAAAAAAAACTTCCCATTAATTTTTTTTTCATTTTTCAAGGAAGGAAATCTGATTCTATAAATACCTAAGAGCTAATATGAAGTTGCCTCTTCATATTTGAGTTCCTGTTATGCTTGACATTAAATAAATGTCTATAAATATTTTCAAGTTTAGGCATATTTCCTTACTGTAAGAAACAAAGGATATGTGATTATAGGGAATTAGATTTTCATAGAAAACACAGAGAGGACTAAACAAAATAGATTTGTTTTTGATAGTATGAATTTGCCAAGTTCATTGAGTTTGAATCAGAAGTTAGCAAAAGAGGTGTATGCTAAACTTCTGAATTCATAAGCCAATGCAGCAAAACCTTATAGAGATTTGCAGATCTGACTGCTGGAATGTGATTAGAGACTTTGTCACTCACAAATTCTGTGGTCACAAGTAAATTATTTAGTTTTTTATGTCTTATTCCCTCCTCTATAAAATGAAGGAAGACTAGAACCTAATATGTATGATGGCTGTGAGGATTGAATTAAATACTCCATATTTAGAACATTTTTAATTGCTCAGTGATTGTTAGCTCTTGAATCTCTTATTATTCCATTTTCTTCTCTTTATTCAAATAAATGCATCTTAAAAAAGATAGAAGCTGTCTATAAGAGGCACTATGGCATAAAGAAGGGAAGACAGAATTTTTGTCCATCACATTATTCAGATACCATTTGGATACATGGTACTACTTTGAAGACAAACTTGGTAGAATTAAAATATTGGCAGAAAATTTCCCTTGGGGGAAATGCCACTGGAAGCATTACTAAATCAATAGATGGTAACTGTGGTGCATATGAATAGTGTTTTTGTTTAAAGGAAACATTCATAGTGAGTCACTAATGCTGATGAACATGCTAAGCCTGTGTCTGGTCAGTATTTTCTTGAGAATTGATGTTATCATGTATTTGTATTCAAGGATTATGTGTAAGTGCCATTCAACTGCATTTTGTAGCTCATTACATGTGCAAGTGCATATACAGCCAACTAAAATAGAAATAACTTAATTTTCTCAGGTAGACAAAGTTTCAAGATATACCCATTATGGATGAATCTGACTGACATTAATTATTCGGGTATTGTTACATCAATATTCAATTTGCCATTGTTAGCACCCTTCTCAGGAGTGAAATAGCCATGATTTATCTCTCTAAATTAAAAAGGTTGAATGGTATTAACTCATATACATAATTCATTTTAATTAAATGCACATTCTTGAATGGTTTCTTAATGGCCATCCAATGCCTCATTAATCTTAAATGTAACAACCTGAGATCCTTTGGGAGGTCATGTGATAATTCAAAATTCACAAACATTATGTGTAATGTCCAAAGAGATTATCTATGAGGCAATCTATACATGTTGAGTATATAGCTGTGATATCATTTCCAGTATAGTTGGTGCAGGCAAAAACTAACGAGAGGAACAGATAAGCATTCAAAGAAGTTGGTTCTACCATTACAAATTTCATAAATTTTCTTTCAAATTACACTGGGCTCCATGTGGCATTTGGATTTATCTTCCCCGGTAGATTTAGGGGGCATTTAAGGTGTGCTGGATTAAAACAAATCTAAATTGGGTTTCTTTTGTGAAATATGTATTATCTTACATATTAACTTACGAGGAATTTCAGCTTGTTTTTACTTCTGTGCTACCAGAAATAATGCCCTAATGCCTGGCATACAAAAATTGACAAAAACTCCTTGAGTGAATGAATAATCTTTGAATACACTGGAGTGCTTTGTTGCTAAGAGGCTATGTTATCATTGACCAATTTGATTTCAGCATACTTTTTTAAACATGTTTCGATGTGGTAGTATTCCAAAGGAACTAATTTGGCTAACATTCTGATCTGTAGTGATGTTTTCTACCATACTGTCTAGTGGAATCCATGCCAATAATCAACATTAACCTTAAGAATATGGCAGATGACTGCATAAAGCTACTACTGTTGCTAAGAAAGAATTGATGTGATCCACAAAATTCAACACAATTTTTATGATACAAACTCTCAAAAGCACATGAATTAATCATTAACTATCTGAAAGCTATACCTTGTATATTCCTTTCTTTATTTTTACATTGCCTATAAGATATAAAACCAAATTGTACCATCTCTCATGGTTTTTGTGTAATTTCATTTTCATGTTCTCCCTCTCTCCACCTCCACCCAGAAAAAGCTGCAGAGACTGAGAACACCAGTCACAAATATTAGTAAAAAACATAGCTTTTTACTAACAGTAAAACTGCCTTTGTGTGAATTTTGAGAAATACATGAGGCTTTGCTTTATGAAGCACTTTTATTTAATTAATTAGGCCATACAGTCGTTCTGAGTGACATAGTAAGCTGACTCATGATACCTATTTTACAGCTAATGAAATGGTGACACTATGAAGTAGGAGCAATTTGTTTAAGGTCATGTGAATAGTAAATTGTGAAGACTGTATAAAAAATTGTGACTTCTAACTATGTACACTGATTGGTATTGCTATGAATTAAACAAAGACGGTTCTGGTGAGAAGGGACAGAACGCTTGACCCACAGAAGTGTCTCACTTTCCAGCTAGCTATATTTAGCTTGTTGAATATTCTCCTATATTCAGCTTCCAGGAGTTAACCTGGGTTAAAAATCCGTTAGTTTTTCCAGGAGTTTGTTGCTCCTGAGTCTTTTGCTTCAAGTAAGAAGAGTTCAGCTATATTTCCAGTGAAGCTATCTCTACAGGTTAAAATGTGTCATTTTACCACCATGTCAGATCTCTTAACAACCAGTAAAAGTCATCATTTTCAGTTGTCCCAGATATTCCAGATATATTGAGTGGAAACAACTTTTCATAATTGACACCAAAAATAACTGTTTTTTCTTAGTCCAGTATGACAGACTCTGAATTTAGTTGCGATGTTTTGTCCATTTGTGCTTAACATCATTTCTGATATGCTGATATATGTCTCTTATCGTGGTATTTGTTTCTTGATTAACATCTCTGTTCTTTGTTTTCCTATTTTTCCTATCCAGTCAAGTATTCAGTAAGCTGACCATCTTTAATGTTATTACTTCTGTTGGTTCATTATCTATAATTCTGTTTTTATATTTTAGTAGTTACTACAAAATTTTTAATGTTTACCTAGTCATATATTTAACTTTAAATAACATTACATGACTTAATTGAAGACATAGAAAGCTTAAATAGCAATATTCCATTTGTCCTTCCCTCCTTTTTTGTTCTCAACGTACTTTATACTTCTTCATGTACTGAAATGCTTACACTAGTTGCCATTTTTTTGTTTTAAATGATCAATGAGTTTTGTACGTGTATGCATTTATATAATGTGCTCCCATCTTTCTGAAGCTAATGCTCTAAATATGATTAAGACAGAGTCCCTTTCAGGATTTCTTTTCCTCTCTTGTCCTAATTTCATTCTCCAGTAAGATGTTACTCTTTTAGTAGGAATCCCACATGACTCAGAGCCCATCTCTGCTATTTTACCCAGAAAGATGCCTTTGGTCAACATGAGAAAAAAATGGCAGATGAACATAGATTGCTGTGTGGTTGGGACTCATGGGAACACTAATCCATAATGTCAGTCCACATGTAGTCATAAAAAGTTTGATGTTAGTGTTTCAGGCATGTTCTTCCCTCAGTCTATACAAAGTATTCTTCCTCCTGCTTCATCAGTGATGACACCTCTTAAAGACTCAACTCTTTCTGGATCATTTCAACTTCTTTCTGCTTATTTTCTAAATAGTATTTGATGAATTGTTCAGCTTCTTTTAATTTCTATTATTGGAACAACATTATTACTTTTTAAATTGTAACTGGAAGTTGAAAGCCTCTTATTGCTTCTTTATCTTCCTCTTTTTAAATCATTTTTCTCCCTCTTCTTTACTAGGTACCTTCTGTCAACTTGTCAATAACCTTTTCCACATGCAAATAAACAATTCCAATACCTAATCTTGTCTTCATAACATTTACACAAAATAAATATGTTTAGGACATTAAGAATCCAGAGCTATAGAAAGAACTGACCAATCTAAGTCAGATCTGATGCTGGGGTACGGTGAGCATTCACCACGGGTCATGCTGTTGTTCTGCTTGACTAGCCAAGCATACTGTTTTCTCCTTGGCTGCATCAATCCTAGGTCCTAAGGTTTCTGATGTCATCCGCCTTCGGGAGAGTTATGTGAACATTGGTCTGTAAGCAGCAAGGTAGAGTAAAAGCATTACTTTCTTCAGCGATGTGAACAGGAAGAAAGGTCAGAACACTATCTGTTTAGCAATCTGTTTAGACTTTTTTAAATGTCTGGCTCCTTCTGTGGTGACCACCACCCAGGGAGAGGTGTTAGAAAATGACAGCCCCTGATAATGAAAAGTCTCTAGTTTAAAAAACGCACAGCATGCACATAACCACAGAACCCAGTCATGGAGCTACTCATCGGATATTTTATCCATATTTTATATGGATGCTATTTTTATTTCTTTACTTCTCATGCTTAAGAGCTCTCCTAACTTCCACTGCTACCCTACACAAAGTATTTTATTGACTTTATAAAATAAACTTTATTTTTTGAAAGTTTTAGATTTACATAAATGTCAAATAAGTACGATATTTTGATATACTTTAAACCCACTTAAACCTAACATTAACTAACACCTTACATGATATTGATAGGGTGTGTTACTACCCTCCCCATTGTTTTTTGTTTAAGATTGCAAATTTTAAGGACACGTATGCTAAAATGTGAGAATGACCTTAGTTGGAATATTTTTTTAGGAAGATGCAGGAGGGAGAAATGTGACACAGGTTTTTTGGAAGATGGGAAATCAGGATACATAAAGGGTGTGCAAACAAAGAGAGAGGATCGGATGCAATATGGAGATTAGATAGAGAGATTTATGGAGGAGAGTGATTTGGTTTTGGCCAATTTGTAAGATGGAGATGTAAACCATGTGAGCTTGGCCATGTGGCCACTGGGGACCTGCAACTCTTGGCTGACCTGGACTAGCTGCATGTGTGCTAACAGCAGTTAAGAAGTTTGCAAATTTGAACTCTGTGTTGGAGTTTGTTTTGCTGAGTTTAACTTGTGTTTGTGAGAGGCCATGCAAAAGTTAGGCTTGAAAAAAAGTAAACTTGGCTGGGTTTGGTACCATGAAGTTTTTGTTATCTGAAGATGACAAGGAGAAGGCAGTGTGGAAGACAAGGAGGAGCACGCCAAAGGAGTGTCTTAAAGAAGGATGTTTTTAAACATGTGGAGAGGAACTCTGATTGGCTGACATTAGTGAGATGATTGGGATTGAGAGACTGAAGATTTTTGGGCAATTTGGAAAAGGACTTTGGACAATGCTGAGAAAGGTTTTGGACAATGTTAAAGTAATCTGAGTTTTACTTACACGTTTTTATTGTAGTAATTAAAAAATTACTTTGTTAAAAATAAATTAGTTTGCATTATAGTTTTGCATTAGTTTGGTATTTAGTTGAGAAGGCTGGGGATGGTAAAAAAAAAAAATCCCATGAGTGTAGAGTTTAGACTGTATTTCTAAGTTTTTCTTTTTGGGTCTAAAGGAGGGGAAAAAAGCAGAGTGAAGCTGGTAGCTGATGTTTGCATATCAATAGTAGGCAGGTACAGTAAAAATGATAATGAAAACAGTTTTGAGCCTGCTTCCTAGGGAGAGAAGCAGGCATAGGTGTATCTAGTTTCAAAAAAGGGCAATTGCTAAGGCAAATGACCTGTTTGTTTCTTGCTTAGGAGAGGGAAGCAGGCCTGTATGTGTTTAAAGTCAAGGTACAAAGTTTTTGGGTCGCCCTGTTTCAATATGTCTTAGAGTGAGTTTATGTTTATGCTTTATTCAGAGTCATTTTTTATTTAATGTAAACAACCTGTTCTAGGCTCTCAGATTAGGACAAAACTTCATGTTTAGTTTTTGTGGCTTCTTGAAACTCCTTTTGACTGTGACAGTTTCTCAGTTCTTCATTTTTTGATTACCTTGACAGTTTTACATAATATAGGTCAAGTGTAATTTTAGCCTATCTCTCTATGTATGTATGTATGTCTGATGTTACATCCATTGTGATTAGACTGGGGTTGTAGCTTTTGGGGGAGAACAATCATAATGATCAAGTACCCATCTGCTTTTTCCTGGGAAGGAAATACACTATCCACTCGCCTTATCACTGTTAATGTAGATCCTGATGAGTGTTTTGAATTTGTCAACTATGAAGTTACCATCCTCCCCTGTCTGCCTTATTGTCTGTATGCTTTTAAATAATGTTACTCTTTTTTTCCTCCGGACACATATACACTCACCTTTGTTTGCTTATCCATTCAATTATTGATTTATATCTTTATGGAATTGGGGCAATTTATTGAAATTTTAATTTATAATTCAATACTATTTTATATATTTTCTTGCTCAGTTTGTTTCGACTTTGGTAACTGGGCCAATTCATTTGGCTTCTGTGTTATTTTGACTTAACCATCAACATATATATATATATATATATATATATATATATATATATATATATATATATATATATATATATTTCTTTTCCTTCTAGCATTGCAATGTGGTCAAGTCTCATCTTGAATATTCCCTATTTACAATGAGCAATTTTTCCAGAATTCCCTGGTTCACTTTAATAAAGAATATTATAGACCAAATACTAGGTGTAGGTGTATACATTTATTACTACTAGATCACTTCTTTCAGGTTCTCTCCTTTTTGTTGAAGGGTATCTACCCATAGTTGATGTTGTGCATTGATAAGTAACATTGTGTAGCTAGGAAATATAAGATACTTCCCTTTTGCTTTAGATTTGTAAATTTCAAAAAGGATCTGGTAATATTATGGAGATCTGACTTGCTGACTTGATTGCTTCAGGTCTAGGTGAAAAAAGTTTGGACTGCTAGCCTTCATTAGAACTCATTGTTTTCTTTCAGAAGGATAGAAGGGGAGGAGAAAGAAAAACAAGACTTTAGTGATGTTGTTAGGGGGCTGTGGCCCCCAGTACTAGTGTTGATGTATTAAAATAATATTGTTAGCATTGGTAGGTGGAGATTTGGAGAAGGGAAGTTAAGAGGATTGGGAGAAAAGAGGATTAAAGGATCAGGGAGGGGACAGAGATAAAGACAAGTGAAAGAGACAGCACAGAACAGAGAGAACAGAAGAGAAGAGAATGGAAGAGGACAGAGAGGAAACTGGAGAAGTAAGGAGCAGAGAGGAGCAGCAGGGAGGCTGGAGACCTCAGAGCTGCTGCTGCCATGAGGGTCAGCAGGGAGGGAAGGAAGCCAAGCTGTGGGCTTCCATCCCCATGCCCAGCCCGGGCCAGTGAGGAGCCCGGGGAAGCATGTTGGAGAAGCTTGTGTCCTGTGTGAGCTGTCTTGGAAACGTGGTGCTTGAAAACTTGGTTTAATTTGGAAACTGCGAAGCTTGAAGTCGTCTGGAGCACGGAGGAGTTTGCTGTGTTGCCGTTTTCAACATGAGACGTCTGAAGCGCCTGCTATGTTGCTGTGCTGAGTGAGTTTTGCTGATGCCGGAGCCACTGTGGAGCTGGAGCTGACTGAATGCCGGAGCTGTGCCTTGGAGAAGACTTGAGGACACCACCCTGGTCTTTCTCGTTGGATTTGAATCTCCTGCTTTCGGAGAAGGATTGACAACACCATCTTGGCTTCTTCTGACTCGAAGTGAGTGCAGCTGTGTCTTTGAAGAAGGAGCGGCGGCGCCACCTTAACTCCACCTTAACTCCTTCATCCGGCTCAAGGTGGGGCAGTTGCCATTTTGTGGACACACATGACTGCTGAAACCATTTGCACTTTGGACTAGAGACTGGACTGTGTGGTAAGATTACTAAAGGGGTTCCCTGTACCCCTCCGTGACTCTTTTCCAATTTGTCTCTTAATAAGTAAATTTGTTTTTGCCTCCCTCTTAAAGTTTATGTGGTCTTGCTACTGCATGCGCGGGCTGGGAAGAACCTGGTGTGTGGCTGGCTTTAAAGGGGCCAGCAGCTACCCTTTGTAGGTTTGGGGTAAGCACCCCGTTTTGTCTGTTTTCCCACCCGATATCAATGTGAGATGATTGACAAGGCAGGCTCCTAGAAGAGCAGGGAGGTGGGGAGAGGTGAAGGGGGAAAAAAGAAGGAAAGATATAAAAAGAGCTTAGAAGAGAAAAAAGAATCAATCAGTCATTTTTAGAGGAGAATGAAGGCCTGATGACAACAGCCATGGTAGCCTGGGGCTTGTGTCCTTTGGCCTGAGTTGGTGAACCTATGGCCTTGGCACGCATAAGCTGATGTTGTGTGCTGAGGGAGTCTAAAGAGATTGGACATTTGAACTTTGTGCTTGAGCTTGTTTTATCTAGTTTGATTCAGGTATTTTTGGAAAGGCTGTGAGTGAGGCCTGAGAAAGTGGACCTGATGTTGATTCCTGTATCTTGGAGTTTTTCTACTGCCTAAATTTGAGAGGACACAGAAAGAAGAAAAATATCACATGTTAGACCACATGTTTGGAGGAAGCCAGAACAGACACCAAAGGAGGAAAAAAAGATGTCATTTCAGAACATATGCTTGTTGACTCTAATTGGACGTGTGATGAGGTGAACAGGGTCTAAAAAAACTGTTTTGGACATCATGTGATGTGGTAACTGGGTTTTTCATGTTTATTTCATGGCACATGTAATGGGATAACTGGGTTTTTTTACATACTTATCTTGTAGTATATGTTTAGGTAATCTCTTTCATACTTGCTTACTTAGTAATAAATAGTTTGATCTCTTTGAGAGTTTGTTCTGGCTTTAAAATTACATAGCAAGGGCTGTGGGCAGAAAGGAACCCTAAAAGAGACAGGTTTAAAGTTTGTTTTAGTTTGGGAGAAGGCATTGATGCTGGCAAGCAGCAAGCATTTGAATGACAAAAGTAACTAGTGTACAATAGCTTAAAGGTTGATAAGGGCTTTTGCCTACCTTGTGTCATATTGAAAGATTTTTTTTTCCCTCTGGTTTAGGAAAAGCTGGGAAAATGATTTTTAATGAAAAAGCCTGTTCCCCCCCATGACATTTTGATAGAGCATATATATAGATATAGATATAGATATATACACACATATATATTTCTATATGTAATATCTGTATATTCATTTATTTAGCTAAAACTGAGTTCATATTGATGTCTCCAGCTCTAATGATTGCCACATGAATCATTCTCACATCAAGTGAATGCTTACCTTAAGCCCCATTGCAACAATCAGAAAATGGTCCTACATTTACTGTCATTTAACTTAATTGTTCAATTTTAATATCATGTATAACAGCCTTAGAATTGTTAACCCATAACTATACATATAAATTTTATTCTTTTTTCAATTGTATTTCAATTTGAGATTTTTCTACTGATTTAATCTTAATGCTGATTGTTTATTTGTTCTGGCATATTGTTTGCTTGTTTTTGTCAGTATCCTTACTTTTAATTATAGCTATGTTACATACTCTTTTAAATTCAATTTGCATCTTATATAATTGTGGTTTATCTATTTAACTTTCTAAAGTCTGTTTTTTCTTGCTTATTAGCATGGCTTGTAATTTTTTGTTGAAAGCTAGACATGATTTATTGGGTAATAGGAACTGAGGTCTTTAGTGTGAGTTTATATATTAATCTCACTTAGGTTGTATTTAATATTTGGTATAGGTTTTTTCCAGAGGCTTCCAATAGTCCTGTTTTATATTCCTCCTATTCTTTTAGCTTCCTTAGGAACTGCTTCTTGTATAAACCTTTTGTCTTTTGGTGCTTTCAGTTGTTATCAATTGTTATTATGATGAAATCCTATTGGTGTGATAAGAGTGAGTTTTTCTGATCTTTTGATTAGCTCTCATATTCTCTGTTGATGCATATTCCTGGGGTATGACCTTTGTATGGGTTTCTTAGTTTTCATTCCCTCCTTAAAGGTGAGATTGAAAGACCAGAATGGGATAGTTTCTGGGAAATGGACTCTCGTGTAGTCTTTTATTCCCCCTCATCCCCCTTTTGGGGATTAGAATTTTGGTTTTGAGGTGGTTTGACTGTATGATGATTATATTGCCTTATCTTATTGCCCTAGAGATATGAGTGATATCTCTTGACTCTTCATATTGAGAAGTTAGTGAAAATATGGTATCCTCAAGACTCTCCCAGAACTTCTCATGCTATTTCTATCAGCCTGAAGAAATTTGACCACATTATCATTGATGTTTGCTTATCAGTTTACATTTTCAGTTGCTTTGATTCAAGTAAGCAGGCCTAGTTGTGACTGTGTTTGCATGTTTCTCTAGATTTGGGGGTGATAGTTTACCCTTGTTACTTCAGTTCTCTCACAAATTCAAGGAAAACTATTGACTCTTAGTTTGTTCAGTGCTTCTCTGGTTATAAGAATGAGTGTGATTACTTCTAAGCTAATAACTTACATATTTCTAAAACTAGAAGTTTGTATATATGTGTTTTTGTAGTTGAAGGTGATGCAATGAAAGAATAAGTTTTGTAGTTTGCTATAGAGTGAGATTTTCTAAATTGTAGTGTAAAAGTTTTAGAAATAGAGATCTAACTGACCTCAAAATTATGAAACATAGATCTCTGTAATCTTTAATGGAAAATTTTTAACTAACTTTCTTTTAGTAGTTCAGCTCTACATTGAAGTTAATGTATATTTTACTGCATTATTGAAACATTCTCAATAAATATCATAAATCCAGAATTAAGTTAATAATGAGTATAGTTCTGTTAATTTTCTTGGTGTAAACATATAACTAACATTTTTAAATCATCTACCACATGAAGATGAGGTTTGTGATGTGTTTTCCTTATAGTTATTCTAATTGCATGTCTTTGAGATCCAAAATAAAAATTTTATTACTAAAAGTGATATATCATGACCATAAAGGAAAATAAATAAACTGGCTGCTTCTAAACTTGGCCTAGTTCTGCTTTGCCCTAAGCAGTCTCTGCTCCATTAGCATCACATATTGTAAAAGGACCCAGAAGAATAAGAAGTATGTGTTTTCTTCATAGCCCATTGTGTCATTATGGGCCCTTCATTTCCATAGATGCATAGATGTATTATAAAGATCTTCAAAACCTGAACTGGCAGCTATAATGCTTTGTGTGTCTTTCTGATAGGGTGTGCTACCCCCCCTCCCCATTGTCTCCTGTTTAAGATTGCAGATTTCAAGGATAGGTATGCTAAAATGTGAGAATGACCTAGTTGGAATTTCCCTTCAGGGAGATGCAGGGAGAGAAAGAAGTGAAATGGTCAGGGTGAAACAGGTTTCCTGGAAGCGAGAAATTAGGGTATATAAAGGGTGTGCAAACAAAGATTGGAATTCCAATATGGAGATTGGATAGAGAGAGAGATTCAGTGGAGGAGAGATGGGAATTGGCCATCTTGTAAAGATGTGAGCCATGTGGACTTAGCCAGGGCCTGGGGTTCTGCAGTCTTTGGCTGACCCAGACTGGCAGCATGTGTGCTAAATGCAGTTAAGAAGTTTGCAGGTTTGAACTCCGTGTTGGAGTTTGTTTTGCTGAGTTTGACTTATGTCTGTGAGAGGCCATGCAAAAGTTAGGCCTGAAAAGAAAGTGAACTTTGCTGGTCCGGCACCATGGAGTTCCTGCTACCTGAAGACGACAAGGAGAACACAGCGTGGAAGACAAAGAGGAGCAAGCCAAAGGAACATGCCTTCAAGTGTCTGGAGATGAACTCTACTGGACATTGGTGAGATGATCAGGACTGAGAGACTGAGGATTTCTGGGCAATCTGGGAGAGGACTTTGGACAATGCTGAGAAAGGTTTCGGACAGTGTTAAAGTAATCAGAGTTTTCCTTACATGTTTCTTTTGTAGTTATTAAGATAATTAGAAAATCACTTTGTTAGAAATAAATTAGTCTGCACTGTTAGTTTTGCACAGGTTTGGTATTTTGATTGAGAACACACAAGAGTTTAAAACTGTGGGTTTTTTTTTTTTTCTTCTGCAGATTTTGGAGCTGAAACCAGAGAGCAACTGGCTGTTTTTTGCATATCAATGATAAAGGTGAACAGTGTAAATGGTAATGTGAGTGGTTTGTAGCCTGCTTCAGAGAGAGAAAAACAAAGTTTAAGTCAAAGTTAAAAAGTCTTCTTCAGGTCTTCCTGTTTCATTTCCAGGAGAGCAGGTCTTTCTAGGACAGAGTAGAATGATGCTATACTTCAACACAACACTTCTCTACCTAATACTGGTGTTATGGTGAAATTGGATGGCCATGGCCCCAGCATGGTGGTATTGCATTGAGATAGCAGCCATTGTATCCTGGTGGGTATGATAGGGTGTGTCCCCCCCCCCCCCACTGTCTCTTGTTTGGGATTGCAGGTTTTAAGGACAGGTAATGTTAAAATGGGAAAATGACCTTAGCTGGAATTTCCCTTTAGGGAGATGCAGGGGGAAGAAAGAAGTGTAACAGATTTCCTGGAAGGCGGGAAATCAGGGTATATAAAGGGTGTGCAAACAAAGAGAAGGATTTGATTTAATTCTAGGCGATTGGATTGGAATTCCAAAATGGAGAGGAGATGGAAATCGGCCATCTTGTAAAGATGTGAGCCATGTGAGCTAAGCCATGTGGCCACCGAGGGCCTGCAACCCTCGGCTGGCCCAGGCTGGCAGCATGTGTGCTAAATGCAGTTAAGGAGTTCGCAGATTTAAACTCCGTGTTGGAGTTTGTTTTGCTGAGTTTAACTTGTGTCTCCGAGAGGCTGTGCAAAAGTTAGGCCTGAAAAAAAAGTAAACTTTGCTGGTTCGGCACCATGGAGTTCCTGCTACCTGAAGGTGATAAGGAGAAGACAGCGTGGAAGACAACGAGGAGCATTCAAAGGAACATGTCTTCAAGCGTCTGGAGATGGACTCTAACTGGACATTGGTGAGACGATTAAGACTAAGAGACTGAAGATATTTAAGGCAATCTGGGAAAGAACTTTGGACAATACTGAGAAAGGGTTTAAACAATGTTGAAGTATTCTGAGTCTTACATGTTTCTTTTGTAGTTAATAGGATAATTAAAAATCACTTTGTTAAAAATAAATTAGTCTGCACTGCACTGATAGTCTTGGTTTGATATTTTGGTTAAAAAAGGCTGAGGATGGTGGTAAGAACCCACGAGTGGAAAGTTTAAACTGTGTTTTAAAGTTTTTCTTTTCTGCAGTTTTTGGAGCTGAGAGTAGTTGGCTGGCTTTTGCATATCAATGGTAAAGGTGATCAGTGAAAATGCTAATAAAGAGTGTGTAGCCTGCTTTGTAGAGAGAAGCAGACAAATAGCTGTATCCAGTTAAGGTTAAAGGTAATTGCAAAAAAACTGCTTGTAACCTGCTTTGGAGAAAGAAGCAAGTAGATAAGGGTAAGCAGTTAAATAAAGACAGAAAGTCTTCATTTTACCCAGTTTCAGGTGGAGACTTGGAGAAGGGATGCCAAGACTTCTTGGGAGAAGGACAGAGAGGGTATTTAAGAAGGAGTGTGGTTAGAGAGCAAGGACAGCAATAGAGAAAAAGCTTAAAGAGGGGGAGATAATAGAGGGGCAACAGGGATGCTGGAGACTTTGGAGCTGCCAATGCCATGTGTGGCAGTAGAGCAAGGAAGCAAGCTATGCTGTGGGCTTCCATACCTAACCTGGGCTGGTGAGGCACCTGGACAAGCATATTGAAGAAACTTGTGACTTGTGTAAGCCGAATTGGAAAAGAAGTACTTGAAAACTGTTTCAACTTTGAAATTATGAAGTTTTAGAATTGTCTGGAGACCTGAAGAGAACTCGCTGTGTTGCTGTTTTCATCATGAGATGTCTGAAGTGGTTGCTGCTATTGTATTGTGTGAGTCCTGCTGGGTTTAGGCCACTTTAGAGTTGGAACTGAAGGGATGTTGGAGCTGTGTCTTTTGCAGGAGAATAAACGACACCATTTGGTTTCTTCATTGGATATGAATCTTTCTCTTTTGAGGGAGGAGTGACGCCATCTTAGTTTCTTCAAGTGGCTTGAGGTGAATAGCTATGCCTTTGGAGGAGGATCAATGATCCATCTTGGCTTTTTCATCTGACTTAAAGGTGGGACAGCTGCCACATTGTGGACAGATATAGCTTGGGACCCATATGCAGACTAGAACCTGGACTTTGTGGTAAGATAACCTAGGGGGTTCTTTGTAACCCCAGTGACTTTTACTTATTTTGTCTTTTTAATGAGTATATCTGTTTTTGCCTCCTCTTAAGGTTAGTGTGGTCCTGCTATTGCTTCCATGGTCTGTGATAAACCTGTGGCTGGGTTTAAAAGATCAGTTGCTCCTGATTGCAAATTTAGATAAGTACTCTGTTTTGCCTGTATTGTTACCTTGACTTCATACCCATGGCAAAGAATGTGTGTGTGCATTTGTAGTCAGATTCTTCAAGAAAGAAATTCATCTCTTAAAAATGAGTAAATAAAGTTATAAACAGGTCATTAAGGAGTTATCTAATTCAAGAATTTATGTTGAAGATATAAATTTATTTGTGTGTTCAATGGGAAGATGCATCATATCTGAAAATTGTGCTCAAATAGATTTTCATTTTAGTTTTTGGGAAATAAAATCAGTTGAGTTTAGGGAAATAGAACTGCAGTCATTCTAAAGGGAAATTAAAATGTAACGAATGTTTAGCTCTGCAGTCTAAGATAAATTGATTATGAATGTGTTTAGCAGTTGGGTAATTGCAATTTTCATTCTCATCTTGTTGATTCTTATTACACAGGTAATACTAAATATGCATAATGTAAATGTCTTTGATATTCAAAGATTTTACTCTGAAATGGGTAACTTTTGAGCAATTGTGGAAAAAGTGTATTTTGGGAGACTTACTAAGCGCTCAAAATTAGTTCATTTCATATAGGAGCATCATTTGAAATTGAAAGATGCATTTTAAGTAGTAAAATAAAAAAGATGGGTTAAGACTATATAGGACAGGCAATGAAAGGCTAAAAGTTCCAAAAAGTGTCAAATAAATCTCAGTGTGAATGTTAAATGGAAGCTTTTAAAGGGCTGGTAGTCAAGACTTCAAAGTCAAAAAATAGAAAATAATGATAATCTCAAAATTTTTAACAATATAAATAATCAAAATGACTCTAAAATGTGGAAGGAAACATTAATCATACCATTTATGCTCTTGAGAATTACAAAGAAGATTATACATGTTGCAAAAAGGTTTTTCTTTCTTATTTTTAGCTATGGACACCAGATTACATAAACATATTTTTGTTGGTGAAATATATTCTAAACAAAAATTTGCCTGTATGCCGTGTGCTTTAACTTTTTTTAAAAATAATATGTTTAGTATGTCCTGAATTGTTAAATTTTTCAATATCCATTTTTATACTTTTGAGCCTGATCTTAAAAACTCTGTATTTTATTTCAGTGTTTCTAATACAAATTTTAATATAGATAGGTGTTCCATAAGACAATGAGCAACTTTCTCAAATCAAAACAAAATGTCAAAAGAATCTGTTTTCTAAGATCCAAGGTATCCTCTTTCTTGGTTGGGAATACATAATCTAATTTTCTTTTGGTGATGGAGCATCACAACTTTTTTGTGCATCAAATATTTATTTTAGGGATAAACGGATAAAGATAAATGGGGGTGTTTTGGGGGAGGTGGATGTTGAGGGGAAATGAGACACTGTAAAGAGGGTAATGAGTATTCTATAAAACTTGGTTCAATAAAAATCTGTGATTCCAACAGATGATCACTGTATATCATATCACTATTTTTCTACCATACATGAATGGAACACTGTGATTAATTCCTGGTTACTTTACATGTTTAACATCAAAGGGCAAATCAAAGAAAAAATTGCCTATTGAAAGTAGAAGAATAAAATTGTCATCTTGATTATTTTTTTTAAAACCATAAAAGTAGATGAAGACAGGGATGATAGGTACTGAAGCCAAAGCTTCTGATTGTTCTAACCTTCTTCCAACCTTCCTACACAATGCAGAGTTTTTTGAGAAAGAAACTGGAGTGGAGTCTTTATAAAGTCTAGAGAATAGACTTGTATGAAAGTCCTTTCAAAATGACAAAAGGGAAAATTACAAATTGATGATACTAATCTTTTAAACCCTTTAAAATCTCAGCAGTTTATTTATTGACAACAGAAATTCTTGGCATTATATAATTTTGTAGATTCATGTATGCTCTATATAAAATGAAATTATTTTTCTAGATCTAAAATAATGAACTTGATTAAAAAGTTTGATTTGAATTGTGACAGATCATTCTGATATATTTCCTACCATGTTAATTTCTAAGGTTAGGATTTATTCATAGTTGTTTTAGAAAGATGATTTTAGCAGCAAATTTTAATGATATGTATATTTTCTCATCAGTGGCTATATATCTAAATCTGTGATGATAGTTTTTTCTCTTCTGTAGATCCTTAACCGATTATCTGGTCTAAAATATAGATACGGGGACATTAAACATTCTACAGGGAATATACTTTTTTTCACTTGAGTGATTAAATTTTTTTTTATCATTTTCAATGTTTTTACTAGTTTTAAAATTTTTGTGTTAATAAACGTTTGTACCTTAGTTTTAAGTCATTTTTTCTAGAGTTTAGTATTTTGATAGTGATAAATATATATTACTGTTTCCTGACCCCAAAGATTTTAAAATTTTATGAGCAAAGCTGATCATTATTGACAATATTATAAACATTTGTGTGCAGATTGCATATCTAAATATGGTTAGGAGCAAAAAGTGGTTTAATCTACCACCATTTTATTTTAAATACTTGCTTAGAAAACTTTCTACTCATAAAAGCTATAAAAGTCATATTATGGGCATTTGCATATCTTCTCCAGATGTACCAAGTAGAAAACTTAGGCCATGTTTTCCTGTACTCTCTTTGTACCAATCTTTCCTTCCTAAAATATTTAAGAATAAATGTAGGAAAGCAAAATATTCATATAAACCATTTAGCTCTTCATTCCTAAAAGCACTCATGTCCTCATAACCACAGTATAACACACAAGTTGTTTAGCATCAATATAATATTTTTAGGATTAAAAAAGTTTTAAAGAGGAATACTAAAAATATAATCATATGAATTTTATGTGCCACTTGATTTTGAAATCAGGTAGAAAAACAAACAAAAGAGAGTACTTACCAAAATTTACAAGTAAGAGCAGCTGGCCCTTTAAATTGAGCCACCCATCAGGTTCATCACAGCCTGTGCGAGCAGTAGCAAGACCACACTAACTTTAAGAAGAGGTGAAAACAGATGTGCTCATTAAATAGACAAGAGTTACTGAGCATACAATGGACACTCTTTGATTATCCTGCCTACTAGTTCAGTCTCTAGTCCAAAGACTGCACACAGTTCCTTCACCATGTGTGCCTATAAAATGACAGCTGTCTCACCTTGATTCTCCTCCAAAGGACACAATTACAACATTCCTTCAGCTTCAACGCTAAAGAAGCCTGAAACCAGCAAGACTCACTTGATACAAACAGCAGCAAACACTTCAGACATCTCACAATGAAAGCAGCAGGACTCAGATTCTCTTCAGATCTCCAGATAATTCCCTACCTTTGCAGTTTCAAAATTAAAGCAAGTTTTCAATACCATGTTTCCATGTCAGCTCACACAGGTCACAGGTCTCTTCAACATGTTTCTCCAGGCTCCTCTCCAGCCCCAGTTTGGGATGGAAACCCATAGCATGACTTCCTTCCCTGCCCCATGCCCTGCTTCTGCATATGGCAATGGCAGCTCCAAGGACTCCAGCCTCCTTGCTGCTCCTCTTCTCTCTCATTTCTTCTACTACCTCTCTTTCTCCTTTCCTCCTTACAGTCCCACACTCTGCTCCTCTTGGGAGAAGGTTTGGCTTCTCTTCTCCAATCTCCATCCACCAGGCACAATGCTGCCATCTTAATACAATATTAGCATGCTGGGGCTATGGCTCTCTAATTTCATCACAGCACCCCTATCAATTTGGTATATTCATTTATGACCTAGAATTACATAATCTCTTAATTTATTAAGGCAAAATTACCTTACAATATATATGACATAGTTGATTTTGTTATCTAAGGCATAGTCCTTTTTCACATTCTCCAATAGTCTAAATCTGGTCCTTTTTAGTTTGTATTTTATCTAAGATTTAATCAACAGCCACCTGTTACATCTTATTATTACCTCCTTTTAATCTTCATTAGTCCTGAACAGCAGCCCATCAGTTTTCTAATTTTTCTGTATGGTACTGACAGGTTTGTAGAGTTCAGGCTACTTATTTTCCAGAATGACTATCAATTTGGATGACTAAGAATATGCTCATGATTGGAATTAACTGAAACATTTGTATAGAAATATCTCTGACTATAGCACTACCATGTTATGTCAGGAGTATGATGGTCTATTGAAGTGTAACAACAAATGTAAATCCATGAACTCTAGGAGATTAGAGAGTAGGCAGACTCAAGGATTATGTGAGATTCAAGATGATTCACATACTAAATTATTTCAACCCATTTGTAATAGCTGCATATAAAAGGTATATTAATGGAAGAACAATATTTAAATCAATTTTGAAATAGCTGAAGTGCCCACAAACCGAAGTGTCAGTTGTAATGTAACTTTATAAGCTTCTGAGCTTACTTTTTCAAGCTAAATCTAAGTTAATTTTTTTTTAGCCTAATCTATCAAGGCATACTGACCTTTGGTCACTACTGACATTTTCATTATGGTGTTTTAATAATTAGATACAGGAATGAGTCAAGAATATAAATGTTTGTTTCCCCTTCTTGCCCTCAACTTCTGGAAACCATTGCTAATATTTGTATATGTTATAGTTTGAACATAGAATAGAAAGAGAAAAATAAAGAACTAAGGGTGGGTGAGTGGGTGGTGATGGTATGTGTATTTATTGACAAGAAATTGCAAATAGATATAGAAAATAAAAATGCTCTAGTAGTCCCCATATTCACAATAATAACAGCATAAGCACAATCAGAAACAAAGGGAAACTCTTTGACCTTAAACTTCACTCCTCATAATTTTCACAATAACAGTTAACATGACCTGCCACTGGTAAACCAGAGATTCAGGAAAACTGGATGTAAAGTTAAGTTCAAACTCAAAGGCCTGAGAGCTGAAAGAAATGGCCATGTAAATCCTGGAGTCTTTAGGCACAAAGAACAGGAACTTTGATGTCATCGAGCAGGAAAAGATGAATGTCTCAGCCCAAGAAGAGAGGGAATTCCTCCATTCTTCAACTTTGTGTTCTCAACTCTGTGGGCTCTCAAATGATTGGATATGCCCACCCACATTTATGAGAGAAATCTTCTTTACTGTCTACTGAATCAAATGCTAATCTATTTTAGAAACAGCCTCATAGATATACCCAGAAAAAAATATTTTAGAAGCAATATGTGCATTGCTTAGTCTAGTCATGTTAACATATTAACCACCACACCATGCTTACTATACCACTATGGTTAACAATATTAACCACCACACCATACTTACTATACCACTGAATTTTTTATCCTAATCAAGCTTGGTTTCTAAATTAATGCTTCTGTGGGATATTCTTCTACATTAAATATTCTACTCAGACACTATCAAGACCTAAGGTAAATGTGTCTGTACTGGTCACATAATACCATGTTATTAGGCAACATGACACTAGAGGTATAGGAAAAGAAATATAGACATTGAGCTCAGTTAAATCTGTGATAATTTGAAAATCACTACTGTCTTTCAAATTCACTGTAATAGTTTTATTTCCCCAATCCTATATTCATGCCTAAAATGGAGATCATAATACCAACTCAAATGATTCCAATGAGAGTGAATTAAATAATGAGAGTAGCATATGCTATGCTTAGGAGAGTAGTATTCTATTTTTAAAGAAGTCCTTCTTCCTGTCCATCAGCTGCAATAGCCACCTAAACTCAGGTGGACTTGTTGATCAAGGAAACATCTTAGTACCAAAGGTCTTTTTTATTACCTATCTACCAGTTTATCCATTCATTTATGTATCACCTATGTATAATCTCAGCTTGTAGATCTCACACTATACCTATTATTAATTTATATAATTTCATTTAATAATGGATATTTCCTTCAGATGACCTTTTAATTGAATGCTGGTATATAAAGCAGTATGCATGCTCTGATTGAAAATTGGTTTGGCCAGCAATGGTTCCACGGACAAGAGTGCCCTTGGGGGGGGTACAGTTTGGAAAACACTGGACTAAATAAGGTTTTGGGGTCTTCTATCCACTGACATATAGCAGAGCTTTGCTGTCTTATTTTTTTCATATTTCACATTCATATGGACACAGCTGATACCCTGTTATCTATAACAATGGCTAAAATTTTGGGGCTCAGATGTTCAATATTTTAATGACATTTTTGGGTACCATCTCCAAATTTATTTTTGTGAATATTTAGGCATACATCACATTGGCTATGGTTATGCTTTCTATTTTTAATAACAAAATATATTGCTATAAATATATTTATAGCTATCAAAATGATATATGTAGCTTTGACTTATAACTACAGTTACCAACATTTTATTATGTAATTGAAATATGCTAGGAGAATGTCTAATTTTCATTATAAGAAAAAAGCTGCATGAGATAATGGATGTTAACTAAATTTATTTGCATTATGTGTGTGCATAGCAAATTATTATTTTCTATATTTAAACTAATAAAATGGTATAAGTCAGTTATATCTCAATAAAAATGACAGAAAAATAAACCAAAGCAGTTTCATCCTGGTCACATCTGAATATTTCCTAGTTGCCTTATGCTATGAATTCGTTCAAGAAAAGGCATTTATAACTTTGAAGGATAGGGAAGATAATGCTGACAATATACATGTTACAGCTTTGACAAAATTGAAGTTTCTGCATTTCTTGAAGGGAAAGTTTGACTTTGTTGAGAGAAACATTTTTTCTTCGAAATACCAAAACTGCATTTTACTGGCAGTAGCCAAGCCTAAATACAAGCAGCAGGGTTTTTGTAGCGACCATTAGTAGTAGGAAAAGACAATGCTTTAATCTAAGGTATAAAGGATGAGGAAAAGGGAAAAGAGATAGTAAACATGAAGATGGAAGTGTAGGAAAACTCAGATTAAGTTCAGTGTCCCATTTCTTGTTTATATCTTTATGATACAAATCTTCTGGAGAAATACATTGTATTATATTGGTTGCATATCCCCTACAGCATAGAAGGAAAAAATTAACATTTTATAAGGGTGAATTCAGATGAATGCCTCTGGAAAAACTCACATAGGGTCTGGAGGTCTTCAGTTTGGTGCAATGAAGACAGTCCATAGATCTCATTCTTCTTAGTGTTTTGGAAGCATGGAGCAAATCACTCCACAAGAAATTTGAGGTTTGAAACAAGAGCTCATTTGAATAAGGGTAACTCCAACTAGAGAAAACGACAAGGTCTGTGGTTATAAAAACAAAAACTGGCATAAGCATGGAATCTGGTTAAATTTAAGTAATATTCCACATGCATCTTTATTCCTGTTAGGTCTTTCAAGTTATAAAACAGCATCGTTATCCAAACTCCATATGATGGAGGTATTCTGGTATAAGGAGTAGGACCTTGGGCAATGGATTGGGTTACCCACCTTCTCACGTGTTCTGTATACGAGGTGAGCTAGTGGTGTTTGGCATGCTATTTTCCTGAGCCTTATTGTTTTCAAATAAAATATATAATTAGTATGTCCTTTTTTCTTGTCAACTTGATGAAAATGACATGATCAAAAATTATGTGATCACACTTTACAAAGTTATGTACACACTTTTTTTTTATTACTGACTTTAGCTGACAGCATATCTGATAATTCAGTTGGAAATCATTGCCAATGCAAGCATATACTGTCCCAGATGTTTAAAAAAAAGACTACTGCATTTGATTAGATCAGGAAAATGTGTGTACCATTAATATAATTCACATATACTTTGCTTTCATATCACAGATGATGTTTTATTTTGCTTCCTAAATTTTGGTACTTCCTCTGAAACTTTTGCACATTCCATAGTAAGTTGGGAACAAAAGAAAATGTCTTTGTTGTGGTTTAAAATAGATAATTATTCTAAATATGTTTTCCCTATAATTTGAACATTCATGAACGGCAATACTACTGAATCTAAGCATTAAGACAGCTTTTTAGAAGTAATATTACTAGGTGGTATTATCGTGAGTCTTAGTTCTGCTTGGAATACTGCATTTGCATGGGGCTTTCTATTGAAATGGAATGTGTGCATATTATATTTTTCCCTCCATTAAAAGGTAAAGCATTCTGATTAATTTTTATCTGCTTCACATTCTATCTATGAAAAGCAGTTCTACTGATTTAAAAACAATAATTATCCATAGGGTGCTACAGTAGATAAACCTTCCAAAGATAAGCTTAAATTCTAGCCACAACTCTAATTTTTCTTGTCACTGTGTCTGTTCTATGATGTTTATTAATAAATGAATTTTCACATAAATCATGAAATTCACAATCCATTCGTAAAAAGAGCCATCTCCATATTACATCTGCAAACCGATCAGTTTTATCAACTTCATGGTGAATTACAAAATTGCTGGAGAGGATCCATCAGTTTTCATGTTGTCATAAGACATGTGAACAATTTAGTTGTATATAATGCAGACTTTTTATATATATTTCAAATGTTAAAACTGCTACAACTGGAGGTCTTGTGAATTGCAAAAATAGCCATACACATTACATTTTTGGTATGCTTCTTGCAACAATCTTATAGCTTCTGTCATCAAGAGGTAGGAGCTATTCCCCACTCCTCTTAAATCTGGACTGGTTTGAGACCCTCTTTGTTCAGCAGAATGAGGCAGGATTGATGTGCCCTTTTCAAGTGTAGCCCTCAAGAAACCAGGAGCATTTTTGCTTGCTATCTTGGAGCACTACTCATCTTGCATGTGAATAAGCTGTTTCAACATGCTGGTGAATAAGAAGCTATATGAAGTAGAACTGAGTGGTGTCAGCCAAGACTATGTTGAATCAGTTTGCTCCTTGTTGACCCATGAGTTTATGGGAGAAGAATGAATCAATTTAGGTAAATCAGTAAAGTTGACAAATGAATCAGAGACTCATAAACTACATAAGATAGTTATTATAAATCACTGAATTTTTTTATTGTATGTCAATATACAACTGCTATAGAAAGACTGATGCATTCCTAGGAAGAGTTATTTTTCATGGTACCGATACTATCACTGAAATTTTATTTTGCTCAAGAAAGATACAAAGTGAAGTAAAACAGATTTGAGAAATCTAAGTATGTAAAATAGTAATGTGAATGGTAATTTATTCATTTTAATATAATCAATATTAAAATAACCAAGTAAAAACCTCTAAAAGCAAACCCAGGAGTTAAAAAAGGGACTTGTAATTTAGACCAAGAATTAGAGAAAATTCTTATACTCCATAGGATCTACACTTATATGTCACTTGTCCTCATAAGATCATATATGAACAGATAATAATATGGTTCCTGATTATGATAGTATTAGTTGTGATAATGACATGTGATACATTCTTAAACAAAAAGCAGTAAAAATTTGCATGTTCGTGTGAGACTAATGAAGCCACAGCAGTGGTGGTTTTCAGAATCTGGTGATTTTAGGGGGAACAATGTTACTATCTCTTACATTGACTTGGAATTTTCTTAACATAATTGATCTCCTGTATAAAACTGGCTATCTGAAGAGCTGATGAAGCGCAACTGCATCTAGTTATATTCTCCTGTGTTAGTATCAGACATTCACTATTTTTTAAAAGTCATTATTACCTGAGAGCTATTCCTTGGGAGCTTGCATGTAATGGCTCATTTGCAAAAGCTCTTGGAGAAGAGGGGGAATTTTGACACTAAATTTCTCATCAACTATTTTAGACCATTGGGGTCTTTTTTTTTTTTTTTCTTATTTGACAGATATTGTAAAAGATTGAGTGAAAGAACTGACAGAGAACAACTTCTAAAAATACCTTCTGTCCCTGAAAAGACATCTTGATGTGGAAAAAAAAATAGTGAGTACCACAAATAAACTGTCCTTAAATTAGGCTATATCCTGATGAAACAAAATTGTCCTCCCATCTTGCATTATGAGGGTATGTCAATGACTAATGAGAATTTAAGTATAGTTTCCCTTTTTAAAAATGTATGGCAGTGATTTCTTGACTGAGAATGATTTCATCCTTGGACACATTTGGAAACATTTGAAGATATTTTTGATTGTCATAGCTTGTGGGTGCTATTGAAATTTAGTGGGTAAGCATGCCAGACAGCGCCAATAAATTAGCTAGGTGAAAATCTCAGTAGTACTACCATTGAGCAATCCCATGCATTCTTGTTCAATGAAATTCTCACACCTTTGTTCTGGCATCTGATATGATTTCACATTCTAAAGAAGAAATGGTAAGAAGTGTGTTAACATGGATTCTTGCAGGGATCACACTTTCTCTTTTCAAATCCTATTTAATACTATTTTTAAAGTGTATGATCTCAGGCAAGTTTTGTATCCTCTAGTTTTGTAATCTGTAATATCTGAATAGTAATAAATATTATATTAAACATAAATTTAATTCAAGTGTGTAAATGTGTGTGGAACACCAATAACTACTCCATAAATATTTGTTGCTTTTACTTTATTAGAATAACGAAAGCTGGGGAAAGATTAGATAACTCTGAATGATATTTGGATGATAATTTGATTTGTCTCTATAAAGATTCAAAATCAAACTCAGAAGTTGCAAAGCTGGAAAACTGTCTTTTATCTTACATATCCATCAGTAAATGCCATTTGAATATGCTTTCTCAGACAATAAAGAAATTTTCACTGTTGAACAGGTACAAGCACACAAACAAAAATCAAGATTATTGAAAACTCGTTCTGAAGCCAGATTGTAACAAAGCTATAGCCATTCAAAATCATATTGATTTGTTTCAATAAGAATTTGTTGAGTAATTTTTATAAACATGGTTTTATGTTTCATGGAATAAATGGAAGTTCAGTTGGTGCTTGAGCGAGAGCTTGAGCAAAGAGGAAGCTGTTTCTAGCGAGAACCCCAAACAGGGAAAGGGTTGGGGACATTGATGAACTCTGATCCCTATACAGAAAGTTCTACCAGGACTGCATGTTACTTAACAAAGCATATCCACTGTGTGGCACTGACTTTGGATCCTGGCAGCAGGTAAAAAGGAAACTGTAACAGGAAGTTAGAAGATGGGGGCTCATGAGTGGTAAAACATGTGATAAAACTGTCCTATGTGATAGTGTATGTGAAGAGTCAGGCAAGGGAAACGAGGAAAGACGAGAGATTGAGCTCAGTCAAAGAGGCTGGGACTGGATGTAAGCATGAGGATTCAGTCAGTTTATTGAGGCTTCCAAACCTATTTAAAGGGTGAAAAGAATGGTTCACAATTAGTCAAACAAGTGGAAGAAGTGACTTAGGCAAAATCAGATTAGGTAAAACAATAGTTCCTGTGGAATTCCTCGGGGCAGGGAATTTACTCATTAACTTGCAGTTATCTCTTATGAAATATCTCTATGGTTTAATACTGGAGGAATGGGGACACTGCTTCTCACCATGGGCAATCATGCCATTCCATCTTCAGTTTTCTGAAGAAAGATAAGATAGTGAAGTGAAGTTTTCTTCATTCACCTATGAGCCCTGACTGGTTACAGCTTGCAGCTCCTAACAAGTGTAAATAGCAAGTAATGTGGTTTCAACTTGTACCTTTAGTGCAAAGATTAAGAAGTATGTACTAGCTGGAGTGTCTTGGATTTTTTTTTTTTTGACTTGCTTATAAAATTGACTGCTTATAAACATAATCTCAACAAACAACAAAATAAATGTATCCCTCCACCATTACTTTTCAGTTCAATCCCTAAACTTCTTTATTTCAATTATTGTATTTTCTAACTAGCTAGTCTCTATTAACTTTAATTTTATGGTCTAATTCCTTTTTAATACTCTGAGAAAATAATCTATCAAATATGCCAATTATTACCTTGCCTGAGATGTTTCAGGATATTTTATATGCGGTACTCCTTTGAAAATATTACAATATTTTGGCTTCATCTTCCTTTTTCTATTTTTTATTGTTTTCCACATAGAACACACCCTTTACAGTGTTTTATTGTTTTCAATTTCATAGCTCCCTGCCAATAAATGAAAATTCTCCATGTTTTGAATTGCCTTCCTCAGTTTTCCTGAAATATATTAGCCATTTAATAAGCACCTATATAAAAATAGATATAAGGTACCTTCCTCAAAAAACAAAAAGAAAAATCTATCATTTAAAATGGTTCAAATTTTAATTATGCAGCTACATCTTGTTAAAATACAAATACTGGTTCCTTTGTTATGACAGGCACAAAATAAATTTCTAGCTCTCACATGATGCCAAAGCTACTGGTTCAAAGATCACACATGGCTTAACAGCATCTTAAAGTAGAAATTCCCATAAAAGTGAGAAAAAAATATAAAAAAATAGCATTAACAAGGTTACTAAAATAGAACATTAGGGTTCCTTTTAGGAACAGCAAATTATTTTATTTGGTGGTCCCCTAGGCTTTCTGGAGAAAAAATTCAATCAATATTCCTGAAAAAACAGGTAAAGGCCATATTCAGAAAATCTTGAAAACCACAGTGAGAAATGTGTAATTAGTAGTACTGACAGTGACCACTGACTTTTTTTTTTTTTTTAATTTTGAATAATGGAACTGGAATTGTGATGTGCTTGTGTGCTTGTGTATGCTTTAGAAATCACTTTGGTTTTTGAATTGTGATTTCAAAAAAAAATCAAATGAAAAGAATGTGGCATAATATCAAAGGGAAGTCAAACATAACAGCACCAGAGGGATGAGCTACTGAAAATCAATATTGATGTTTAGTATCACAACTGCCTCTTCAAATCACTGCAATGCAACCTGTGAAACCAGTATAGTACCTCTCTCCCCTCTTCTCATGAATTTGTATTCAATGAAATATCAGTTTGATTTGTATTTGATTCAGAAAAATAACTTATATTGTTTTTGTACTTGTTTTATAGAGAAATATGTAGATGTAATCCCCCCTTGACATAGTTGACTGAATTAGAAATAAACAGGCCTATAAACAAACAAAACCAGAATAAAACCTAAATCAGTTAATGGCCTAGTAAACAGTTTTATATTTGCTTTGTTTAAGGGTAAAGATCTCAACAAATATATTGAGTTTATTTTAGCTTTTAGTTTGTTTTTAAGGTTAAATCACTGCATACAAATACTAAGTGGAACACCCAGAAGAGGGTGGAAGCATTTGAGTGGACAACACTGAACTCCAAGATCTCTGGACTGAGAGTGCTTAATTTGTGGCAGCTTATCTCATACTGTAGTTCAACAGGGAAATACCAATGCTTCCTCAAGTCAGTATCTATATGCCTATCAGGGAACATTCTCAGAAGAATATGTGTAAGCTGTGTAGACTGGCATATGAAGGGGACTCAGGGAGGTGGCACAATAGAATAACAATCCACCATCCCCATTTTGAATTGCTCATTGGCATTATAAATCAAAGCACACACACACACACACACACACACACACACACACATATAGTTATATAATATATATATATAACTAAAGTCAAAACTATCCATTTGAGCTTTTTCTGACTATTATCTCCATAAGAAAAGCAGACTGCAGAAATATCCAGTTAGCAAGGTTGTTTGCTATGTTATAGAAAGGAAATTATCACATTTGAGTGTCTGTGTGTGCATACATTGATTGAGTCTGATACACTAAACAGAATCAGAATGCATATAGTTGGTGCACATATAACTGTAGACACTATGTTGTGTTTACCTGAAATTCATCCATAAATTTCTGTGTTATAATATTTGGCGATTAAGCCATGGAGACTGAACTCTCAGAAGAGGGATTGATGTCTTTTTAAAGGGATTCCAGAGATTTTTCATTTGGTCTCTTTACCATGTGAAGTACAATGAAAAGATGACTGTCTGTGAACCAGGAAGAGGGCCTTTATCAGACACTGAGCATACAAACAACACAATATTGGACTCTAAGAAATAAATTTCTATGATTATAAGCTACCTCATCTATGGTTATTTGTTATAGCAGCCTGATATGATTAATGCATTGAACAATAGAGATAGAGGTAGTCATATATAAATGAAACTCCTTTATTTGGTTTCCAGACTATAAGTATCCCTGAATTTGGAATGTTATCTTGAGGAGTTTTTGACCATTCTTGATCATCTGTATAATGCAGTGCTCACAATATAACTATGGAAGGAGTATTTGTGAGATTACATGAAAACTTACCTTTTTGAGTACTAAAACCCAAATGATTTTCTTTATTAGCTTCTAGTTTCTTAGAAAGTCAGTGTGTGTAGAAAAAGAACACAGACTTTAAAGATAGCTTGATTACGTTCAAATCTCAGCTTCTACTCTCTGTGTATGATCTTGGAAAATTATTTAAGTTTTCTTTACCAGGTTTCCTCATCTGTAATATGCAAATAAACTAACAAAGTGCTGGCATATTTCCTGATGTCTGAATAGTACCCAATATTAGGTCTTATTCAGATATAATCTTCACAACTTCAGTTTTCAACATGAGCAGCTCACCAATTCATATCTAGCGCAGAATTGCAATAAAAGCCATTCCAATCTTTTCTTATTTCCTTAGTTTATTCAAAGAAACTAAGAGCTAAATTGGGATAGGAAAGTAGAGATAAGAGGGAAAGTAGAGAAATAAACATTTGAATCAAGGAGCATTGTGAGCTCTCAGGAGACAGAGTAAATCCAGAAAACTATGGACAAAACTGCTTCCTTTTTCCTGGAGATGGGTATACAGGTAGCACCTCACATTTTAAATGCTTTTGCAGTGGGAAAACAAAACTAGAAGCAGTAAATATACTATTTAAAGTGTACCTCCAAGGTCAGCATAATGATTTCTGAAAGTTTCTGCCTACTACAGAGAAATTTCTAAGGGAAGAAAGAAACAGCATGACTCAGAGATCCTTACAGACTTTCTTAAAATAACAGGATCACCTCCCTCCACATGTTCTTCTAAAATGCTAAGAAGATGGAGAAAACTCATTCTTAAAAAAAAAAATGTTTTAGGCCTCTACTAGTTAAGCTCATAGTCTTATATCAAATTTCTGAAACAATAGTTATATCTTCCACTGCTTCATATTTTCTCCAAGATAACTAATAGCTATACCGTGATCATCATTATTTTACTATTTTATTTATTTATATGATTAGAAGTATGTTTGGCTTTTCTTTCTTTGCCTTTATGACTACATTAGTCCAGTCAGTGAGTTAGTCAGTGCTAAATTGTTGGTGAAGAACCCCCAAATCAATTACTATATTTTCATGATGGTTTCTAGAAACATTGTGACAAAAACCATAAAATGGATATTCCTGAAACATAACATGTACATAAACAAGCAAACAAAAATCTATGAGGAACATATGTCTGATAGTTATAGAAAATGATAATATCATTAAGTAATTACTGTGTGTTCTATAATGAGGTTATTAATGGCAAATGTGTGAATTAGGGAATTTTTGAAACTTTTCTTGTATGCTTATAATTTACTATTATTTGTGGTTTAATTTGTAACTCATATAGATTATCAATTCCTTTATGAACTCAAACTTTAAAGTTTAAACTCAATACATAAATTCAATATTAGCAAGATGATGCTGTAGTACTTCTATTTTAAAATGTTGATCCTACTTTGATAGATATTAGGGGGGAAAATAAAAAATATTGGAGCTTAAACCGAGAATTGTTGAAATGTAAACATTAAGAAAAAAAATCACAGAAATGATGAAACTGTTCTATATATTTAATGGTATTTTAAGAATAAATTCTGAATTAGTATGCTCAAGGTATTTTTAAAATGTGCTACTGTTTTAAGAATTATTTAATTTAAAAATGGTCAGATTAACAAATTGAAATCATCTCAGATAACTTGGAAAATATCTTAGGCATTTAGAACTGAAGAATAGGCTTTCTTTTAGTATTTAAAAATAATCATGCGATTAGTATCACTTATTCCTATACATTCTTTTAACATTAGATTTCAAGGGATTTTTATGTTATATATTTAAACTTTGAATTATATAGTTTTACAGTTGTATAGTAATCATATGGAAAAATTATTCAAATTTTGGTGCTAATTGAAATGTCATAGGAGAAAAACAAATGTCAGATACTTTCACTATATGCAGAATATGGAGAAATAGAACAAATAAACCAACAAAGCTATACCAAAACAAAACTCTAGAAATAGGACTACAGGGCAGACAAAGTGGGATGTTGACCCAATGTTATAGGATTAATATACAGAGGTACTTTAGTGTAGCAGTGGTACGGTGATACACATCTCAGGAGGGATGAACATATTCCCCTGACATATGTATATAGTGTCATAAGCCAGTGTTACCCCAGAAAAAAAAAAAAGATAAGTAATCAATATTGAATTTTAAAAAGATCAGTCATTTTTATGTTTTATTTTGTTTTTGGAAAGCAGAATGTATTATTTTCAGTCTACTTGTTAGGTTCCCAGATATGATTAGGTTTGTAAAATCAGATATACTTGTACAATAATTTTATTTGAATCTGACTCAGGAGGGAAGATTTGAGGCATCCTCCTTGTTGACAGAGTGTCTGTGAGCTTCACTGTGACTTTGTGACAATGTGGTATTAAAAGTCATTTTTGGAAGCTAAGCCAAAAGAGTATTTATTCAGTCCTCTTAGCAATGAGGTGAGTATTATGAGCATCTGTGAGCTGTATGTATACCTATCAATATCCTTTTTCCTGAGTTGAGTCTCTTTTGAACGTCCTGTATCCAGGGCTGTATTCAACAAATACATGTGGAGATTTAGAGACTATACAAATTAAATAGAAATCTAAATACAGTAATACTTTGCTTAAAGCCAAAATAAGTTGCTTTATTTATGACCTAGATATTTTTATTTAAATATATAAAGGCAAATGTTTCATTTTACTAAAATAAGTTATTTGAATATAACAACGAACGTGGAAATCTACTAGAAGAGTGTTTCCATTGCTTATCTTATTGAGAAAAGGAGGTAATGTTTACTTTTATAATTATAATAGGTAAAAACCCTTCTTACTATATTATTGGAACTTAGAGATTTCTTAATGTGAAATGATTATTTTTTTTCCTTATGAAGATGAGTGGCTAATGCAATGTATTAGTGTATGTTGCTTAATATAGCAATGCATTTCTGAGAATGTTCTACTTGACAAAATTCAAGATTTATTTACTGGCCCCTTTTTGTTTCTGAAAGTTTATAATTCTTCCTATTAACTCAGTTACAAGGACATTGTGAAGAAGAGAAAGCAAAATCAACAATGATAGGTGTTCAAGGCATTTATTTATATTATACCCACAATGTGTGTGGTCACTCTAATTATAACATGTTTTCTTCCCTGTTTTTGTGTGCATTGCATATTTTTATTAGTTTAACTTTTGTGTCTTCCCAGTATCAACTGCCTGTTATTTTATAGGGCACAGTATATGTTCACAGAGCTTTATTTTTATTTATTTATTTATTTATTTATTTATTTACTTACTTACTTACTTACTCATTCATTCATTCATTCATTCATTCATTCATTCATTCATTCATTCATTCATTCATTCATTCATTCATTCATTCATTCATTCAGAGACTAGGTCTTGCTACTTTTGTCCATGGAACTGCAGGCTCACATTGCCTGGGGTGCCACGGACTCAAGCAATCCCCAGCCTCAGCTTCCCAGGTATCTGGGATTACAGGTGCGAGCCACAATGCCCAGCTGTTTTTTGGGACTAGGTCTCACTGTGTTGCCCGGAGCAGGACTTGAACCGCAATCCCTGGCCGCAGCCACTTCATAGACTGAAGCTTACAGGCACGAGCTACTCCGGCTTCCTGTTCACAGTGCTTTATCACAGTTTGACTGAAATATCTATTGTTAGTGACGCAGAAATATGGACATAAGGTAAATTTTGTTCAAAAAATGATAATCTTTCCTTAATAATTAGCTTGTTCTTGTTTCTTATCATGATATTCAAGCAAGTGAACGATTTTGAGAAGTTGGTACCTGCAGAAATACACAGCTCAGAATCCCAAGTGCCATATTTAATTAGATTAGCATTCAAAATTTTAGTTTATTTGGTGTTTGTGTATTTCACTTATTTGAACAATTAGAATAATGATATATATAAATCCCATGATCAAAAAATAATGGAGATGTATTTTCCAAATAAAAAAGAAAAGTTTATAATTGATCTTTGCTTTCTTAGAAATGTCCTATGTGGGTGTTTAGTTGTGGCTCCTTTCAGGAAAAAAGGGGGAAAGGAAAAGAAAAGTCACTCAACAATCTATTTTTAAAATAACAAAAGTTTATGGTTTGGTTGTGTCTCTAAAAGTGGGCCAGGATCAGCAGGGGTTCTCATTTTATCTAAAATAGTTTCCTTATAACTTGAGTATTTCAAATGTGTCAGAGATCCCACCCTTACAAAGTTCCTTCTTGTTTAATCAATGTCTAAAAACCAAAAGATTCTGGAGGAGAGCTCTACAAAGTACATTCTTGATGACTTTAATTAAATCCTTGCTCTATACTTTATATTGATGAACACTTGTAAGCTCTCCTTTTGTCAAGAAACCTAAACTCAGAGAAATCTTTATTTTCTTAAAAAATGGTACCTTCTTTCCCCTCCAGATAGATGATATTCAAAGAACATCAGAGATTCTAAACAAATCTATTTTAATTACCTCCATATAAGAAAAAATGCAAGGTATTGTGTTTCAAATGAAGAAGTACCAAAAAAGAAAAAAAAAAACAATAAAAATATAACTATCTGATATTAAAAAGCAATGTTTTAAGTAAAACTGAAGTTATTTATAAACAAATGTTGAATCAATAAATGATAATGTCGTAAAGTAAAATAGACACTGATATGCATGAAAAGATTTTCACTGCTTTATTAAAATGACAAGTGACACTAAAAATGGAAAAGAAGCTACTGTTAACAGTATCTTTGTTTCATCTGCACTCTGGGCAGAGAATAAAGTATAAATTTCATTTAAAACTAACCCAGTTTACCTTTTCTAGGGCATAGGGAGTGATCAGCTATCCAGCTAGTTAAGAGTGCTTTTAGTGTGATCAGACATGATCACTGGTGTATTTGATTTTTAACAGAGAAAGGCACAGTTTGAAAAAAAAGAATAAAAGAAAGTGAAGCAGTGATGTAAAATGAGAAGATATTAGTGGAAATAAAAAGGTGGAATATAAGAAAAATAATGAATATTTCAGAATACCAATAGCAAATGAATTTGGGCTACTTAGAATATCTAGAGATAACAATGAAGAATTAGCTCTACTAAGTAATCACTATTTTTTAACCCTATCTGGACAAGTGGAATAAGACAAAAGAGAAAAGAATGAAGGAGAACATTTTTACATTCCAGAGAGATATTTTAGTTAAAAATATCCTAATTCCTAAAATAGTAGCAGGCTTTTCATGAGATAGCTACTCAAATTGTCATGACTTTAGTTAGCAGATCCATTTAGAAACTTTTTTCTAACATTTTTGTGAATTACATTTATTTTTCACCTAGAATCAATTCTGAAGTGCATCCATCTAAACACCATCTACCCAAAACAATACCTAGTCCACTGCAGATATCTTAGCCAGTGTATCTCAGAACAAAGTTAAAAACAACATGACAAAGTTGGTCATAGTTTTCTCACACTTTTATCCTTGGTTCCATTCTTTAATTGACTTTAAAAAGACAAATGTTGAACTTTTTAAGAGGAAAGAAAGCTACTGGCCTGTATTTTGAGTGTTATGAAGGAATAAGTGCTGAATCAGACCTTAGCATGGAGACATTAGAACTTCCTCAAAGGATCCTGCATGTTGTGTATGAACTTACATAGTCACGATATTGGTTCAGAAGCCCATCATCTGTCATTGCTGATTGGTTTGTTTTGAATTGTGTAATGGGAATCTAGATGTGACAGCTATGAGACATCCTAGTTTTTATCAACAACTTTTGTCAGTCTCTTTGATAATGTTGGTTCCAGTCTTAGCTCTGTTTATATTTCAAAGAACAATTGAAAATAGGATGATTGCTCTTATCACACACAACAGGGCACAGAGAACTGAGCTGAGTAGACAATGATGTATTGTATAGAGACGTGTCATATTTTTATAGCTGATTCAATTCAGCTGATCCATAAAGGAGGTCTTATTGATTCACAATTTCTGCCTGCCCTGGCCTTTGCATCATGATAATCTCATGGCGATTTTCTCTTAAAATTGGAATTTTTCCTTCCATTGTTCTATCATACTCCTAGTTTATTTCTCTAAGGTACAATAACATACTCTTTCTGAATTTTTATCTTTTAGTTGTTTTGTTTCCTAGAATTCTCTATTTGTATATCCTTTTTATAGAACTGAAATTTTAAAATTTCCCCTAGGTTTTCTTCATTACATCTTTCTATATTTCCATGAGTTCTCCCATGTTAGAATGACCTCCACACCCATTAATTTCAAATGAGAAGTCCCTAAGCAGTTATTTGTTATATTGCGAACTATCATGGTTCCTAATTCCAAGCCTAGTGTATTCTGTTTACTTTTCATAGATGTCCTTCCAAATTCTCCAGAGAACACAGCTAATTTCTCCTAAGTTGATGTGAGAATTTTGTTTTTCATATGAACATTTAAGAGTATAGAGGTTGCTATTCTTACGAATAGGTTAGTCACCTTGGCATTAACACATACTTGGAGAATTTATGTCTATGCTTGATGTAACATTTTATCATATCTTGAACTTGAGTTGAACATAAATTCAATCATTAATGTATAAAGCATAAAGACATTACAGCTGATAAGAAAAGAAAAATGAGTTAGTGTTTATAGTGTGCTAATTATGCATCATATATTTCTACAAATACTATTTCAAACAACATTGTGAGGCAGCTATTGCTATTCATGAACTTACACATGAGGAAGCCTAATCGAAAAGTATCTGTGTGTAACTAGAAAAGTCTTGATCTTTTCGTTAACACATGATTTATCTTTGCTACTAAAGAAGGGGCGGAGGTTTCCCTTTTACCTGATTCTGACAAGAATGTCTTTTTATTAGGCAACCATGCTCTCCTGATCTCATGACTGGACAGAATATTTTGGTCAGTAATATTTCTCATATGAAGACTGTCTTAACATGTATCCACAGGATTCATAATCTTCTATTTTGACCAAAGGTTTATTTCAACAACTTTTATATTCCTAGGCAGTGAACAATCTATTTTTATATTTGTATAAACAAACATATGGGAATTTTACTGCAGTTAATTGGGTTATGTATAATTTTAATTCAAATAGATCACAGTGGGCAATCGACCCCCTGTTAACATCACAACAAACAATAAATCTGGAGCCTTTTGAAATTGTATTATTAAAACCCAGTTATAATTTCTATGTTGTCTATGCAACTATAATTCCCTTTTACTTTGAATACTCATATAATTGCAGAATCAGTTTAAAATAACCACCCATACGATGATTAGGTACTCAGATGTGATAGGGATGCAGATACTTCATCCTAAATTGATGTGAAAATATTGTTTTACATAAGAACATTTCAGAGTATAGAGGTTGCTATTCTTATGTACTGTTTAGTCACCTTGGCATTAACCCATACTTGGAAGAATTTATATCTATGCCTGACATCTTATCTTCATTATTAAAATTATCTTCAGTATTAAAATCTGCTTCTTGTTACTGGGTGTCTGTGGACATGCCAGGCACTGTCCCAAACAATCATCATCTATCTGTAATTCTCATGAAACCTTGCAAGGTGTATATAAATAACCTTATTTTCTAAATGTGGAAACTGAGGTTTAAATTGTTTATGTTACTCGTGTAAGGTCAAACATTAGCAAATGGCAGAATAAAAAAAAAATCAAATATAGCATTGGCTACAAGACTCCATGAGTTAGAGCATCCAGGCAGCATGTTCAGTGGTTCCTATCATGCAGGGTTCTGTTGGGAACCAGGTACATTTGAGTTCTGAAACTTGGAGTCAGAGAGACAAGACTCCCTTTAGTTGTGTGCTTTTTCATACTTATTTGGTCCCCAATGATTTTCTTTTATACAATTCTTGGTGGCGAGTAATGAGTATCTGCAAAATCTAAGCCCCCAAAACAGAATTTTTAAATTATTTTTCAAACTTCAACATTTTTTATTATACCATGCTGTAAATGAGAAATTTAGTCTTTTTCTTTTCAGATCACTATGTTTCTTACAAGAACACAATACAATAATATGGAAATAATGTGTAAAATAAAATAACTCAAATTCCCACCATGCTGTTTAATCATTTATTTTTCTAATACCTGAAACCTCCAGCAGTCTGGGTGTCCTCTTAATTTGATAGTTTTGGTTCAAAACTGAGAATTTGGGGAGGTGAGGAGAGATTCAATATATGCTAGAAGCTCCAATGCCTGTTCTTCCTCAGATGTTCCATAGTGTTAATTTTGCTATATTCAAATATTCTTCTTATTGGAACCATTTACTAAATTTATCATATATTCAAAGGGAGAGAAATTTTATTTCATTTTTATGAGATAATTATTAGAGTTTGTGGATATGTTTTGAAATTGTTTATACACGATGTCATTACTTTTTTTGTTCAGCATTATGCTTTTAAATTACTCTGTTGATTTCCTTTACAGGGTTATATTATTCTATTAGAATATTTCTTCAATCTGACATATATTAAAATAAAGTTATTAATGAATATAAAAATGTGCATATACATGCATTAGCATACAAACATAGCTGAAAAAACCTAGAAGACTCAATAGTAATGACTATAGCAAGCTATTGAAGTAACATTCTCCAGTGTAAGGAATCAAGTTTAAAGAACTATATAATGTTAGGGTTACAGGGGAAATGCAAACTAAACTTGGGGACAATAAGGAATACTCAAGAACGAAAATAAGGCCGGGCACGGTGGCTCGTGCCTGTAAGCTTCAGTCTATGAAGCAGCCAGGGCTAGGGATCGTGGTTCGAGTCCCGCCTGGGGCTGTAGTGAGCCCTAGTTCCAAAAAAATAGCTGGGCGTGGTGGCGTCCGCCTGTCATCCCAGCTACTTGGGAAGCTGAGGCTGGGGATTGCTTGAGTCTGTGGTACCCTGGGCAACAAGAGCCTGCGGTTCCACGGGCAAAAATAGCGAGACCTAAAAAAAAAAAAAGAACAAAAGTAAGGGGAATAAACAAGAATGCAAAAATGAATGCTTTGTTATTTTAGAATAAAAAATAATTTCTCCAAGCTGAAATAGGAAACATAAATATAAAATGATATAATAGGTAGATGGTCATTTACTAAAATATAAGGACCCACCTTCAAATGATACCATTCAGAAAATAAAAACCACAAACTGTAGGCTGCAAGAGTATATTAAAAATGAATTTATATAACAAAACATTCTTATTGAAAATATGAAAATTGCTTATGAAAATCAATAAGAAAAGATGAAATGAACAATTAAAGGAAATGAAACATTTTTTTGATAAAAATGGTAATTAAATTGCCTCTTAAGCATATAGATATTTGTGCAACTATATTATTTATTCAGGAATGCAAACTAAAACCACTGTGAGATCCCAATTACTATCCATCTAGAGTAGCAAAAAAATCTTAATTCAAATTTTGGTGAAGATATAAATCTGAACACCTAAACCAGGAAATCATAAACATTGCTGGTAGGAGTATGAGAATTCATTTTGGAAATCTGTTTAGCGGTACCTGCAAAGGTAAAGATTTGCATGCAATAACCCAGAAATTCTATTTTTAAATCTATACCCAGTACTTAACACATATGTGCACATGTTTAACAAAATATACTTAACAGTATGCATATCAGCTTTGGACTGATATGCATGCCTTAAACTGATATGCGTATCAACTGAAAACAATAATAAATCCTGTTTTTTTGTTACATTCTAACACTGGAATATAATTCAGCTGTGAAAATAAAATTACTACTAATATATTCAACAAAAATAATTCTCAATGATATTTTGTGAAAAAGAGACCAGAAATATTTTTGTTTCTTTAGTACATACTGTATGATTCTAGTTACATGAAATTCAAGGACAGGCAAAGGCATTTTTACCACATCAGCCAGAGGCGGTCTACATAGAAATAATTGGTTTATACAATTGTAGTTGTGAAAGTTGAAATTCTATACATCTTGCAATCATGAAACAATCAAGAGAAACTGAACCCTTTGCATGGCATCTGAAACTTGTCTCTTGTCTACCATCTAGAGTGGCAAACTATGAAATTATGGGAGTTTCTTCAGGAAAGGTAAGCAAACCCTAACTGGGCCTCTGATTAAGTCAGAATGA
Source organism: Uropsilus gracilis (assembly GCA_004024945.1). Taxonomy (NCBI): domain Eukaryota; kingdom Metazoa; phylum Chordata; class Mammalia; order Eulipotyphla; family Talpidae; genus Uropsilus; species Uropsilus gracilis. The sequence goes on along the minus strand of PVHY01000375.1, from coordinate 204,308 downwards.
CTGCAGGCAATCTTCCTAATATAAAATCACCTATTTATGGATGGAGTCATATATGTAAAATCGCTTCACAACTATGTTCATATTAACACTTAATTGAATAACTGGGAGTTATTATATGTAAACACTACAAAATGGCAACTATATCCTTTCTGTCCTGTATATCACTTGAAATGTATTGTAGAATTCACCATATCTGAAAACATCCTAAAAACTGGATTTTGGGGAAATTTGGAGGACAAACCAAGTGACACCTAACTAAGTTATGATGTTCTTTGATGACAGAAATCGTATTTTTTTTTTTTCCCTTTTGGTAGAGGAAAAAGTTTTGACCAGGAAAAGGCAGGAGATCTTTTGGAGTACAGAAAATATATCTTTTTTGGCTGGGATTATGCAGCTTTATGGAAATGTTCAAATTTAATAACCTGTACACTTAAGATTAGTAAACCTTATTTTATGTCTTTTATAGCTTAATTTAGAAAAAATGAGAAAAAATGCAGTAAGTATATACTATATATAGGAATAATAAGTACCTGATGAAGAAGGAAAAGCATATCTCATTGAATGAGCAGTTTATAAAATGTATTTGAAGAAAGAGAGGTGTTTCTTGTGTTAAGGTCCGCAGTATAATGAACATAGATTTGGGAATAAGTAAAGGAAAGATACATAGTATGAAATGCTTGCTGGAAAGAACCCAGGATTTGAAATGGTCTTATAACCCATGTTAAAGAATTCAGATAATAAAAGAATAGTAAAAGGTTTTAACTGAGGTAAGCACATCACAGATGAATTTTTATAAACTCATGTTTTTTACTTCAAGATAATTGACTAAGAGGCACGAATAAAAGGAAAAATTAAGCTTCACAAACTGAACACTGAGACTATCATGACATCATTTAACTTATCTGTCCATCTGTTCTCTAATCTCTAAAATACATGTCACCAAGTTTGCATACTTGCCTCACTGGGTTATTCTAAGGATTGGTGGCCTTGGCTCTTTCCAAGTAATTTTATAGATACTGTTTAAATAAAGAAAATAAATGAATGAAGATGTTCAATAGATGTCTAAACTATTAGTGTAGTTTAATGCAGTCTGACTATATCACCCTCTGTTTAAAATTTTGTTTCTTTCAATATTTTCTCTTTTTTCCCCCAAATGTTAAAATATTTAACCAAACATATGTATGCCTTGAAAAAAGATCATGTCACCCTAGCATGCTAAAGTTAGATGTAAAATATGTGATTGTAGCAGTTTCCAGGAACTTTCTTAAGAGACCTCTAGTGCAAAACATTCATATTTTCATCTTTACTTCTTCCTTTCTAGAGAAAATGCACATATTGCCTTGGATAATGAAGACAAAGTCACACACTAGAGATGACAGAGAGGTGAGCTGGAAGGATTCTGAATCCTTAAACCACTTTTCCATGCTGAACTATAAAGATTCTGACACTTATATGGGTGAGAAATAAATTTCTCTCTTATTTAAGCTTCTTTTATTCTGAGTTTTTATGTTACTAGCTGCTAAAAAATAACATCAAGAAATAAAGAATTTGATATTAACAATGAGATGCTTAGATTAGTGGGAACCAAACCTTTTTCATTGGCTTAATGGAATTATTCATGTGGCTATAACTCAGTGATACTGCAAGCTTGAAAAGCAACCTTATTCTTTTTTTGTTTTGCAATATATTTTGTGACATGTTCACATGGATTTTTTTTTCTTCTTTTTTATTTTTAACAGACCATGGGTTGATATAAACAAAGTGTTAGCAGAAAAAATAGGAAAACTTTTGAGTTTTGGTCATTTTGGTTAGTCATTTCCCCCCAAAATCTTAAAAAATGAGATTAACAAGAGTATGCAAGTAGAAATGAAAAAAAAATCAATAACCCAGATTCACTAAAGATAGCATGTTTTGCATATGACTTGCAATCCAAATTGGTAAAAATTCTGTTAACTTGGAGACTTACCAATTTGAAAATACTCCAAATGAAAACTTTCCCAGTGAAAGTTGAATACAACATCCTGATAGGGACAACATCAAAGATGTCATTTCACACTGAAAAGCATTGTTAGAGATAAATGACTTAGTCATCATTTGAAAACAGGTTGAATGAGCAAAACACAGAAAAGAGTAAAAATGACCAAAGTTTTTAAATGTAATGGTTATGCTTAAATTAGATTTGTAGCTGTGGTTACCTACACATGAAATTAAGCAGCAGTGCACGAAGATTCTGAAAGAACCATATTACCAAAAAAAATCAATGGTAACTGATTATTTCACTAAATAATTCATAAACCTGATGATTGCCTCAGCAAGAAATAGTTTCAAACGGCAATCATCAATGTGATCAAGAAGTCTATTTCCTTCCAGAGATTAGAATCAGGTACTACCAGATTGGAAAAATATGAAGAAAATTATTCAATTATCAGAGAATAGAGTCTTCTGAATTCCTACCAGAGGGATTTCATAATCAGTGAACTACTGATTATTTCCCTTTATTTTCTTTTTTAAATGCAAGTTTTTACTGATATAGTTGCAGTATAGTTGTGTTGTCATTTGGTGTGTTTTGTGCTCCACTTTTTAAAATGTATTAGTGCTGAGGTTCCACCAAACCAACAAACAATTCTCTGACTTCAGGGTTTCTGAGATTTCAATTAATCCTCACCCTATTTACTATCAAATAGCATAAAATAAGGGTTCAGTCTCCCAAAACCTCCCTCCACTTTAGACATAAGCTGCAAACCTCAGGTAAACCTGGTCTTCTGACCAATGAGCTGTAGATTAGGAGGTACCATGATTCTTTCCTTCCCTAAACAGGAAGGTTCCTATTGTTAAGCCTGGGTGGGCTTTTCCAAGATAGGTCACCATGGTTTATGGATTATTTTCAGTTAAGGTCAAGTGAAGTTCTGTGAACTTCAAAAGAAATCATTTGTACTATGGTCAGCTTGTTAGTTATGACATATTCTTGTCTTTTTGTTTGATTATCTATATGACGAGAGAACTATTGGGACCACAATGATGTAACAAAAATTAAATAAATAGAAATAAAAGATCACAGGACATGTAGAACACAGTACCTAAAAAAAAAAAATAGAAACTCTCTAGCAGAATGAAGATTATCCAGATTTAAGGTCATCTTCACCTCTCCTTTCATGTAAGTCTCTTCCTCTTTCCTAAACGCCCCAGATGCCTTCATTAACTCAAAGATACAACCTCTCCTCTGTCCTATTTACTCTAGAATTGATGGTCATATAAATAATTGTATGTATTCTCCACATTTATATAATCAAAATTGTTCTTTATCTCCTACTAATTTGTCTGATGTTGCTAAGCTTACTAGAGCAGCCTGATAAGACCCAGAGGGCTGGGAAGAATTTCCTCACTGCCTTACACTGTCCTGTTTCTATTCAGCCATTTTATACTGGAATAGTGATATACAAAATTTTTTTTTAAGTTTTAAGTTCATGTACCTGGAGGAGCTACAGTACTTTGACATGGAAGAAGGAACCTGTTGCCTAAAGTTCTACATTTTAAACTTCTATACAGTTACTAGATACGACTCTGTGTTTCCTTTTTTTTTTTTTTTTGAGGAAGAGTGAATGGGTTGTACATGTAAGAGAGAAGTGTGAATGGTTATTTAGGTATGCAAAATGTTGAACTCTGAAAAAGCTGTCTTAGCAAAAGAATATAAACAAATACATCTTGTGGATTATTCTAGGAACTTCCCTTAAGAGACAGTAAACATGTTATTTACCTTTATTACCCCTCTCTTTTCTCCATTTTCCTATCTGAAATATAAGTGGAATCACTACTATGAAGAAAATGGACAATCCCTGAGAATAAGGAAATGCTAGTGTAGAAGAAACCTAACTTTTAAATACCTTCCATGGCAGAACTTTATTTCTGTTCTGTACTACAGATTTCTATGCTTTTATGTAAGAGAGAAATAAATTTAAAAAATACTTAGCCATAGTTATTTTGTCCTTTTCTGTATTTATAAAGAATCTAATGATCAAGACATTCTTAAATTTTTCCTGAAGTTTAGCTATTTCTGCCAGTCTACAAACCCCATTTCCCCTTTTTAATACATTCCCCTTAGCAATTTCAATCTTCCAGAATTACAATGGTTTTCAATCCCATTACTTCCTTCTCAAAGACCTGAGGACCATCTGTTTAAAATGTAATCAAGAAAGACCACATCCTTATTTCCCATTTTCTTCCTGAGAAACTAAAAGCTTAACTTTGGTAAGCACCAATTAGCAAACACTGATGACTTAATCACGTTGACCAAGTTTTTCCTAATATCTTTCCTAGTTTTTTCACTTGCTTACTTGTATTTAAAAACTCTTTCCTCTTTGCTTCAGTGATTTGAATTAAATTTCTTGTTATTTTTGTAATTGTCCTGAAAAATGTCTTCCCTGACTATTTAATTGTATTCTGTACTTTTCTCTTTGACATTAATCCTAGTTACTATATCTTCTGTGGAAAGACTCCTTTTATAAAATGTGATCTATCCATTATATCCATATTGGCATATATAATGAGTAATTTAATTGAATGGAGGACAAAATAATTTTAGCAGAGTGGGAGAACATTTTTGGGAGAAATAGTGAGATGAAAATACAAGAGTCAAAAATAAGCAAAACAGTAAAGCACAAAAAAGAAAAAATATTATAATGGTACAGTAACAAAAGTTTATTAAACTCCACTCAGACTTTCTAGGTATGGACTACAAATAGGAGATTAGTAAATTTACTATTTTCAAATAATCAGAATACATTATTTTATTAAAAAAATTGTATCTCCAACAGCTCTGCATTGAGGTTAACCACCAGTAAAATGAGACAATAAAATAAGTATGTATATAGTGTAAAGCTCTTCTCTTCCTCAAAAACATATCAGCATATGCTATTTATGACAGTTGTTTTTCTAAGTATTGCTATAATGCTACTTAATTATGATTGCTATTATGTAAAGTTTATGTAAATCACAGTGATTATCATGGAAATTGAAGGTAAATCTCATTTGTATTCTATTAGTAATGCTTTGGATGAAGATGCAGGTTAATTACCAGTCAGTTATTTGAAAGTAGCTTTGAAGGATGGAAGAAAGACTTTCTAATGAGATCTTTGAAATTATGTATATCAATAATAGTAAATGCACATACTTCAGTCATTTCATTTAATAGTTTAATGAAATAATGAATTGGTCAATATATTATTTATCAATGTAACTTAACCTGTGAGAACTTAAAGATTTCTAATTTAGGAAGTAGAAATTTTAATGCCTTATTTTATCTCATACAGGATCATAAGTTAATATGTCAATACATTTTTTACTTTGAGTTTAAAATACTAAAATAAACATAGATATCATGATATCTAATTAGATTATCTCTCATCCAAGTAAACATAAACAATTCTATATTTCTTAATATTCAACCATTTAAATTTTCCACAGTAAAGTTTTATTTGCATTATCAAAACTATAACATCATATGGTAGAACAGATGGCTAGTAATAATACCTATTTGTATATACAGTAATAGTTTACAAAGCACTTTCATTTACAGTGTTTCAGTTAGATTCAATGGGATGATTAATGGTGATCTTTATTTTGTGGAGTCTTTTCAGTGTTGAAGTATAGGAAAGGGAGCATTTCAATGTTCACTCTAATTTTCAACAGAATATTTGCTTTTACAAATAGGAATTATAATAACTTATTTTAGCCTGAAACTGAAAACTCTTTATTTTGATACTGAAGATCACTTTATAGTCAATTTATTTTTCAACATTTATTGGGTAACTGCTATTCTTCAAAGAAAAAAATCAGCAAATTTAAAAGCTTAAAAGAGAACTTTTACATATCTAACGTATTTTGTTATTGCACATAAAGAGGGAGTCATCAGCTCTGCTCTGAATTAGGACTGGTGATAGATACTTTAAATTTATTTAACTTAGAGTGAATTTAATTGATAATACAAAAAAGAAGCATTCATGTTGACTGGAATATACATTGCTTTTTGGTCATTTAAATTTTTACTATTTAGATTTTTCCTTAATGACTGGCAAGAGATGAAATAAAAAAAATTATGAACTTTCCCCTTCCCCTGTTTTTCAGATTATCAAAATATTCTATTCAGTCTTTGTGGAACTGATAAGGGAAGCAACCTTGTTCATTCTGGAGGTGCTCCTCAACTCCCATAGGTCTATTCTGTTCAGGATCTGATTATCCATTAAACATCCAAGGAAATATAGGAGTGCCATAACAAAAGGGGGCCACTGAGAAAACAAAAACTGACCTTCCCTTTGTGATTTCCTCATTTTATTTTATAATTTTCATCAATAAGCTTAAGAACTTCCCATTTTCTATCTCTTTTATAGCATGATTAGTACTATTAGTCATAATAAGTATTACATTTTCTAAACAATTATTATGTCCTGAGAATGGCTATCCTGATCACTAGGGTAAACATTATTTTAGTCAAATTTTATATAGGTAATTAAACCAAGTTTTTAAGAGAGTAACTTAACTTGCCTAAGTTTTCACATCTTAAAATAGGAAAGCTAGAATATGAAGTCACAGCTGGATTGACAATAAAACTTTTCTTTAAACAATGTATTTTCCTTTCACTGAGTAAGTACATAAGTACATTTGCACAGGTATGAGTATTTGTTATCAGGTCAAAATAGGGCAGAAACCTCTAACTAACCAAAGGAAGAAAGCAACACTTTTTAAAATGTGACTTCTTTCACCCAGTTTCTTTCAGATTCGTACCACCTGAAGCAGGGCGACAAGAAAAATACTTTTTGCCTTGACTTAAACACATACAGGCCTGCTTCTGTCTACAAAGCAGGCTACTAGCAGTTCCTTAGCAGTTACTTCAACTTGAAGAAGACACACCTCTTCCTGCTTCTCTCTCTAGGAAGCAGGCTACAAACTGTCTATTAGCATTTTACTGTTTACCTTTACCATTGATGCAAAAACCAGCCAGCTGCTTCTCAGCTCCCAGCTCCAAAAACTGCAGAAGAGAAAAAATTAAAAACTACAGTTTACACTTTAAACTAGTTTGCCTCAGTTTACCCTCTTTTAAACTCATGGGTTCTTTCCACCATCCCCAGCCTTCTCAACTAAAATTTTAATTCAAAGCAAGACTATAGTGCAGACTAACTTATTTTTAACAAAATGATTTTTCAATTACTACAAAAGAAACATGTAAGTAAAACTCAGATTACTTTAACATTGTCCAAAACCTTTTTCAACATTGTCCAAAGTCCTTTCCCAGATTGCCCAAAAATCTTTAGTCTCTCATTTCCGATCATCTCACTAATGTCAGCCAGTCAGAGTTCAATCTGTGTGTTTGAAGACATCTTTTTTTTTGGTGTGCTCCTTTGGCGTGTTTCAACTCATCCATTCCGTCTTCTCCTTGTATAGGAGTAGAAGAAACTTTACTGTTCTGGACCCAGCAAAGTTCACTTTCTTCTCAGACCTAACTTTTGCACGGCCTCTTCTAGACACAAGTCAAACTCAACAAAACAAACTCCAACACGGAGTTCAAACCTGCAAACTTTTTAACTGCCATTAGCACACATGCGGCTAGGCCGGGTCAGCCAAGGGCTGCAGGTCCAGGCCTTGCCACATGGCCAACCTCACATGGTTCAAATCTCAATCTCCATTCCCATCTTCCTTATTTTTTTTCTTTTCCCCTTTGTTTCAAACCTCTTTATATATTCTGTTTTCCCTGCCTTCCAGGAACAGCTCCTGAATCATTACATCACAAAGAAAAAAAAAAAAAGGCTGTTTCACTCCTTCCTCTTGTATCTTCCTGAAGGGAAATTCCAAATAAGGCCATTCTCACATTTTAGCATACCTTCCTTGAAATATGCAGTCTTAAACAGGAGACAATGACACCCAGGGGGGTGGGGTGGTGGGAGGGGGGTGGTGGTGCCCCCTAACAATTCACCCAGGTTCTTTCAGATTCATACCGCCCACGTGTAGCAGTTGCCAGTTAAATGCAATTTAAACAACAGGGTTTTATTAACAAGGAAAATTAACCAGGAAAACAAAAAAGTCAAGCAAAAAGTCTTAAGTGCCACAAGTGGCCAGTTATTTTACTCCATCACCTTTTTAGTCCCAAAGGTCTCAAAGACACATGTCCATGATGGTGCCCCTCCAAAACTGAGGCAGGCACTCTGCAAAGTCCAGTCTAAACTCCACACTAGCTACTTCTCTGCTGGCCACTCTCCCACCATGGCTCCTTGCCACCACCAGCTCACTCTTCCAGGGGGCTTCCTCCCAGCCTGGTCACTTGGGCTGCTCCTTTTTGGCCCACCATTCTGGTCTCTCCTCTCTGTCTCTTTGGCTTGTCTTTGAATGCACCCTTTTCACACTTGTTTATTTCTCGCAGGCTTTTCTCTCAGATCCCACCTACCAGTACAGTATGGCACCCAATATAATTTTCGACTATATCACTACCAGATCCCTGGCTGCCAATCAACTGAATCACCCCACATTAGCTTCATCTCTGGGACAGCATTGGATTAACTCTGGGACAAACCTTGCTGCAAGGGTGGAGGTCACATCTGAACACATTTCTGCATATTGTTGCTGTTTAGGATAGAGAGTAGTCAATCTTTGATTCTAGGAAAGAGAAAGCAATCCATCTCCTAGTATTAAAACTCAAAACATATGATTTAGCCTAATTTGGTGAATTTAGTAATTCACCAAATGAAAAATCACAGAAATACAGAAAGCTGAGACATAACTCTCAGTGCTAGCAGAGGAGTCCTGTGGGCAGTGGTGTCACACTTCCTAGGACAGGTCCTGAATGGCAGTACTCAGTAGATGTTCCCTCCGAAGAACTTGTGGTTAGTCTTGTCTATGGTATCTTGGGTTCTACCTGATTTTGCTGGCCATTCCAGGGCTCCAGAAATCTTAGTTGATCATTTGATGAAACCAGAGGATTGCTGGATTTGTTTCTTAAAACTTATCAAAAAAAGTGAAGTGAACTCATTTTCATGGCACCTGAAAGCAGAAAGAAAAAAAAGACCTCTTGAATTTTTGTGAGCATTTTCATTAACTCATTTATTTATGTGATAAGTTTTCTGTAAATTGTTCTTGTTTCCAAGTTAAAGACTCCTACTGTTGCTTTCTACCAAGAACTCTTGACTGATAGAAAGGATTCAACATCTTGTACATCACCTATTGAATTTTTATCTCTTATTTGTACTAGATAGTATAATGGGAGACTAAATAATGAATGGTCTTAGTGGATGTGCCATTGAAAAATCAAGAGCAGAACTAATTTTACTTTACTTTCAAAAGTCTATTCCTTTTCTCTGGTTATATTACAAATTTTTCTTCAAGTCCTTCTTGAGCTGTGTATATATAAATTAAGAACAAATACTTTTTAATTTTTCCTACAATAAGACATTCTTGTACTTTTTTTAACTTGAGTTAAGCAAATGGGAATTCAATATCTGGTTGAAACATTCCTTAAAATTAAATGTATTTATGTACTTTGTTAAGAATTAGAATTCTTTTTTAAAAACAACTCATTTTTTTACTTTATTATTATTTGCTTATCAGAATGTCCCTTAAGACAAAAGTCCTCCTCTTTTTTGAGGAAAGGGAAAATTTAATTGATTTGACTGGAATGTAAATAGCTTCACAATCCGTATCATTTCTAGTTCAGCTTCTGATTTAGCTCTTGTACTATGCAGTACAATTCTTTTACCATCATATGAATTTTAAGGATTGTTTCATTTGTTTCTTGAAACTGTTATCTACAAGGAAAATTGGCCTTATTTCCTTCATGCCTGAATAAAAGTTGTTTCATATACATGCTCAAGGTATAAAAAGTATAACTTCATGAATCTTTTATTTCTAAGGAAAAAAAATCTCAGCATTAGTAACGGGGGTGGGGGGCAAGCAAGGTAGCTTAGTCTGGTTGCTATTTTTTGCAATTGTAACTTACAGAGCCTGGGACAGCCCTAAAGAGTATATTTGTATTTCCCAGGCAATACTGCTGGATCTAATTCGGAGGAGTTGGTATTTAAATGATAGGCTTATAATTTCAGTGAATGAGCTCTTAAGTTAATCTATATTTAGTTCTTGCTCTGAATAACTCATGACTAAACAAATACTTTCACTGCATTTTACTGGGTAAAGAGAACCTGCTACATATGAACAGTGGAAAGTAGAAGAGTAAAGCAATTGTAGCATAAAATTATTTTATTGTATATTAATAGTTTAAAATTGCGAATAAAATTGATAGGTCTATTGGAAATAAGAAATATTAAAAAATCTCCTTTCCTAATAAGTTACAATTTTGACAATGTTTTTCATACATGGATGATCAGAAAAATATCAGAGGAGTTTAAAGAGTATTATCTGAGTATTACATATGTTTACATTTATATAGATAAATATAAATATATGTGCAATATATGTATAAATGTATATATAAAGAATATAGACATATTCAAAGAAGATTACTATCTATTCTATTATATATCTTCCAAATCTTCTTTCCAGTATAGAAAAAATTCTTTCCAGTATAGAAAAACATTAAAAACATTAATTTAAGTTTATCATTAGCATAGTATATTGCATATACTTTCCTACTCCTCTCATGTTTTAAACAGTACCTAGTGTATATACTTAATATCAGGCTGTTTACTCACAATTATATCCTGTATCTCTTCAAAGAACACAAAGCTAATATTGCTGTTTAGTGCTTCACTGTGTTAATTTCTATGATTTATCTAAATAATACCCTCTTAATGGGAATTTGCTTGCTTCTAATCTCGTGATATTCCAAATAGTGCTCTGGTGAATAGCACATTTTTCTTTATACTTTGGGTAGGATATCACTGAGTTAGAATGTGAAATGTGGGATTGCTAAATAAGTAAGTACAAACATGTAATTTGTGTCAACTATCCCTCCAAATACATTGTAACATTTTATATTTCCCCAGTCAGTTTTATGTAGTCCATAAGGCATGGGTCTCTGACCAGTGACTGTGAACCATAGTTCTAACTGAGGTCAGTAAACTTTGCTATAAAAAGACAGACAGTAAATATTTTGGTCTCTGTTGAAACTACTCAGTGTTGCTGTTGAACTGCAAAAGTAGGTGTAAGTTCAATGCAAATGTATGATATACTTGTCAATAAAATTTCATTTTTTTAAAGTTGGAGATAAAATGAATCTGGTCTACTAAGTGTAGTTTGTTGATTTCTTCTCTAAAATATGTATTTTTAGAGACCACATATTTTAGAGAAACACATATTCTTGAAGTATCCAGGCATATATCTTCCCTACAATGTTGATTTTTGTTGAAAGAATAGAATTTCACTGGATAAGCACTTGTATAAATGGATTCTAGTTCCTAAAGGAAGAACTTAGATTTCATAGACTCATAGAAAAAGTAATTAATGCACACATTTGGGATTACATATCAACCTTTTTCTCTAAAAGTAGCCTTATTAAATACATTTTCAAATACATTGTGAATCTATCTCAAATCCATGCTAAAGAGTTTTTATACCTATTGTTCATGTCATATATAACAATAATGAGAGAGCCAGCAATCTTGTGAACTGAAATTTGACATCTTAAGGTATAGATCTTTTTGTTTGAAAAAATTCAAATTCTTGATGAATCAAAAAAGGCTATATTAGGTTCAGTTTCCAAATCTTCACAAGATTGCAGAGACAAGGAGTAGTCTGAATATTCTCAAACACTTCAATGATGGGTACATTGCTAAATGACCTACTAGTCTATTTCATGGCAGATGTTAGACTGTACCAACCTAGAATGTTGAAATCAGTTTTTATCCATAGAGACTAATTCTAAATTTCTCCTGATACATAATTATTTTTTCCTTCCAGCAGTACGTTAAGTGTAGTGATTTAAACTGATTGAAATAATAAATTATAGTTTTTCTGACACACGCTAGAGCTTTCTATATTCTTTAATTCTGCTACTTGAATTAAATATTAAATGTGGCCATATGTTGTTTTCCTAAATTGTTTATTTAAGCCAAACTGGTATCACTGTCCTTAAACATTATACTTTTATTTATAATTTAAAGCTTCAGAATCTACTTCATCATTGAAAAAATGTTTTCATCCCAACTTAAAATCCCACCCTTTCTTTCTCACCATTTATTTGGAACTTGTCATGTTCCAGGGACTATGTTGAATGCCAGAAGCTAAGAAATTAAGGTATAATTACTGTTTTTTTTTTTTTTTTTGAGCAGGGTGAGGAGTAAAATATGAAAACCAACTCAGTATAACATGGTAATTGTTCATATGATGTATGCAAATGTATCATGAAGAACTAGATTTTATAATGAGGGTAATGATCCTTGGTGTCATAGAATAAGTATGATTGCTGATCTGGCACATAAACAAAGCTATGTAGGACAAAAGAGAAGTCTAACATAACAATAGAATTTCAAGATTTTCTTGTGCTTTCATGGAAGAACAGATTTGTGTTCAAATATGTTTGATTTCTAAGTTTCTTTATTTGGACATGTCTCTTAACCACTCTAATTCTTTTGAATCAGACACATGTGAGTCTATATAATTCATGAGTCATATATAAGGAGTATTATGCTTTAGACATACATAAAAGCAGATATTTTAAAGAGCATATTGAAATGTGGTAAACTTTTATTTTCATCTAATCTTGTGAATCACCTGATTACATAATTCGATATAGAAATGCAACATTTAAAGATCATTGGTTTATACATCAGTTTCCTCATATGTAATGTGAAGAAGATATTACTCTAAGAGAGCTGGTCAAAATATTCAAAATAGTCAATCCTCTTACATCAGTCTACTATTCTGTTCTCTCTTGCAAAACTGCTCTTCTAATTATTGGACTTCTTAGTTATCAATTCTTTGAATAGTTTCTCCAACTCTAGAATCTATAAAATTAAGGTTTCTGTGCATTTTGTTCATTGCTATATGCTTTGCGAAGCCATAGTTTTTGACACATATAAATTGTCATGAGACATATATTTAATTATCAAAATTAGGAATAGTTGATATTGTAAGTTACACAATCATTAAAGATTATTTGGGAATTAAAATCTTTAAGAACATTGTGTATTTGTTTTGCATGCCAACAAATATGTCAATATTTTGGATGCTTATAATTTATACTATATAATTTCTTATATTAGTATTTAGTAAACTTACGGCAATTTTTTTCACAAGTATACCCTCCCCTAAAAGTAAAATTCCCCATGTATTTGAGAGGCATAGTGTTATAACATTTGGTTTTGTTTTTTATTTACTCTACAGCTTTAATATTTTTGATTTAAAATGATTCCCTTGAAAATATCTGCAACTGAATCCCATCTCAGAAGTCATGGTCTCTGTTATATTTCCTAGTGTTCCCTTCATGGATTAGGAATGCTGCATCTTCTGTTCATTTTTTTTAAAAATGCCTTTTGATAAACAAGATCTGTAGTTTAAAGACAGTTATCATGGAGAAAACATAATATAAAAACCTGTAATTCACAGTTTGTAAGGGCTGTGGGTTAGTCTGGAGGGTACACAGTTGAATTCCCAAATATTTTAAGTGCTAGAAGCGTCCTAGTCAGCAGAACAGAACAGTCATCTCCAGGGAATTCTGAGCTACATTACACTCTTTTTAATTTTTAGTTAGAACTTCCTTATATCAAGAAAAATAAAGAGAAACACATTTATGCTAACATACTTCATCTCGGGATTACAATTTGAACAAATTTAATTGCTGCATTAGTCAAAACAAAATTTATGTTTCAAATTTGACAAAGTGAAGAAAAATAATTGGCTTATTAATGCTTTTTTTTTTTTAGGCACAACATTTTACCTCTGACATTATACTCTGAAGATACAGTTGAGTTATTATTAAAACCAAGTTTAACAAAGATGTGCTAATGATGACTGCACTGAAGCTGTGTCAGAGCGAAAATAAGCAATCTGTATCTAACTTTGTGCTGATGATACATTGGAAAATATGTTTGTTTAAAAGACCATCTGTTATTTGCAGGCATTATATGGAATTCTATGGAGGATAGCAAAACTATCATGAGTGTAACCTAAAAAAGGTCTGTGTTATTAACAAAAGTAAAGCCCCCCCATCTGCTCCCAGATATTTATTATCCAGAGCTGATTTTGATGAACCATTTGAAATGACATTGGTTGTCTTGAGAGGCATATTTGTTAATACATGTATGCTTCATTGCATATGAGGCTTTCATCAAGGTCATTGTTTTAAATCTAAATTAAAAGTCTAACAGGAGAATGAAACTTTAGCTTATTTTAAAGCCCTCAGTTAATAAAATAGTGAAAGAATTACTTTTTTATTATTTAGCTTGTATTTCATTTCCGCAAAATTAAATAGTTTTTCTCTAGTATCATGTATGAATCTGAGGTTTATGGTTCTTTTAATTTTCCTGAGATATTTTGAAAAATGTGTGGTTTTTGAGTTCCTTGGAAGCTGTTTTAGTATTTTATCTTGTTTATCATTTTAGAGATCATTTTATGACATTTTACTAGTGCCTTAAAAATGGTGACTTATAAAGAAGATCATTGAAAACTTGACAGCCAGTTTATAGTACTCAATATCTATTCACAGATTACATAGGTTATATCTAAACCTGTATTTATGACAGATCAGGGAACTGAATAGGTATTCTACCTTTTGCATTTAAAGCTTATTCTGTCAAGGATCAGGACTTGAACAGAAATTCTACTGAGTTTAGCCTCACTCAGTGTTGCAGGAAGACCTCCTGGCATCAATGTTCACTCCTCATTTTCTATAGAATCCTCCTAGAAACAGTAGTGTGCATAGATATCTCAGCACAAAGGGGGACCTGCAGTGAGACCTTCCTAGTCAATCTCCAGTAGCTGGAATCAATGTTTCCTACTTTTTTAGCTGGAGTTTCATAAGGAGACTAAGCAAGTTATTCTGCTCTTGGGAGTTCACAACATTAAAAAAAAAATTCAGTCTCATATTCTTTCACTTTTAAATATGTATTTGAAAAATTATGGGTCAGTTTTTCTGCCCACTTGTTTCCAACTTTTTCATTAAAATAGAAATTTCCCCTAATTATAGTATAAATATATTAACATAATTTCTTAATATATTTAAGTAAAATAATGCTAATTTTGTATCTGACACTAACTACAGTTTTTGTTTTTAAAGATTTTTTGTAATGAATTTTGAATTGAGGAATAGTTTTTCTTTTATAAAATAATGAAAATTTGACCAAGAAATTACCTTTCTAAAAACATATAATTCAAATTATCAATTTCTTATTTTCTGATTAAGCTGGGATAAGGGATGTTTCCTTTTCTCCAGTGCTAGAGAGAGAGAGAGAGATTCTCACAAAGATTTCAAAAGTAGAAATATCACTCCAAATCCTTGCTATCAATAGTTAATTGTTTTAAACTGTTATTTTCTTTTTCTTTCCATTCCCAGTATTTGTTTCATTATTACCAAACAGATTAGTATAGTAAATGTCAGAATAAAAAAAAAAAAAGATCTGGCCATACTCCCTTTTAAATGGAAATCAAATTTACTGAGATATAAAGATTTTATTCCTTTTAAAAGAAGGGAAAATTTCTTCACCACAGACTTTTACAGTTAACCTGCAAATATGAGGACACCAAACAAATAGATAACATTTGTGCACATGTGAGTTAATTAAGATCACAAAAGGGAAATGGTCAGGTAGAGAAAAGAACTGAACTGGAAGAGAAATTAAACACTTTGTACATATTGCAGGACTTTCATTAAAATAATGAAATAGTGCATTACTTTCTCACATTTGCTAGAAAATCTCACCATTAGAAATATTCCTTTTCTTATTCTCTATAAAATTTCCTAGTCAATTAGAAAAAGGATTCTTGTAATAAAACTTAAAGCATCTCTATGATATCTTCCGTTTCATCTTTTACTGAATATTTTCTAGAATGGAGACTGATTAACTAAATTTAGGAATAATCTTTCTTGTTCATTGGTTGAATTTTTATATAAAATCATTAAAGTGGTTCATTATTGGAATATGGATGATTTTTTTGGTTAGAACAGAATGTGGCAATAATAAAAAGCATTTCAACTGTGTAAGAAGTTAACAACCAATTTTCTTGATGCCTTCAATGATAATGTTCATCAGTTCTAAGCTCATTTTCCTGGTATAATACTGTTATTAGAATTAGCATAAATTTAAAATGATGGGTAATTCATATGTATTAGACAAAAAGTCATCTCATATTTACAAAATTCTTATTACTGTTGAGTAACTTACAGGTTTTAAATTAAGTTTCCTGATTTGCATTGAGTTTAAAACTGTAAACAGCTTTTTAGAATACATAATTGAGTTGATATTGAGTTTGTAGACAAGAGCATCCTATTAAAATACAGAAATTCCCATTAACATTTGATCTATGATTTCAGAGACACCAAAGAAAGTCACAGACAAAAAACAGATTAATGATATGCACACTATTGTTTGGTATTTTCCAATAAGATTTACCACAGAATCCTGTAGGGAAGGGAAACAAATAATAATAATAATACAAATAAGACTATTGAGTCAGATGTAAAGATTACTACAGACATAACAGGGTCTGTATAACGGAGGTTATAACGAAATATAGAAAAAGAATATTTCTATTGATTGAAAGAAAAGCATGTTAGCATTTTACTTGTCAAACACAGAGAGGTTTTTGAATCCATTTTAACACAATCATTGTAGAGGAAAAAAATGTATCACTTGATCTGCATAATAAATTGTAATCAATTTAGTGCAACAGTAATTGAGATTCTGATATTTAGCAAGAAGTATCAGTCATTTATATCCTGAAACTGGTTCTTACCAGGCTAACACTTGAATTGTCTTGACCTTTGGAGTCTGACAATATATTTTCATGATTCTTCAGATTCTTCAACCACATCTTCATCATTGCTTTTCTTTTTCCTTTTCATGTAGATAATTTTCAATCTTGCCCTTAGCCCTCTTCTCTTTTCATCCATTTCCATGACTTCAAAAAAAAATCACTTCTATGCAAATGATCCTGAAATCTACATCTCCATTTATGAGCCTGTTCTTTAACCCCCATTCATATTTACTCAAATGAACATATTTAAATTTCCCCTGTATGCTCTGATAAGATTTCTAATAAAACAAGACAAAAGGAATTTCCATATTTTCTTGATCACACATATTTTTTCTGTTCTTTGTGTTTTTCTTCTTTCTATTCATAAACCCCTATTCTTTTTGTCATATATTTGGCATTTGGAAAGTCTGATGGAGTGTTTTCACTTTTTCCTTTCACATTTAATCATGACTATTATTTCTTATTACTATATTTTTCTCTCATCACTCAGCTTTTTCTGTGTTTCTGACATTTGGCTTTTAATTCTATACCTTTAACCAAATCAGCACTTACTCATTATATATCTGGAAGGTTTTTGAAGATGTGAAGTCATATACGGCCTCTCTTATTTGCTACCAACTTGCTCTGGCTTTGACTCAGTTACCATAAATTGCCTTAGTCTATTGTCAGATTGACCATCATTATCCCACCCTAATCTTTTAACTTTGAATATTGTGTTCAATCTCCCTGTTTGTGTAGCCAAGATATTATTTAAAGTCACTGAATGATGAATCAAAGCCAACAAATTTGACTTTTGTAGTGTTCTAATGTCTGTTCTATATGTGTCACTATATCACTGTCTTATGATAACAAAAAAGGTTATCATCATGTCTGTAAATTTGTGGGATAAGAAGATACCCACTACCTGAGTTACTTTTCCATAGGTTTTCCAGCAGAGCATATTCAGTGGGGTCCTCAAAAGTTTATTATTATATCATATTTACATGTACCTTATATATCAAATATTATATATTCAAATCTGTTATTTTTATCACTCATACCCAGTCAAATTGTTTTTAGAATTCTAGACATAATGATAAGTATTCAACACTTGAAGTTTTCTTATTTTTAAAAAAAAAAGCCTCCTGAATTAGAGATAATTATAGAATTTATTTTGTAATGCTTTTGGTAAACTCCCATTTATAGCTAATAACCCAATAGCATAGTGATAATTATGCAAAGTAATAGATTAGTTGCATGTTTGACTACAGCACTCAACCTATTATCTACTCTGAATTTACCATGACTGTGCTGCTCATTCAATATGGCTATAGACAACCATCTAAATTCAATCAAGGGAACAATTGGAATGGTGCTAACTCAAAAAGTAGTAATGATTCAATCACTACATCTTTAGGACATTGTTTAAATTTTGTTAGAAAAAGAAAGTGCATTAGAACTTACCACTGATGGCATATGAATAAATGAATGCTAGTAGTCTATAGCAAAAGAGATTCTAGTGTGAAGGATTACATTCTGTTATGATGACTATGTATATTTCACTCTCTAATTTGGAGTTCTTTAGCAGGCATAATAAAATAATGCTTAATTAACACTGATGATCTTTAGCAAATAAGATTTTCAGTCATATCATCTTTGCTTTTCAATAATAAATTGATGTTCAACAAATGTTTATTGAAAAAGTGATTGTTCTGACAAGATAGTGACTTTCTAAGCTACATATACTATAAAAAGCTTTATATATATATATATATACATATATACACACATAGTGTCTTTCAAACATATTTTATAATTAATCATTTTATTTGACATTTGAATAATTTCAATTATTTAGAAGAAAAAGATATCCCAGCACCTAAACTGTTTCAGCCATAAATTGATATATATTTTATATTCATGATGACTTTGAAACCATAAAATAGTGTAATAATGAATTTGAGGTCAAATGAGACTTTATCTATTTATTTAACAAATAAATAGCTTTAATTTAACTTTAAAACTATTAAGAATTTAGCTTTAAAACTATTAAGTCCAAACTCTATCTGGAAGTATCTGGGCATTAATTGATATTCTATTGTGTCAACAGAGTCATTTTGATTAATACTTTCAAATATAATCTGCCAAACAAGAATTTGACAGTAGTTGCTCGACATGATTATAGCAAAGGTAGCAAAATTTCAAGAATTAGAAAGTCAATATGTAATATTATGTATAATACCCATATGTAATATAGTCTGAGCCTAGAACTCATTGTTTTTTTTTTTAAGAACTCATTCTTGATAACCACCTTTATTCATGTTCCATTTATCTTACTAAAACCTATTCATTTTCTAAAAACGCTTATATCTAAACATCACTTTCATTTTCACTTTAACCACCGAAAAGCATTTTGCCACTAACTCTCAACTCAATTTTTTCAAAATGATTATTTCTTCTACACAATTTGTATCTTGCATGTCATAGTAGTTTTTACAACTTTCTACTCTTATTTTTTCCTTTAAGAATGTTTTTTCCATTTGTTTTGTGATAAACACTCATGTCCATATCACAGCTGAGGTGTCACAAGTATTTATCTGTCCATTAAGTCAAGTTTGTTCTCCTTTATATCATGTGGAATTGTCAGGGAAAATATCAAGCATAAGATTATATTGCTATATTCCCCAGTTCTCCTGTCTTCCCTTTTTACTTGTTTTAAACTAGTTTATACTAAAATGTGAGTGGAAGTGATATCTGTTCTTTCTAGATAAAGGTTTGAAAAAGTCATTGTAGTATATCACATCTCTCTCTACTTTTCCTCATAGATGCAGAAAATTCTAAGATCACAAAGTAGAAGCAATTGGGTCATAAATCACCACACAAAAAGCCACCCACCGATTAAAAAGAACTGTACTGGATGTTCAATTAAATGAGGAACCAAACTTCATTATGTCAAGCCACTGATATTTTTTAACTTGTATATTTGATAACAAGTACCACTTTGGCTTAAATAACCCACAGAATGTAATACTCTCTAGTTTATTTTATCTCTATAGCTTCATTTTGTGTTACTTTCCCTCTCTCACTACTTTCTCTTCCCAACATATTATTCTCTCAAAGGATTTCATTATGTTGGTTACTCCTGCTTGGAATGGTGTTTAAAATATTTATGAAATGTACTTCCAGGCATTAGTGGCAGATACTGCCAGTGATTTGGCAAGATATCCTTTGATCTGTTTTTTTTTTTTCCAAATCTGTGTACTTCTCATCCCTTTTCATATGGTTTTGCATCTAAGAGTCTACCACTTATTTTCTTTGGAGGATTGAGAAGACTTCCTTAATAAATTACTTGCACGAAAACCTTCTTTCAATATCTGTAATCTGATAAATCTGATTTAAGTCATCATCTCTCAATCTCAGTTGAAATACCACCTATTCAGAATAGCATTTCTTGATGTCCCAGAAGAGATCATGTTTTCTGTAATATGATGTCTTTGTGATATGAGAATTTCATTATAGGGAATACTTTGTTTTTGCTTAGTGTATAGCATGGAATTGACTCTCAGTAAATACTTCATGAATAAATGGAACAAGCAAACGGATAAGAAACCAAAAAAGAAGATAGAACTCCCATTTAGTGATGTCTTAAAATAGAATCACTGTATAAGAAATTCAGTGTAATGTTTGCAAGCTATTTTCTTTATGTTCATTCCAACTGAGGTACCTTAAAGGACAGTAAATTATTTTGAATAGTTAATATTGGGGGAAAATTCATTATTCTAGCTGTTTTATTAACTACTAGTTTCCAGTTGTTGTTTTTTTTCTCTATCAGTTTAAATTAGAATTTCTAACCAACTCAACAAAAGGCATCCTACATAATTTTCTGTATGAATATTCTTAGTTTAATTAACAGTTACTAGTTGAACTTTATTTTGCACTAAGCATCAGGTTAGCCATTGGTGATAAAACGTTACATAAATATCCACAGTCCTTAATTCTATGAGACCTTAAATATAGCAGTAGTTTGTAAAGTGACGTGAATGCTTGACTAGAATTATAATATGCCGTTGAATTTGTGGCAGTTAACTAAATATTAGGACTTTACTTAAAGTCCTCCTGAATGGTGGCAGTTAACTAAATATTGGGACTTAAAGTCCTCCTGAATGTCCTTCAGCTCCTAATTGGAGTTATACAAAGTATTTCTGATTTTCTAATTTTGCTGTTTGTTTTAGCTCTTGATCCTTTGCAAGTCAGCCTCTAAACACTGCTTATTACAACTGGAAATGTCTCTGGGACAGTTTAGTTTGTCCCAACCCCCTGCAATAGATGCTGTTCTGTGAGTGATGAGAGTGACTTTAAAACAGACTTAGATTTGTGCAGAAGGTTCTTTTGGGAACAGTTGAATCTAATGGAAGAAAAGTATAAATGTTTTAGAAGCATGCCCTTACCTGTAGTGAGTCACCTACCTGAGTGAGTCACCTGAGAATGTAAAGGCAAAGGGGGATCAGGAGAGGTTGATTGGACTTTTTAAAGCTGGGGCAAGAGGATTGAGTTGTCCAAGACCTTGTATAATTTGCAAAGGGTAGGGCAGCCTGAACTGAGCAGCAGAAATGCTAGGCTAGAGAGCAGTTTGCCTGAGGAGAAATGTAGCAGCTGAGCAAGGAAATCCGCTGTGCCTGGGGAATGCAGTGTGGGCAATCCACCTGTGAATAATCAATGCCTGGCTGATGGCTGCATATGCCCTTGGGTATTTTTTTTGAAATACTCCTTCTTACTAGGTTTGGATCTGGTAATAATTAGTTGTTCTCTAATTTGCTGCCTCTCTCAAAAGTAATTTTTATTCAGTAATTTTTATTCAAATGATCCTGTTTTAAAATTGGCAAATCAGACTCATAGCTTACTTTTTTGTAATTATTTACATCTTTCCTTTATCATCTAGGCAAATCATTTTTATTTTGCTGTATTCATATTAATAATGATCACCATGGAAAATTACAAATACTTCTACAAGGTATTAAATGTCAACAGCTGCCAATTTTTGGGTAAAATGATTTGATCTATGGGAATTACTGTTCGTGAGGGATTATATCAGATGACAATACTCATACTTGGTTATAGAAACTTGCCAAAGTTATCAGTAGTGTTTGCAGAATTTCCCTTTACATTCATCATAAGTTACTAAAAGTATTCAATCAGGAAAAGGTATCTTTGTGTGTCCAGTGCTAGCGAATACAAAATAGCTCTTATTTGATTTAGACTATATATCTCTCATGTCACAATTCTGTTTAATAAAAATATTTCATTAAAAAATTGAAAACTAATAAAAATACTGGCAATTCAACATAGATAAGAAAACAAAATCCTGAGTTACTCTAAAATATTTAGATGGTTTGGGTGCCTATAGAACAGTTTGAGGTGGTCCAAACATATAGGTCATTTCTCTTTGCAACTGCATATGTTTCAATTTAATATAAAACTATTGGTTATAAAATAGCTTTTTGAAAAGCTATTTTATGACAATGATGTGAATTTCTTGTTTAGGTGGTTTGGTATATAGAATTGATTTTCCTGTGTGTGTGTGTGTGTGTGCGTGCATGCTGTCTTGACTGATATTAAGACAATAGAGCCAATAAGGTGAAATAAGGTTGACTTTTGCCTAGAAATAATTGACAATTCTTGCTTTTTAAAGTAAAGGCAACAGAATGAAGAGGACAAAGGTGCAGTTTGAATATCTGGAAAAATGAGCTGAGAAGACCTGAGCAAAGGTGAGAAGAAGCAGAGCCCAGAGAGCATCCTGAGAAAGGACAGTTCTGAACCATGGCTCTGCCTTTGTTCTGGTCTCCTCTTGTGATGACCTTTCTGACAGTAAATTTCTTACTAATGTCACATAGAGTGACTGGCAGTTCTTCTACTGGAAACTTAAAATTACACTGTGTCATCTTAATGGAATTTTTAGAAAAATAAGTTCATACATTATAGATGTTTTCTCACAGAAGAGCTACAGATCAAGGGATTATGTAATAGTTTGTCTACCTCTTGTGTTGTGGGTAAAGATGAGTACTTGAACTGAACTGTCATAAAACACAGCTCTTTTCCATAAAAGATGAGTTTCAAAATAATACCATCATAAGTAGTTTAAGAATTAAGTGTCAGAGGACTTTTTCAAAATCAAAAAGGTGGAATTTGAGCAAGGTAAAAAAGCAGGTGTGTATGTGTGTATGTATGTGTGTGTGTGTGTGTGTGTGCGCACGCGCTTATGCACTTGCATATGTATGCATTTTGAGGATGTGTGTGAGACTTTTTTAACCAGTAAATAAATTGATGTTTATATATTCTACTTTAATGTGAAATAAGAGTTTCAAATATTTTCTATCTATTTTTGCAGAGAAAACAAGAGAGTAATAATTTCAAATTAGTGATATTTCAGAACAAAAAGAAGCCTGTGTTTATGGACTATATGCATGATAAGTACCTTGGGGAAATTTTCAGTACATTGTATTGTTATTATATCTTGTTTCCTGAATCACAATATACTTTTTGCCATATTATATTTTAATATGTAGTTTGAAAGCCTTTAGTGCATTCTTGAAGGCACTTGAATACTCAAATGCTTGTATACTCCCTGGGATTAAAGACAGGATTAATATCAACCACAACAATAGTTATAATAATAATAAATACTGTCCTTTTATTGTAATTTTACAATATGACAAACTTTATGCATTTAAAGATTTTCACTTAATCTTTATAAAATCTAGAAAGATAACTTTTATTTTTATATGATAAGTGGCTAATCTAAGGCTTGGAGAATGTGAGAAAGTTGGCACAGTTGGGATATGAATGCTGAAAGTATAAAGCAAGCCAATAAGATTTTAGAACAAGAAATGTAAAATTAATAATCGAAAAATCACCTAGTGTCCAGATTAAACAATATATGGTATAGGGCAAACAAAGTTGTTTGAAATGTGGTATTTTATCATTTGTAAAACCCTGTTTGTATCTTTTTTTCTTTACCAAACAAGTGTCAGGGTGACAGATGACAGCATAGGGAAAGGGGGGATGTAAAATAATACGCTTTGTGTGTTTAGGCCACTAGCAAGTCTTCCAAAGGTCAGGTACTGAGCCTGACTACAGTAATTCTAAACAGCCTTTGGCTCCATCAAATTGCCTAAAAGTCAGTCCTATGAATCCATGTCTTCAGTTGTAAAGGAAACATATCATTCCCTTATTTCTAAATCCCTACCGATATCTCACTAGCAGAGTAGAACAATACAGATTAATACCAAACAGCTACATCTACATGAGTATGACTGGAAAAAGAAAGGGTGACTTTCTCTTGCTGGCTCATCAAATTCCCACTCCTTTCTGCCAGTCTTTGGGGCTTCCTTCCCACTCTCATTCTTCTGATGCCACTTTGGGATCTTCCCAAGTGAACATTAATGCTTCTTGAGAATGGATAGCAGCTCTTTTACCCTTATTTCTGTGTCTTCTGGAACATATTTAATATCCTTATTGGCTTTAAAACTAAGAAATCACAATCTACCCCTTGAAGTAAATTCTTTACATTTTTGTATTTTCTAAAGACTATTAGTAGGTTTTCATTCTCATGTAACCGTGCAATATGTCTAGATTCTAGAGTGCTTTTGACCTTTAGATTTGGTCAGCATTTTACTCACAATTTTCTATATAACCTGACTTTATATTTTTCACAATTTTCTCTTTCTTAATGATTTTAATATTTTCTGGATTGTTTGGTGCTTACAATTTTATGGAAACATTTGGCTTATTTTCTTAGACTGGCTCCTGTATACATTTTTCTTATCAAGACAGTTTATAAAGTGATTTATGAAAAGCTTTTGTAGGCCCAGGATGATTTTCCTGTTTCCATCCTGCTCTGAGGGTCCTTGAAGAACAAGCCCTTTCTTTTATCCTAAGTATCACTCTTTTATCTAAGTATCAAGGTCTATAGAAATTGTCAACTGAATGAAAGATTAGACAGGAAAGAGGAAAAGGATAATTTAAGGAATTAAAGAAGGCAAAGTAAAACAACAAGATATGAAAAATGGAGAACGGCTGAGTTGAAGGTGTAAGAGGAATAACAAGGTAACTGTCCAATGTCCAATAAAGCAAAAGGGTGCTGTGGACATTTATGCCAAATTACTTCAAAACATTCTCTGCCCCTGCCCCATGCTTTGTAATCTTCTCACCTTATTCTCTGAATTAAGAACTTTGGAGTAAGGACTTAGTTTAGATTTTCATTTTCCTTTACAGTTTTTCCTTTATAGTTTCCTTTATAGTATTTCCTGTCCTAACTCTAACTTCATCACTCTTTGCATTTGAACTACACTTGACACAAAAACCTTGATTTGTCATTGGGTTATAACAGCTGCTCCTTGGATTTATCAACATGTCAAAATGTCAGGTGCTGACACTGGTCTGTGGGTATTACTTGGGGCAGTCTTGATCATTATAAAAATACATGAGCCTTTTCCATCCAATGTATAGTCCTAGCAGGACTTTGCTATAGGAATTATGTAACACTTCTGTGTTAAATATCCTATGTGGCCCTTGATGTAAAAATATGATGACCGTATTTTTAAATTTTACAAATAGGAAAATGAACTGACTGTTTATAGATGATCCTAGTTACTACTCAGAAAGATTGCAGGCACTCATCAATTCTAGTTATTTGGAAAATTTATGTATCACTAATAAAAGCATATGACTGCATAAACTGTGGGATGTTGTTTGCAGTATCCCCAAGTATGGGGATTATATTCTTGTTCATTTTCAAGATTGTGCACAATATGTACCTGAAATGCTTTTTAAAGTCAAATAGCTAAGATTTACAGGTAATTATGTGAATAATAATGTGACCTGATAACCAAGGATCTATAATACCTTATATAATCTCAAGTTTTAGTTAGGTGCTGTCTCTCATGGGTTCTACAACCTTCACAGGCAACTGGGAGTTTCAAACAAGATAAAAAGTAAAAGCATTTTATTGCCAAAGGATCTTGAAATTTAGAAGTAGAACTTCTGTTTAGGTCAGTCTGCTGTCCTATCTATTTCCTCTTCACAGGGTTATGGTATACAGTTCTGTTGCCCCCACCTTTACACTTAGGTGATTGATAGTTAAATAATTTAGATGACAACACCAATGGATAAGACTATAAGGAGGTTTCTCCCTTGTAAACACTCTTGTCATATGACTATCTTTTTAAGGTGCCGCCCTTTAAGTTTTTTTTTCTAGCTACGTGGAGAGATAATGTTTGCTTTTGAGAAATTATACCAATCATAATTCAGCTCTTTTTCAGGTGCTCTAAGCTTCTACTTTTTAGGTCTTAGAATATCAGAGACAAAATATACCCTTTACAATATCTTAAGTGTCACTGCTTTTAAATGTGAATAAAACTGATTTTACACAATATACAGTTGCAAGCAGGAACTGACCAGTTCTTATAGGTCATTTACTATATTCAAGAGACTTCATCGCTTAGAAGCTAAATGATATTGAAGATAATCATCAACTCTATCTGAGATCAGAACCTCTATCTTTGGTCTGAGTAAATTTGTATCACTAGACAAATATCTTTAGTTTGCAAAATCTCTCATATCACATGAATTTTTATTATTTTACTAGTATTTTGGAATTTAGAGTAATATAACCATTAGAAAATGTTCAGTTTTAACTACCACCTATAAACTGTTTATTCATAAAGTCTAAGATATCTAGATATAACTTTATGAAGTGATTTTTATATATTCTAAAGGTTTGATGGGATTTTATGAGGAAAAATAAGAAAAATATTTGACTCAAGAATGACTTTTTTCTCCTCAAGAAAAGATCCAGTCTTCAATAGACCCAAACATTTCATAAGTATCAATATTTATTCATAATTTGTAATCTATGTGTGCATTAGGGGAACTAATCAGTCATAATTCCAAATATTTAATCAACTGTCCTCCGGGGATTATGATAGAAATATACAACACAGATAGAAAAGATCAAATTTCAAGGATCTGGAGATACTATCAACTATTTCCTTTTCATGCAAATGAATATTTCAGAAAAAAAAGCTTCAATTTTTAGCAATAATTCTTCTTAGGAACTTTCCAGAACAACTTTAAACTTTTAGATATATGATATAGTATAAACTTATAAATATCACTTCTGATATGTGCTGCAAGAAGTTAATTTTTATTAGTTTTACAATTTATTTACTTTCACTTTACTAGAAAATAATTGACATTTATTGAGTTTTTATTAAATAGGACAATATGTAGTAGACATTATGAATTACCAGTGAAAAATAATTTCATTCTATCAAAATTATAGTTTAGACATGGACTGCATGTCTATGAAAGTTGCATCAAGAGTACAGGGTATTTATTTTAAAGATAGCAGTGTACACCTTTACTAAAATGTAAAGCCACGTTCTGAAATATAGCCTTTTAATTTCATTGTGGCAGACTTGCCCTATACACATTTTATACAGTATTTTCTCAGTCTTTTGTACTTTTGTTATTGTTTTATAGAGGAAATCATTGTTATAGATAAGGACAACATTCAAAATTCAGTCTTTGAGTTTCATGTACACTTTTGAAAGCGTTTTCTCCCAAAATATTATAAGCATGTTAAAAATATAAAGCACTGAAAGTGAGACAATCCTAAAGACATCATACACAGTCACCAAAAATCTAAGCATTTGTCTCCTAAAAAGAAAAGTATCTATTTTCGGTTTTTCAGTTTCTAAAAATACATTTCTATATTCCTTAGTGTCTTCTGGGCTTATGGGTTGGTGAGCAAAGTTCTATTACATTATTGGTGAAATATTTTTGAAAGTTCTCACAAAATGAAGCTTGTCTTTGGAAATACTACATTGTGAAGAACATGTATTTTTATCGATTTCAAGTATGTTTCATAGTAACATCAGGTGTTTCATGGGGGATAAAATAGAAATGCTAGATAGTTCTATTTTGGAGAGAAAGACTACTTGATGGTCAGTGTTCTTCAGTGATATATGCCTGTGAAACCCTTTCCTGTGTCGTGGATAATGTTAACAGAATGGTTTTCCTTTACTACCCACACTGACTCATTCTCCCACATCCAATACGCCACCACAGGGAAATAAGAACAGGAGTCATTTCACTTCTCTTATAACTGAACTGTGTTGACATCAACATTTTGCAAATGTAATGTTTATTTGAATTATCTGGGCACCTTGTTAAATGGTAGCTTTTACCCTTGGTTTAGGAATAGTCTGAATTTCTAGCAATTTCTCAGGAATAAAGGAGCTAATCAATAAAACTCTTTTATTCTAACTGTAGCTGTGCCTTTTCACTGACCTACAGTGGTGGTGAGACTGTGGGTAAGTATTGCCTAGTGAATAAAAGGGTAAAATGTGGTATTGAATAGTGCAATCCATACATATATAGGGAAATTAAGAAGTGAAGGGAGAGTCAAGAAGAATGGAGGTCAAAGTGGTAGAACAGAAATTGGAATAAAAGAATATCTTGGAAGAAACTAGTAAACATGCTTTTGTAGCAAATCTATAGTCCTTCTGCTGAAGTTGCTGCCAGCCCTCTAGCCTGGAGGAGAAATCTGACTGACCAAGGAGCAGCGATAAAATCTTAGCAAACTGTCAAGTGCAGTGTTGATAAGATCATCCTTCTGAAATACCTCCATACCTGGCAGAACCTGGCTCAGATGGCTTGCTATAGAGAATGTACCATTGAGAGTCAGAGCTTCGAACTTAAAATAACATTTTTTAAACTTTGTCATATAGGTGACTTAATATCCAAGCTGATTCTTTTGTAGTAAGTACACTTTTTCAAAGACATTGGGTTTTCAAGATCTTTGAACAGGAGTTCCATAAAATTTTATGAAAATTATTCACTGGTGGAAGTCAGCTAAATCTGCAGTGATTGAATATAAAATAAACAGACCTAAGAAGAATTTTAAATGATTCAACTATCAATAGACATTTTTAAATTATGAAACTAACATAAAGTTACAAGTATCCAATATTCCAGACAAGATACCATGCTTTTTAAATTAATAAATCGGTTAGTTTTTTCCTTTCTTTTAAATCTTTAACTTTCCTTTTGATATTTTAAAAGTGAGTTTGGTGCTTATGATTGATAATAATAACTTTTACATTTAACCATCTCTCATTCCTTTATTGATTTGTCTATTTTCTTACTATTTTTTCCCCTTTGATCTCATTTAGCATTTGGGTGCACTTTATTGATTTCACCCTGCGGTCAATTTATATTCAAAGTTTGCATTTGGTTCAGCAGAATTGCTTGTAATATTGGATATTTAACGAGGACTTTCAGAGACAAATGTCTGATTTATCTGCTACGACAGCCTATACCAATTTGTAGGGGATGAAGAGGAAAGTATTCTTGTATAGTAATTAAAGATTATTTATTCAATGATTTTTGAGATAATATGCTAAAGTGAAATCATTTCAGAAAACATTTTTAGCCATAGTTCCGTCAGGAGACATTATACTGTGGTGTGCTGAGCTGAGAGAGGATGGAGAGGCGAAGTTTCATGTGTTTCTACACGTAGCCCACACTTTTATTCCCATTTTACATTTAGCTGTATTCAAAATTCAACTGCAGGTTGTAGAAACTTTGTCATTTCTTCCATTTCCATCTTGTCAAATTGATTGTCTCAAATTCATTTTATTCTTAAGTATGTTCATCTAGATTCATAACTAATATGTATAATTAGGATGTATATCATGGCGATAAAACAGAATTTAATTTTACGAAGACAACATCAATACATCATGGGGATTTTCTACTGAAAATTCCTGCTGATCTAAATGGATTTTAATGGGAGTTTCACCTTGTATTTCAGTATAATTGTGTTAAAAGATGAACTGTTGTCATAGAGGGAAATACATCTGGAAATGATCTAAACTAATTCTCTTCCCCCCACTCCTCTCTCAAAATTGATCCGAACTAACTCTTTCTCTCAGAGGTAATTCAGTGACAAGCCTTTTAGAGGGATGATGAATGGAATGGAATGTTTTTGAACATGAATTTTTGTGTGTGTGGGGAACCTAATTAGCCAACTTAAACTACTTCTATTCAAACACTCCAGAAAGATAACACCAGTCACAAGTGTTAAATATCTGTTTTGCTTTACTTTGCTTACTCATGCATTTATTCAACACTTGCTATGGCAGTTTATCTAAAATTAGGTCCAAAGTAATTTAGGCAGCCATACCCTATGTGAAAGATTCTGGAGAAAGCTTTAAATCATAGTGACAGCCATTAGAACTTGCTTAAAGGAAATGCATTTCTGAATAACTCCCGAGGAAACAATAAGGGAAAAAAGCTGTCAGTGTATCCATAAGGTCTCATAAGAAATTATTCAGCATTTAGATATGTGTACCTTAGGAAGAATTAGGAATTGCATTATTTTTTTTTGTATTTTTATACATTAAAAAAATTAATAGCCTGTATTTATTGTGCATTTTGTCTGGTGTCATGTACACATCTTGTTGCATGGGTAGTACCATTTTATCAAATGTTCAAAGTTTTATAACGTTGTTGTTACCTTCATTTTACTGATGAGGGAAAAGTGCAGAGAAATTAAATGATATGCCTGAAGTTACATCAGTAGTTACAGACAGACAGGCATAAATGACAGCAGTGTGATCCTGAAACAAATTCCTAACTTCTATGCTCTTTCATTTCAATCCTACCACTGATTTCTGCATTAAGTATCAGGAAGTCCTGCACACTGATTTCTCCAGCTGTCATAGATGAGCCAAAGATACCAAAATGTTAACAGAGACTCCTCTAGTTCATGCTCTTATAAACTTCTAAATTGAGAAAACATTAGACAAAAGTTTAAATGATGTTTCTTGAATATAATAAATATGTTTTGAGATCTAAAATAATAGATGTCTACCATATATCAATGTAACAGTTTGGTGCTGCTATTTTAGTTCAAAAGATGTTGATAGATTGCTAAAACTAAACAATATGGTGACTCAATATATAGTAGCATAAAAACAAAGTCTGTTATACTGAAAAAAATATTCAGTAGTTCACTTGATTTTGGAAGTATTTTAAGCTGTGTTAAATTGTAGGATTAGTAGTTTAGTATATTTTAATGCAATTAAAAAAACATTTCTACAAAGCTTTCCCTAAATTAAAGGCTTTTGCTATTATGTTCTTGCTATGTAACTTCTGACAGAAATTGGTAGGAAAGAAGGTATTTATATTGTTACAGAAATGGAATTTAAAATATTTTACTAGAGTGAAATCAGTATGTAACTTTGAGGAATTTCACGTGAAATAATCAGGGTTGACATCCTTCAAAGAAATTGCTTAGTATGGAGATTCCTCAAAAACTTAAAAATAGAGTTATCACATGATTCAGCAATTCTGCTTTGATTTATCAACACAAAGATCATGAAAGTATTAATTTAATGTAATAGAATCAGATATTTAGTGGCAAATTAAAGTAGTATACGCATATGCTGATTCCCAATAATGAATACCTGAAACTTATATAATGTTTTAATGTAATATTACATCAAAATAAACTTAAATATGTAATATTACACATATTTGCATATTTTATCATTTTTAAGGATGCATTCAGGTACAAAAGTTTTGATTTTTTTTTATACTTATTGCCATTTTTATAACCTTTATTCTTCTTTGTATTCAAATTATCATAGGCTTTTCAACTTTCAATAGTAGCAAAAAATGTAGCATTACTTTACATAAATAGATATATTTGTTGTATTGTGAATTTCCTCATTTTTTGTTGGTGTGAGTTTTAACTTTGTTTTAAATATTTATATTTTATTAATAGAGGTTAAAAATGTCTTCTCATGGGAATTATATTCACTTAACATTTTCAGTTTTTTAATTTCAGAAATACTTTCATTCAATTTTCTTGACAGACTTTTGCAAATTAAATGATTAAATGGTGAAAATCCCATCACTTTGAACACCAAAGAATGCTTGCTCTTGGAAAGCCAAATTCTAGTTAATCAGTTTTGATTCACAATAGCAGTAGCATAGAAGGTAACAAAGTCGCATAAATAATGAGTGACTGAGTGATGTATCTTTATCTTAAACTTGTTTTATACATACCTCTACATAGAGGAAAACTGAGCTAGAAATACCTATTGAACAAAATTTTGATTGGAATCAAATTTATCTTTGTTTTATCATCATGTTCTGAATCAATATTAAAAACAAAATTATGTTTAGCCCATCTTTCAAAAGAAGGTAAGATTTTAAAAATCATTGAAAGCATTACCCTATAAAAATATTAACTGCATATAAAATATTTTCAATATATTATATAAAATTATGAAGATAATTCAGAGTTCACAGTATTTCATGTTTATCTGATAAAATTGCATCAAGTATTATTTTCTATTATTCAAATGTGTTGAAA
This sequence comes from Uropsilus gracilis, assembly GCA_004024945.1. Taxonomy (NCBI): domain Eukaryota; kingdom Metazoa; phylum Chordata; class Mammalia; order Eulipotyphla; family Talpidae; genus Uropsilus; species Uropsilus gracilis. Next base: position 171,979 of record PVHY01000375.1, on the reverse strand, counting down.
TTATTTTTGAAAATAATAAACATGGCAATTGATGTGTTGAAGGAAATGACTAGAAAGATATTTTGCCTTGTATCACTTAACAAGCTTGAACCCAGGAGAACAGGTAGATGGCAAGTTTATAAAATGTTTAATCATTGCCAAAATGAATTATCTCAAAACTTAAGGCGTGCACTAATCAAATTGTATCTAAGAAACTAGAGATATGTACAAAATAGGACAAAAAGGAATTCATATGAAAATAGAAAATTTCATGCTGAAGAAAAGTTGTTTGAAAATGATATGTTTGGATACAGAAACAACTTTGAAATCAGAAACAGTGAGAAATGTTGTTAAAACTCAGACTGCAAAATTATATATTAGTATAGCTTACAGAATAGTATAAAAATAGCAGAGCTAGTCATTATGACAGAATATTGCAGGTTTATGATTATTTGACTTCAAAACAATATTCAAGTAGTTTAAATTGAAAATAGATAGTCTTATTTTTGACAGCATTAGTCTGAACACTGAGCTACTCAAATCTAATGTCAAAAAATGAGTCATCTTTAATCTTACAATTTTAAAAAGTCAAGTGCAGGTGGTCAGAAATCAGCACAACTGAGAACTTTAGCTACCAAAATATTTTGTATTCAACATAATGTATTTATGAAGTAAACATTGAATCTTGCACTCTAAATGCTTACTTTTCTCCTACATCAAAATTCATATTGTTTAAAAATCATAGTGTGTTTTGAGTAAATATTAGATACATGAAATTATGAGTTAAAATTATATTTGCAATCAACCTTTGAAATAAGTTATAATTAACAAAAAAAACAGATTCATTATTCTGAAACTATTGAAAATATCTTTTCATATATCATTTTTATCACAAATGTAATAATTACGCTCTAATCGCTAGTTGACAAAACATGTGATTATAATTTTAGCTAAAGATGTTTACACCAAATATGGGAGAGTTTTACTGTGCAATTAGGTATTTTCTCTGCCTATATTACATATTTAAATATTTTTATTCACAAAACTACTTGACATAGTTGATATAAAGGATAGTCTTACAATTTAAGGTAACAGGAAAATTTCACTTATAACACGTTTTTCCTAAGAAATTTTTTTATTAAGAAGTTTGTATTATTGAAAATCTCTCTTTCGGTTATAGGCTACTCCATTTGCAAATGAAGTAGATTCTTGTCATGAGTAAAATAGGAGTTTTGAAAATAAATGAGAATATCCAGACTACAAATGCATAAAAATGTATGACACTTAATTTACCAAAAGTGCGGAAAAATAAATCTGAAAAATGATACCAAACTCTGATCCTTTATATTTTTATAGTATAAGACTGAAGCAATTATAAACTATACAAACATATTCAGAATGAGCTCTCCCTGAAACCACTTTCTATATCTCTTTTTAAATTTTAATATTTCATATGAATTATTCATATATAGATGAACCTTTGCCAAACTAGACATTTCTGCTTTTGTTTTATGTGAAATCTATGTTTCCTAAGTGAGAATCATCACTTTCTTTGTATTAATTAAAAAATAGGTTTATGGGCCAGGCTCTGCTTTATATCTGCATCTGGAGGTACTCATGTGCCCTCAATAGGACTTACATTCATCTGTTCTTTCTTTCCATCACCATTATTTGTAGTTTACTTTATGTTGCATTTCAAATAAAATTCAGAATCCTCATATGCCTTACAATGTCTTAAAAAATCGTCTCCTTTTCCAAACCACCTCTTCCTACTCCCTCTGAAAGCAGGAAGTCCTGGTGTGGGAAGATCTTCCCTCTGGGAAGTTCTGCTCTAGCTTTAGTAGCTTCCCTTCTATTACTGCAACACACATAAGCCAAATAAACCCTTTCTTGACTTTGCTTCATCTCAAAACATTTTTCTTTTTCTGTTTTTTTTTTTTCTTACTGGGTTAATAATGCCATTCAAGTCTCAACTCAAATTTCACATCTCAAATTTCATATCTCCAAAGAGAGTCTATGTAAACCCACCCTACGTACATCATCTCCCTTATTTCAAATTTAACACAATTTATGTATCTGTTTGTTTCTCTGCCATACAGGAATATAAGTTGGAGGAAATTATAGAAATACTCATTAATAATTATTTGATTTATGGAAACTAACTAGGATGAGAAAAGCTTCCATAATCATTTTTGAGAAATAAATGCTGCTTTTTACACCAGAGAGATTCACAATACAAATTAGCATATTAAAGGCTCAGCATATTTTGTAGTAGAGAAACCTATTTTGTTTGTTTGACACAGTTTCCAAAGGGTTTTTGAGCATGAAACCTTTATTTTTGTTTGTTTGTATTAAAAGGTAGCTATTAACATTTCTCTTAAGTATTGTTTTATGGAAAATTTTATGGCAAACATTCATCATTTCTTATACTATTGAGTTTTTTTATAATTCATGATATCATTTTATAAGCATTCCAATAAATATATAAAAAGAAAAGTTTGAAGTATTGAGACAGTCACAATGTGTTTTCTGAGAGAACTAAGTTTTGTCCAGAAAGAAAAAGCATTATGCTTTTAGCTTTCTTGCCCATGGTTGACAGTTGATGGAACAGTGCATGGAGTAATATGTTTTCCTTTTGCTTTCCAAATTTGTATTAAGCCCATAGCAATTCTGTAGCAAATTTAATGATGTTGTGGGGGAAAATGTCTAATATAAAATATTTTATTATAAAAGTAGCAAAACATTAAGGCTATACTAGACCTTCCTCTATGTTTGACAGCATGGGGAAAAGTACTATAGTTGTGGGAAAGGATGTAAAATGTTTTTAGAAATGAAAGCAAAAACCTGAACTGAATAGACATTATCCCATAGTGCTCAACTCTGTAGGATACTTTTATTGTATTTTGTGTTTGATAAAATAGTTTTTCATGTTCAAATTTGGGAAAAGTTTAGCCTGTTCTGGCATAATGGATCAAGTTATAGATTCTTTTCCCACTTCTGAAATGATACATTGAAATGTATCTCTAGAATGATAACTGAAATATTTAGTACAATTTGTAAATGAAACTTTCAAATCTTTAATAAAGGGAGAAGATAATAAATTTATAAGATTTAGAAATCTCTTTTTTAAGGTGTTAATTTCTGTACTCTTCTTATTTGCAAGAATGTTAATAAATTTCAATTAAAATTTTATTGATTTTTCCAAAAATGAATCTTATATACAGAACTCTGTACATTTTAGATATTATAGCATTCCTACCAAGTGTTAGCATTCAAGATTAAAAAAAAAATCCATCTCTCCCAAATCTAGACCCTTAGACTGAAATCCAATATCCTCAATTATTTTCAGCATAAGAAAGTATATATGCAAATATATTGTGTCATGGTTAAAACATGGAATCAACCCTAAATGTCTATCAACAGATGACTGAATAAAGAAATTATCATATATGTATATACCCAATGGAACATTACTAGCTATTTAAAGAGATAAAATAATGCTATTTAGGACTAAGTAGATGGACATTAACTTAATTAGGCTAAGTGAAATAAATCAGAGAGTGGAAGGCAATTATTGGATGGTTTCACTCATTTGTGAAAGAGAAGTCAACAAACAAAAAAACACCAAACTGGCAAAATGCACACAAGTAACTCTTAGACCCTCTGAAAAATAATGATGGCTCCCAGACCAGGGTGGAGAAAAAAAAAAATTGAGGGAGGAAATGGGATGGAGCTGGGAGAGTTTATGTGATAAGGTACTGGCACTGGAGGTTTGGTGGAAGGTGACCGAAGTTTGTGCACGTGTCAAGGTCTGAAGTTGTACTCCCATAATTATATAGTTATGAAAACAAATGACAAGTCAATAATACTTGATTAAAACAAATAGAATATATCCCTTGAGAACATCATACACAAATACTGCTACCTTTTAGTAAGGCTAAGAAAATTAAACAACTATTAGACTATATTTTCTTTAATCAGATTATGTGTGTTAAACCATTAATCTAGTGACCCTTCTAAGAAACATTATTAAGTGGGCATTAAGGGTTGACTAAGATTATTTCTAAACTCAGTTCCCACAGCTGTAAATAACACTCAAGTTAATTCACAACAGTAGATTACTTAAAGCTACTATGGCTTTCAAGGCATACAGCAGTGCTAGCATTTCCCAACTAATACCTGATGTTTGCAATTGCCCCATGCCAGCAATTTGTATGTATATGTATAATCTCATTTAATTTTCACAGCAATTCTGAAATGGGTATTAATTACTAGAATCAGAAATCAGAAGTCAAACACTGCCTCTACCGAAACCCAGTATCTTTCTATGTTTGTCAAGGAATAGAGATTTTAGTTTTGAAATAATGTGCAAAGAATTATATATGGGAGAGAGCCGGAATCAACTGCAAACTTTTTTTTTTCTCAATTCTGAAATTGAAAATAAAGGGACAAGCATAAGGACTATTTTTGGAGGGTTTTCAGAGCAAAATGGTAACAGTTTTTAGGCATGCGTTTAAAAGTTTTAAAGGTGGTTTCAGGTCAGAATTTGGTATTGTAGAATATTTTCAAGTTAGTGAGCCCAAAGATAGCAACTAAAACAATCACATCATGTTCAGGTGGGAAGCAGAGATCAGTCAATAGTCATTAGTGACAGTTTTAATTATCCACTGAACATTGACTGAGCCCCTACTATATTTTAAGAACTTGGCTTTCCGTAAGAAGACTCTTAAAGGAATCAATGTGTAGAATGGGAGGCTAATAGGTAACTAGGTGATAGATGTTATAGGAAATATTTTCAGGCATCAGAACTAGGTTATGAGTCACTGCCACTTCCATAGATTTAGTAGGATAAAATTAGGATTTGTTGTTGAGAGAACAACAACAAATGTGATATATGAACAAGGTTTAGAAGACAGTAGTAAAGACAGGCCACAGAATGAAGGCAGAACATTATTAGCTGATAGGCAAAAGCATGGATCATAAAGTAACTCAGTGTCTGGGAAAGGTTCTCATATCCTCGGATGAACTGCCATCATCACAAACTCTTATTTCCTGGTTCCTTCACTGTCTTTTTCATGTTTATCTCCCATTGTCATATACTAATAAAGTTAGTCAGAAAAAAAGTGAAGCTTTTATAGTAGGAACTTTTCTGCCATCTTTAAATTTAAGTCTGGTCTAGGAACTTAATTTATAACTACTGAATGTATTAATACATTTTTCCTTTTATGATATGCACCATGTGTTATACCTCTACTGCATCTGTAGCTGTCCTATCTTTAGCTTATAGTATATACTACATATATGTAGTATAGATAACTCTAAGTTACAGTTCCAGATGGGTTCTCAATCTATTATGCTCAGTATCACAAAGGAAGGGCCTGTGCTAGTCAAGCAAACACAAATAAAGCTGGCAGGATGCCAAGAACCATTGTATACTAGTTTGATTGTTGGGGTTGAGATAAGTTGAGTATCTAATTGAGCTTGCTATTTCCTTGTGAAACTAGATCCAATTAAAAGCAGGTTTATTCTGATGTATAGTTTAAATGCCCTGACTTATCAGTATAATTTAGGAACAATTTGTGTCAATAACATTAAACTACCTTTCATTCTTTTGTTTTTGTGTTGAGGCAAGTAAGATATTTATAGAAATCTTATGACTTGAATAGTTTTCATATAATTTTCTCGATAAAACGATCCTTTTGATAATTTTATTATATTTCTTCTCTAAACTGCTCAACAATCCCTTCTATGTATTATTTTGTTTTAGAAAGAGAATAAAGTCCAAAACACATACCTCTAGTAATTGTAATATTAGACTCTGATAAGAAAAAAACAAGTTAAGTATTCACTGAAGACAACATGGAATAATATAAAATACTTAGAATTATTGTATAAGCATAGCCTCTATTAAGGAGTCACAAAAACCATGTTTTGCAAAAAAACAAAATCACAATATGTTTTCCAACTGTGAGGGAAAAGGTCTAACCAATCAGAGATGCCCAATGAAACATTTGCACTCTTGGCATTAGGATGTGTGAATGCATGTAAAACTTACCAAATAAATTTTATAGATATTTGTACACTGTTGGTGGTAATGTAGACCTGTCCAGTCTTTATGGGAAATGATATAGAACTTTTTCACTATATTAAAAAATAAATTAATATATATACCAGCAGTTCTATTCTTAGATGTCCACCCCAAAAATTTAAACACTACTTCAAAGGATGTTATACATGCAAATGTCCATTGCAGAAAAAGATGGGAGGGTGAACACTGGACTATGATGAAGAGCTGAATGTGTTTGGGTGGTGAGCCAGCCCATGTCTTTGAATCATGTATACTGTTGTAAACAATGTTACTTCTATAAAAAAGATAAATGAATAAAGAGATAAAATACAATTTTATTTCTATTAAGAATGCCACTTTATTAAGAATATTCTTTATAAGAATATTATTAAGAATATTACTTTTATTAAGGGAATGTTGGTTTATAATATAGTACATGAATTCAGAGTGAAGGTTCACAATTTGTCAGTTATACATTAACACACTATGCCTACCATCAAAGTGGAAATAAGTCTACTACAGATCAAGAAAGTAGTTGTGCATTTTCTGTTTTCACATTTTTTCTCTACCTTCACGGGTTTAAAGTCTGACTCCCTTGAATCAAATTTAGACATGAAGTAATATTTCCATTTACTAACAAATTAATCTAGTAAGTTTCCTAAATATATATATATATATATATTTCTTTAAAAAATCATATATTGTAAAGAATGTTGTAAGTTTTGAAAGTATTTTTCTTTAAAAATTACACAAAAAAATTACAGCTTCCAAGCAAAATGTTATTTTTTATTTTCTACATTCATCATCAAAGATGCTTCCGCTTCTTTGACCTCATATTCACTTGCTTCATTCCCTCTACCTCCATTCTCTGTAGGCTTCTTTTCTACTTCTTGCACCTGGACTCACTACGTTATGTAAGACAAATAAATAACCAGTGTTCCTCCTGACTTGCAGTGTTGCTGATACTCTAGCTGTATAGCTCATCAGTAAAGCTATTAATTTCATAGAAATTTCTCAGAAAATATTATGTTATTCCATCTCGCTTAAAACAAAAATTAAGCATTTGTGAACATGTGTGAATGTGTATGAATGCATATAAATGTGTGTGTGTGGTTCTCTTTCTGCACTTTTTCCTGGGAATTTCTCCTATTGTGATGTCAATAGTCCTATAAAATTATTATTATTGCTATCATTTTAATCGAATCATCTTTGTATATTTATTTCAATAGAATACTGATATTTACGTCCTTGTTAATATTTTGACAGTACAAGTTTTCTCTCCTTAGGTGTGATCATCATAGTTCAATCCTACAAATTATTTCTCTCCCCTTGATTTTTTCTCTTCCTTCTGGTACCTGAAGTTTCCACTTAGGAACACTTGCTTAAATGCTAAGTTTTCATCTCCATGTGGTCAGTCAATTCATTAACCTCTCTATTCCACTTGCTCTTCCTACTGACTTGTCTTCTGTTCACGGCTTCATCCTGTTTCCAGTGGCTTTACCTGCTGCCTTCAACCTGAGCTACAAGTAAACATGAAGTTCTTCAGTAGTGACTAAGAAATGCAGTGCTCACTGTGTGGATCTCTGGCTCCACTCCTCAACCAAAAAGACTGTACTTTTATTTATCTGAAACATATCTGACTTTGGAATAAGTCTTTGATATTATCAAAGACATAAGCAAACAAACAAGACAATCTCAAAACCACTCTTCATAAAGTCTTGAAGACATTCTTAATCATTTATTAACATAACCCACTCCCATTAACAATTAGCATTTAAATGTTTAACCTCATCTTTGCTTCTGCCTGAAAATTTGAACTGCCTTCCAACACCAAATAAGAAAGTTACTGTATAGCAGTGCATTCCCTGAAAAGAGAGAGAGCTCTCGCAAGAGGTTTGTAACCAATTTTTAGTACTAGCTTATTCAAAATGTATACTCTAAATATTCTATTCCATCTCATTTCTTCAAAAAGTTCCCTCTTCATAAAGTATCTCTATCACGCAACTTTGCACAAAATAATTCTATTCATTCTTCAAGTGGTATCACAAAGAAACCTTTCCTGGAAATGAAAACCAAAAATAAATTTTCTCCTTAGAAATTGTACAGTAGTCTTTTGCACTTCTCTATTTTACATATTCCATTTTATACTGAATTATAAATATCTATGAACATGACTTTTATATTCCTGAGTACAGGGGCCCTATTTTTATCTTATTTTTAAATACATTCATACTTATCATAAGGCAAATATAAAGGGAATTTAAAAATGTTTGATAATTCAACATATTTTATTTAATTCCTTCATTTTGGAGACAAAAACAAAAGGACAACAAAGAATGTATGTGTATATGACTATAAATCAGCTTTTGTGAAGCTATCTGTCTTAGACGAGGAAGGTGACTTCTATCCAGAACTAATTTTCCATCCTAGTTGTACGATTTTCTCTGATATGTACCTGAATCCTTTACTTAATATATTTGTGGCAAATTTAATGTGAGCTGACTCAACGAAGACTCCAAAGGGGAAAATTCCAGCAGATCATTGGAGTTTCACAATTCAGTGGCATAATGGTTTATTTATAAAATTTGTTTTTATCAGAAATCAGATATAGATTTGGTCACTAAAAGGTCCTTCCTACAGAGTTTCTAATAAGGTAATCAAAAACCTTCTGTTGAAGAAAAGTATTTAATCTGACAATATATGTTTAGTTGAGTTGGCTTTATTGAAAATTACACTTCAGTTTCTTTTCATTCTACAGAAGATAAGATTTCACCTACAGGTGCACCACAAAAAGAGACATATATTTCTAAAAGTAGCTCTCAAATTGAATTCCCACACCTTGGTTACTTATTTCAAATTTATGCGTGTGTGTGTGTGTGTGTGTGCGTGTGTGTGTATTGTGTGCGTGCGCATACTTAGAATAAACTGTTTCTTTTCTGTTTTCTGGTTTTAATACAAAATGCATTTCTGAGCGATATACCATTCTTACAAGTAAGTATGATGTTTAAAACATGGACCAGTGATTGCAGTGTAGGCCAGTGATCACTATGACCAAGGTGACTTTAAAAATATAAATCCCAGAACTCTAAACCCAGATCTGCTATATTAGTATTCTCAAGTAGTAGTTTAAAGTTGTGTTTGTGTGTGTGCGTGTGCGTGTGGATGTGGGTGTGTCTTGAATGTATATTCCCCTACTACCTCCCAAGGATTTTAAGCATACAAGTGATTTTTCAAACATAGTCAAGAATTTACTCTCTCTTTCAGAGAGCAAAAGCAAGATGTTTTGTGTTGATAAATTACACTAAAATACCAGAAGGAAAGTAGAAAGAAGTAAGGTAAAATAGTGGACTATGTTTAATTTCTTTAAACTTTGGTAAAATTCATTGTTAGTTTGCATGTCTTTACATCTGAGAACAATCTTTCAGATCTTCATTATTGAAAAATCCTCTCAATATGAGACTCTGATTTTTAATCCAAGTATTTGATTAATGATATTAGACATCACTAAAGAAATCAATAGCTTCAACTTAATTTTGCTGATCTGATTATTATTAATAAGAATTTATTTTCCTAAAATATTAGTTTGTCTGATGGACATTTCCCAAATAACTTCCAGAAGGTTTGTTCCATAAAATATAAATATTTAAAGTTATTTTGGATTAAAATTGAATATGCTCTGAAAATTACTTATATATCTTATATATTTTTCTCATTTGATTATATAGAAAATATCAATATCTAAAAATCAAATATTATGCTGGGTATTGAAAGTACAAAGAAAAAACTACTATTGCTGACCTTAGGGATCTTTCTATTATCAAACTTATATTAATATCCTTTTAATTTTTTTCCATAACCCAGTCTTCCATTTGCTATCTTTTTTCCCTCTATTATGTCTTATAGTAGTCATAACAAATTCCCAAACGTTTTTTGCAAGGATATGAAGTGTATTAAAATGTTTTAAAGAATAACAGCTCAAAAAACAAAATACTTAGCATGTAAATTTCTGTATTTAATTGTTAATTCATTATTTGTACTACTCAAGCAGACGGTGTCATAATTTCTCTATAAGAAATTTGTCGCTCAATTTTGTGAGAAATCCTGGCATAGAATTTGTTCAAATTTTATGACACCATAAAATGACTTAAAATAAAATCAAATGAAAATAATTAGTTGGAATGAATATAGTAAGCATCAATAATTCTGTGAACAAATACTGCGTTATATCTCAGCAATAATCTTAAAAGTAGAAAGCATATCCAGGACACAAAACAGCTGACTGAGTTGGGATTTAGGATAAACATTAAGAAACACATACTAGATTGTAGTTAGAAGAACAAGGGTTGTGAGTTTTTGTGTGATTGAGCTGATAGCATAACATTAACTAATCAAAACCCCATTGCTTGTGTTTCCCTGGAGTTTGTCATTCTTGGAGAAGGCAAGCTGTTTATCTACTATCATTAAAAGAGTTTATTTTGCATTGTTTACATTAGTTAATGATCAGGATCCAAAATAGTCTGGTTAGATGAAATATTAGGTGACAATTAATGGAATTTGATAAAGAGTCCTAAAATTTTAAATGTCACTTGTGAGAATTGAATGGTATTTAGTTGACTTGTACAAATGTTTGTTTGTTTGTTTTGTTTGTTTTTTACTGGTGATTTAAGGCAGCCCTCATATTTCATTGGTCAGGCATCTGTTTGGCTGGATGGTGTCACTGACCTTCCTTCTGTTAAAGTTTTGACTATTCCTAAGTAGAAAAGTATGAATGAGGATTAATAGTTATACAATTATGGGTTGTCTCTAGAATTACTATGTTCCTTTTCTTTTAAAATCTCTAAAAGCATAGCACACATGCAATAAATGTAGTGGCTGAGTCAATGGAAATGATTATTTCTTTGCCTTCAAATTGAGCATGACTGCACACTTGAGAAGACTTTAAAGAGGATCGTGTTGTTTAAGGTTCCATACAGAATTTCAAACAAAGTTAATGAAAGTTTGATTCTAGTTCTCAATGTAGTGTTCCCATTTCACTTTGAATCTGGAGTATGGTAACAAACTGTTAAGAGGTCCAAAACTAAGACATAGGAGTATTTGGGAAGGACAAACAGGAAACCCTCACTTCCTGAGAATGAGAACATTTAACCTAAATAAAAGAAATCCATAAGATAAAATCTTCCTTAGAAAAGTGGAAGTAAGAAATGTGAAATCTGAATGAGAAAAAGTAAGTTAGTTCTTAATCACAAATAGAATTCAAGTGGCTGCAAGATGAATGTTATTTGGAGGTATTAGGAAGAAAATTAATGTTGCGTTAAGAACTGAATTATATAATTACTCAGTTATCACACAGAGCTGAGATTATTTCATTCTCTTACTGGTTATAGAGGGAATTCTTACTAGGGGTAAATTGGTCCTCCAAGGATAGTTGACAGTGGCAGCCCATGGTTTTGTTTGTTGTGGCTAGGCTTGATCCACAGAAACGTAGCAGGTACAGTCCAGGTTTTGTCAAATATCCAAAATCCATGGGGTAGGTTCCCCCAACAAATGATTAGTCAACCCCAAATTTCAGTATTGTCAAGAGGGGAAATACTGAATTTAATTAATAGAAAACTGCATTTAACTAAGTATAGTCTCTTCCATATTTATGGGACACTTAAATCCAGAAATGACTTTGTAGTACTGTTTTTGTTTTCCTAAAGATATACTACTTATTATATTTGTAATGCAGTGTCTTTTCATATTTTCTAAAACAAGCTAATTTGTATTCAATTTCTAGCATTCACTTTGTATCAATGTTCCTCCTTTGTATCTTAGCATATGTTTCTTCTCTATTCTGTCTATCCTATTTTATTATCTGATTTGCTATCTATTTTATTACTAATTAAAAGTTTATTTCCTGTTGTGATGGTATTGTTTCCCCCAAAATCAGCAGCTGAATTCCATTGTGGTTATTATATTTTGCTTTTAAGAATTTAACTTGTGATTTATGTTCTGGAGTCTGAAAATTTTTCTTACATACATAAGGGATACACTATTTAGTTGTGACAACATTTCCAGTGATAGAGAAAAAGAGGAGACTAACTTATCTGGTGCATATACACTTATTGTTCTTTGAATTTTTGGGCGTTCTTCAAAAGGAATGATATTGATAATAAGATTTACCATTTCTTGTTAATGACTCTAGTTTCCTCACTGACAGTAGTTTCATGCTACTTAAATAAAAATAGCAAGCATCAATTTAACAATTGTTACAGAGCTTTTTATGTGACAGATGATGTAGGCATTTTAAAAACATTAACATTTAATCTCTAAAAACACAGTACAGGTAGTAACATAATTTCATTTTACAAATGACACAAAGAAATTAAATAATTTCCCCTAAACCATTCAGCTAGTAAATTGCAAAGCTGAACTGAAATCCAGATAATCTGGCTCTACATTTCACACTTTCAAATATTGTATTTTGTTGTTTCTCCAAATTTTACATTAAAAATGACACACAAACATACCCACCCACAATATATATGTACAAATTATCATACATAAAATGCTTAAAACAAGGTGAACAAGTGATATAATGTTTATTTTCTCTTCACAGATTTATTACAAGATAAAGACATTTATTTCCCTTCATAGAGTTGAAATAATGAGTTTAGCACCATGAAATAACTTTCAACAAATCTTACAAATTAATCAATGGAAGAAATAAGATTTGAATCCAGAAATTCTGGCCTTACTCCACTAGGTCAAATCGTTTTGTTCTTTGTGAAAAAATGTGTTAGATGATATTCTCACACTGAGTAATTTTTAATATTAATGTATTTGGGATTTATTTTTAGCTTTTCTATATTGTTTTCTAGCTTTCTATTCCTCTTCAAATGCTGAATATGGCATGAACTTGCAGGTAAATTTCTTAGTCATTGCTCGATACCCTTATACTAGCATAAGTTGTGCTTCTTTCTGGACATTATTCCTTATACTTTTGAATTACAGGTATGTATTTAGAAATTCAGGTATGTCAGGAGAAAAAATATTCTTCTATCTTGCCCATGTCTTTTTTCGGTCTTCTTAAGTTTATCAGTGTTTCTTCACTGACTCCTGCTTAATAACAGTCTAACTTCTTCTCATTTAAGTTCTGAAATAATGTTTTTAAATCTTTAAAACTGTAGTATTTTTTGCAATACTCCATATTATCTACCATAAGAAAAATAAAACTCAGTGTCATTAGGAACATAACACTTTATATAATCATTTTATACTCACAGTTTATTAGACTGTTGCTGAGATATTTATGAAGAATAATACATGTTATGCAAAACATGTACATTATGCTACTATATAGAAGACAAAATCTAATCTAGAATAAAGATATAAGACAGGTTTAAATATTTCACAATAATTTTTGTAAATATATCCTTGGAATTTCATATATATATTTTTCCTTTTAAGTCTAAATATTTAATTTTCAGTGCTAATACTTTCTCTTTAGTTGATTGCATCTTCCAAGTTTTTAAAATTCTTTCAGATATTTATGTGATTATTGAAAGACGAAATTCATTTTGCATTCCAAATGTATTCACTTTCACATGGTGAGAACATTTCACATTTAATTCACTTAAGAATTATTGATAAATTGATTATATTTATATCTATATATTCTGTACTGAGACTATCAGGGACAAAAATAAGTGCAAGATATGATCTCTACTTTCCAAGAGCATATAGGCAGTTGTAATTGGCTTCAGTCATGAGTGAAGCATGCAAGTTTTGTGGAAGAAAAATAAATAAAGGGCTATGAGAGTTCAGAAAGTATAGTTTTGGATTATGGGAATCTGAGGAAAATTTCCATGAACTGTAACATTTATGGAGAACTTTGATGATAAGAAGCTATCATCAGACAGGGGAATTTTTGAAAGTAACAAGGAATCTAATTTGTTCTATTTTCAAAGCTTTTAAATACAAACTCCAAATCACCAGCTTTCAATGTCAGTGTCATAGGTCTATTTCAACATCTTGGTGTCTTTTCTTTTTTAAGATGATGTTCTGTTTTCCATGAACATCCACAGGAAACAAACATAGTGGTCATATCCAGGGTACTCATTCTTTAAAACTCACTCTCACTGTTTTCTTAATCTTGAGATTTGATTTGCTATTGAGAAATCCAAAAGGTGATTTCACCTGAAACAATAATGATTTTTTTTTTTTTTTGGTAAAGCATCCTAGTCTTAATGTTTTCCATTAACTTTTCTGTAAATCAGTAATCACATGAATGGAGAATTCACTACTATACCTCGAAATATTGTTAAGAGTATTAATATAGCATCTATGCTTAAATGTGTGAATTTCACCAAGGCAATCAACATAAGCAACAAAACTGTATTGAATGAGTGAACTAAAGAAGAAGTAAAATGAATAGAACTTGGATTTGGACTTGAGTTGTATTTTTGAACTTATTTCCTAAAAACTTCTTCCCTTACAAACTCAGCTTAAGCATTTCCACTTAAATTGGTCTTTGACAGTATGGTTATTGGGAGGAGAAGCCTTCTTAATTCTTTTTCCTATAAGTTATATCCTGAAAATTTACCCTTGAAGATGAAATCAGAGTGGAATGAACTGCTTAGGCTACTGATACCTACCATCACCTAAATCTCTGAGCAGCATACCCTAAATCTTCAAAGGCTCAGCTGACATTTTCATGCCATTTTTATTTCACCCAGACCAAATTTGAAAGTATTTCAAGAGCAAATGCATTCTAGTCATATTCCTATTTCTCTCAAAAAATACCACGGAATTGGAACAGTAATTCACACACCCTCTCTTAAACTGTTTAAAACTTGAAGATAGTTCACCATCTAAATCACTGGGCAGTTTTTACCCATTTTTATTGCAGTCATATCCTTTAAACTTCTTTGCCGGATGTTCTTTCTGTTCATATACTTAGTGTCTTGTCATTTTGACTGCTCCTCGCTAATGCTCTCTAGCTTAAAAAATATGGTTTGAAGGAAATTGGCTTCTGGCTCTTATCATAATAGCACAAGTGGCAAGTCTCCAGGTGCCCTAAAGTGCCATAACAGAAGATATTTGCATATTTAATCTACCATAGTGGGCAACAAGGGTGTCCCGTTAGAACACAGCTCAGAAAGTTGGCAAAAGGATTGCCCATTCTGAAGTTTGTGATACTGAATTATAAATCTTGGTTGAAAATATTGTTGAATATTTGTATAAAAATGGGAAAGTTTTGTTCTAAATTGTAGAAATACTGTGCATATTTACTTGATATAAGGCAAAATTTTTCCCTTTGGTGTCATCTAGCTGTGTTTTTCTTTATTCCTCATATTTTATATTTTACTCTCAGAATTCTGTACAGTCTCTGCTTTTAAATACTGACTGAGCTATATTATATACTATATTAGAACAGTTGCTTCTGAAAACAGAGAAGAGGGAAAGTAGGAAATTGTATGGAATATATGTATATATAATTATCAAAATGATTATCCTTATGAGTAACTGTGCAATTGAAATGTATAGATTTTGTTCTAAGTATTTCTAATTACTGTTTTTACTTATGATGAAATTCACTAACAATAGAAGATAAAAATTAAAATATTTTCTCTGGAAGGAGAAGGTGTAGTATTCTCCTGTTTCTAAGATCAAGACTACTCTACCATGTAAAACCACTACAAGTTTTTCCATTTCCACCATCAGTAGAAACAAGACAGTCAATCCAAAAGAAACTGATTTCACAGTTATTGTTATTCTCTGATTTGATTTAGCTTGTGGTTTTCATACCTATAATTTCAAGAACTACAAGATTTAAAAATTGTAGGCACACACAAGAAATATAACATTGAGCATCAGTAAATGACAGTCTTGTGTTCATACATTTTTGCCATATCACTGGCTACCTGCTATGGTGCAGACAATTGCAGACTTTTTAATATAGTAATAAGTCAATCACAATTCTTCAACTTAAAAATGAAAACATCATGCCAGAAAAAAATTGCTAATAATTTCAATATAAATTAGTGTAAATGAAACTATCGGATGTGTATGTCATCAATGACTTTTAGGTTAAATATTGATGTTAACACACTTAGAAAGTAAATTTCTGGAATTTGAAAATAATTTTGAAATGTTCAGTTTATAGAACTGTGGTATGTTATTTGGATACTGAAAATAAAGAATGAAAAGGTCAACCAAATATCTCAAAAATCTTACGTATACTGGTTCTCTTCCTTCTGTATTTTTCTTCAATAGCTTTTTCCACTTAGCTCTGATATTCAGAGCATGGAGCTAGTAAAAAACTCACTGTTGTGCTAGTGTGGAAACCAAAGGATATGCAGAAGCCCTGAGGAAATATGAGAACTAAATCACTCTGCACTGATTTCAGTCTGAATAGCATATGTCTTTATGCAGAGTGTTTATATAAGTCCTACCTGAAGAGGCAAAGAAATCTGGATTGTGTGGGCTTGGTTTCCAGAAGAAAGGATAAATGGAGTCTATTCAAAGTTCTCAGATCTAATTTGTACTTGAAGCATCTTAAGGAAGGATAAAAGCAGACATTGTGGATAAGAGTTGTTCTGGAAATTAATGGCTCTAACTATGACACAGTTTATCATGCTATTTTAGTGTTTAAATTTTATAACAATAAATAAAATACCAATATAAAAAAGACTGCTTTTTTATTGACTTGAATACCAATCAGTGAGAGTAAAATGACTGTGAATTTAAAATGAAAGTGGATTTGGTTTTGCTGATCACTGCTGGTAGTAAGTAGCCAGCTAGATGTCTCAAATCTCACTTTCAAAAAGCCTATTTTCTTTCGGTCATGATAAATTTGCCCCTTGCTTATACTTATCAGTGGGTGTTCAGTTGTTACAGCAGATTGGAAGTGATTCAGTTCATTTCTTGGGTATTTTCAAAAGCATGGAAGGATTTCACACTCTTTGGAGTGCTGTTTCCCCAAAAGTAAAGAATATTACAGCTTATAGAGTGATAATTAAAGCCAATAATAACCTAGAAGTCTCCCTGGCTCTGCAATGTTGGGAGTAATCCTTTACTTTTGTATACCTGTCTGATTGGGAATGTTTTTCCTGGCTTCTGAATCAGGCTGAAACTGCAATTCAAATGGAAAGTGCTGAAATCATGTTCCAAAGATTTCATATGGAGAGTTAAAATATGCAAATACTTGTTGCAATGATGAACATTGTGAGTAAAGATGCTATATTGTACAGGAAAAATAAAAAAAGGCTATTCCAAGGTATGATATATATCCTGTCTACATTTAGAATAAGGAAAGATATTTTGAGTCAATTTATAAAACAGGCTAAACTTACAAAGGAGATTCCTAGTGTACTCCAAATATTGTGGAAGAAACACAATATAACCCATGCCAGATAGATGTCTCTTAATCTAATGGGTATTTACTTTTTACTTTCCTTGTAAATTAGTGAAAGAGCTATCTTTGTGTTATCATGAAACAAACTAGATGAGATATTCCAAGTAAGATTCAGAGGAAAGAATAACATTGTTGAGAATATTCAATCTCAGGTTTTATACTTTCATAAAGAAGCAAACAGAAAATTTTCCAGAAGAATGTACACTACGCTATGGATTTGAAATTACTCTGTGTGGGAGGTTGGTAGAAAGTGGGTGAGTAAACTTATAAAAGTTTTTTTTATTGGATTGTAAAAGTTATCATGATAATTTCTTTGACTCTGAAAATGCAACCTTTGAAAGAAAAATATATTGAGATTGATTTTATTTCTATACAAATCCATCTGTTGTAAGCAAAAAGCCACTTACCTGAATATGAGATATTATTTAATTAGTATTAATATAACAAGGTTGACATTCAGTATACACTACAAACATCTGATCAACCTTGAGATTGAGGTCACTTAACTTGACCTAATTTTCCACATTGATAAGTGGATGTTATTCTCATCATAATCATCATCATCACCATCACCGCATCTAAATCATAGAATAGTTATAATCATTGCATTATTTATATACAGAGTGTTTAAAATAAAGTCCTATAATAGTGTTATCCTAAATGATACCTTTCTTACAATAATTATTATGTAGGAGCCTCTCTTTAATGATGGTCATAAGTAGAGTCAGCTTAAAGAATCTTAAAGAAGATGGAAGTTTCTTTCTTATATAACAGTTTTAAACTAGCAGAAATATCTGTTACACATCATTATTCAGAAACCCATTTTCCTTTCATCGTTTTTCACTGTCATTAACTATGTTGTGATAATTAAGTAACACCAGGTCAGAATTGTAGCTGTTGGAAAGTAAGAAAAAAGAGGATATGAAAGAGTTATGCCTACTCTCTTAAGGGGTGCTGAGTGAAGTGCGCATTTTAATTCTGCTTATTTGCCATCCATTATATCTTAACTCACAAAGCACCTCTAATTGCAAGGGACACTGGAAGTGAAATAGAGATAGACAATCATGTCTCTGACTATTGCTGAGGAAAATGGGGTGAAGGGATTTTGTTTGACAGCTAGCAGTCTCTAGCAAATAGTCTTCTGAAACTACTGTCTTTTGGAGAGTGAAAATTACAAGATAATATGAAACTGCTAATACAGTTATGCACACAGTGTTAATTTAAGGTAGCTTAACATAAAGAGCCTAAGTCATCTAAGCGTTTTGATAAATGCAATATCTCTAAATTTAATCCTTGACATAATGGAAATTCTGATAGTATTTTCATCTGCAATGAAGTGAGAAAAAGAATGTCATAAACTTTCATAGATAAAATTATTTTAGTTGTATCATTTTTATTGAGATAATAGTTTACCACTCTATACATTAACTAGATGAACAGTTTCACTGTTACCAAAATTACATTACCATAAAACACCTACCACCAAAGCTTCCATAATCTTTCAATACAATCCACTAAAACCCTTCCTCTTATTGTGCCCCACTCTCAACCTCCTTCTTAAGGAGCCTTAATTCTTCTATCAGATTTCTAGGGTTTATTTTGGTTTCATCTTATCTGTTCTTTTATTTATTTTTTTATTATATACAAAATGAGTGAAATAATTAGGTATTTGTCATTCTCCTGATTTATTTCATTTTGTATAATCACCCCCAATTCCATCCATTTTTTCACAAGAAACATTTTATTGTTAAAATGTCCAATCAAAGCTACAAAAAATATAATAATCACAGACCTGTAAGTGTGACCCATTTCAAAAAGTCCAGAAACAATTAGTTTTGTAGAGGATGCAGAGAAAAAGGAACTTCACACATCATAGATGGGGATTTAGACTATTCTAGCCCTCATGGAAAATAGTATGTTTTCTTAAAATATTAAAGATCAATCTAACACATGATCCTAGTACATTTATTTAAAAAAAATCTAGGCATCTGTCCAAAGAATGCAAATCACAGACTCAAAAGGGAATATGCATCCCAATCCTCCCTGCAGCACTCTTTTCAATAGCTATGTTAGGGAAAGAAATTAAGTACTCCATGACAGAGCATTGGATTAAGGAGATTTTGTATATATACAGAGTGGACTACTATTTAGTTATAATAAAAAGAAGATGAAATATTGCTATTCGTGACAAATGGGTGAACCTGGGGGTGATTATGCTAAGTAAAATAAGTGAGAAGGAGAAAGGCAAATACCAGTTTCACTTCAAATCATGTCAAATATATATGATTTCATTCATATTTGGAACACAGAGAAATAAAATAAAGGAACAAGCAGAACAAAAGCAAAACAAACCCTGGATATATGACTGTAGAATTGGTTGAGCATCCTCTCCATCTGCACATGACTTATCTTGCCCCAGTTAGGCTTTTTTTTCACTATTTATTTCCTCACTTGGAACTTCAGAAGTCTATTAAAAAATAGAGCTTTTCCCACAGTTACCTCCCTTCACTGTATGACTTTTCTCCCAATCACTTACTATGAAATGTCATTGTATCTGTTATTAACTGTTATCATTAGCGTAGTGCAAAGACAGCGTCTAATAATTATTTATGAGGAAAATAATTCACTCAACATTTTGGCTCTATTGCAAGCCAAGTCTGGATTAACAAATCAGTTTATTTCTGAAACTCACTAGAATCAACCATAGTCAAAACCAAGACTTAGAGATCATTGTTTCTGTGCAATTTTAATGTGATTAAATTCTAAACTATTCATGTATTCAGAAAACATCCTTCCTGAAAATAGTATATAGGGAATTCTAACCCACTCAGCAAGGTTCAAATTTACTAACATAAATAGAAGAAATTCTTACTATATAGAAACTGGAAATATCTGTAACATACACATATTTTATAACTATGAAATATGATGCTAAAATATTGAAGTGATATAACTGAAAACAAAAACAATTTAGAATTATATAATAAAATATTGTGAATATGATACAAATCTTAGATTATATTATTTTTGTAAAGTAAGCAATAGTAAGAAGGGGAATTTTTTAAAAAATTTGTATTATGAAGTATAAGAAAAGTGATGGCAATTATGTGGGATCAAAATTTATTTGCTTTTTATTTTTTGAAAAATTAGAAAATTTTTCTCTTAGATCATATTTTATTAACTTAAATTATTCTGTACATTTATTAGACTATGCAAGCTAACAACAGATTAACTAGTTAATTAGACAAAGATATATGAAAGAAACAGTGCATAAAGTTATCAGAAATACAAAATACCTCAGAGATATTATGAGCTTGATTTTAGACCACTGTATAAAAGAAAATAATATGATAAACTGAGTCACAAAATTTTTGGTTTCCTAGAAAATATAAAGTTATGTTTATAGTATATTGTAGTCTACTAAGTATGCAATAGTATTATGTCTTAGAAAAACATTGCATATACCTTAATTAAAAGATACTTCATTACCCAAAAGTGATAGCCATCATGTGCGCACTCAGCGAGTAGTAATCGTTTTGCAGTTGGAGGATCTTGTAAAAAATGCAATATCACAAAACTCAATAAAGCAACGTGCAATAAAACGAGGTACATCTGTATATATACAAGCCTCTAATTTAAAAAGAATAAGTTTAACTGATTTAATTTCCCTCAGATCATATAACAGGGACATTCCAATAATATGTTACTTACAAAAGACACATCAAAATCTACATCATGAAGTATGATTGCAAATAGGAAACTAGAATATGATATATCAGAGAAGTTAAACGTACACTAAAAGAAATAAAGCAATAATGGAAAAACTCTATTAGTTTCCCAAGGCTAGGTTAACAGAGCACCACAGATGGAAAGGCTTAGACAACAGTTTTGAAGTCTGAAACCTTTGATAACTAAAATCAAGCTGTGGACAGTCACACAGTCTTAGAAAGTTCTAGGGAAAGGTCTGGAAGATTTTACCCCCCACCCCCACCTGAACTTGTAGTAACCTCAAGAGTTGTAAAAGGCTCTTTCTGCTTTTCTGAAACAGTGTGATTTGGGTACACACATATCTGCATCCCACTTTTCCAAGAAGTCAGCCATATTCACACGGGGAATGACCCTTATCCATCCAGTAGGATCTCATTAATTACATTGGCAATAGCCTTATTTCTAAACAAGGTAACATTCTGAAGTGCTGGTGTTTAAAACTTCAACATAAGAATTTAAGGGAGTGGGGGACAAGATTGTATCCATACAATACAATAGAATGGTAAGATATGATATAAAGCAAGTAAAATTTATATTCATGGCTGTATTCATAATGAATAAATGGGTGAAAATTACGTGTCAAATAGCATAGTAGAAACAGAAATATTTTGGCATACAATGAAAAAGTCACAGAAACATCTTATGCTCCTATTGTATTATTGTTTATTTATTTGTATTACATATTTTTGGAATTAAAATTATCGCTATTATTTGTGTTTAAAACTTAGATCATGTCATTTTTTTCTTCATGAATAATAGTGCAATTAACTTGTTAATTGTGAATATATGGAGGAGGTGAGCCTAGCTTTTTCACATTGCTGTCAGTTTGCTGGTCACCAGTGTATTTACAAAAAATAAACTGAAGGGCACATTAAATATGCAAAAATAGATTTTCTATAAAGTTATAAAATAACATAAAATTGCACTATTATTCATGAAGAAAATGATATGATCTAAGTTTTAAACTCATAGTAACAATAACTATAATTGCAAAAATACATAATATAAATATGTTAAACACAAATCACATAATGAATAGAAAAAGTTATAAAACAATTGACCTACTCTCTGGAAATACGGTTTAAAGGACAAGGAATAAAGCCAATAATGACAGACATTTAAATAACTTATTTTTCACTTTTCACATTTTATATTTGCATAATTTATATTTAAATATTTAAATATTTTTTGCAGCCTTCCTCTCTCTAGTTGAATGATTCTGGGAAAATTCAAAAATTCAAATTATTGTCCTAAATATATATTATACTACTTGTTCTATGAGTCAAAAAATAACTGATTTCTCATTATACCAAAGGAAACTATATTATATATTATATCAAGGGCTCTTGAGAATCAGTTAATACATAAAGAGTGCAAGAATGTGGACATATTTCCTAAACTGTATAAAATACATGTTTCAAAATCTACAACTCACATAAAATGATTACATTAAAAAAATCATACTTTATAAAGGCATGAAACATGCAAAAATATCTGTAATTGCTGCTGTTACTTAATATGATTCTAAATGACCTGGCTATTGTATGAATAAGTAAAATACAAGAAGATAAAATTCTTAAAAAGGGGAGCATAAAATTATAATTTTAAATATCCAGAAGTTCTAGAACACCTACTGCAAACTATTTGATTTATTAAGAATATTTATTAAAACCTAGAAGTGTTATTGAGTATTCTAGCTCTATTGTTTCTAAATATCTGAATTGGAGGTAGGTTTCTGTGGAAAGTGGTAGTGTGTGAGTGCATGTGTGTGTCTGAGTGTTTGTGTGTATGAAGGTCTTTGCTTTACTACCCAAACAATAATGGCAAAACCATCACTCATGTTGAAGGGAGTCAGTTCCACCAACCCAGTATCCTGAGAATTCCCCAGGCTGGGTATTTTTACATATACCACCACAGAACTATCCTTTTTGAACAATACCCACTTAAATCTGGTCTCCTCATAAACCCATCTGGAGTTACTCTTCCTAATTTAGAATCAAATTATCATCTAAAGATTATTCTCTTAATTAAAAAATAATAAATACTTGAAGACTACATGCAGAATTATAATCCTTATAATCAGATTGGAAATCAAATACTCAGGTCTCATTTCTCTTCTGGCACCCTATCTAGAAGCCTCCCTGGGATTCTCTTTTCTTTCTGAGTTTCTTGAGAAACATAGTCTCATTTTAAAAATCCCTCTCACTCGACCTCTAGATTCTAAAAACTCAGCTTTCAAAACAGTTCATTTTTCATCTCCCCCACCCCCAAAATAAAAATGTATAAAGGAAAATAATGTCCTAATAATGTCCAAAAATAAAAATGTATAAAGGAAAGTAATGTCCTAATAATTATGAGAGATACCCCTGTGTTCTAAGTGACACATTTCAGACATGTGATCACTATTAAGTAGAATGCTTGACATCTTAATCAGAAGCACCTTTCTGGGTATCATTTCATCGTCAGGACTTCCTTTCTACTTGCATGAATTGAACTAGTCGTGCTAATATAATATGGTTGCTTGAAAGAAGAAGGGAATGTACACCTAAAAAAAAAAAAACACGCTAACTTCTACCTTTAAAACTACAGGGGAAAGAAGGTGCACAAAATAACATTTTTTGTCTACTATCTATTTATAATGTAAGTATTTAGATCTGTTAGGCTTAGAACAGTATAATTCCTAGTAAAATAAAATTTAAAACTGAAATAAAGTAAGTGACATTGTATTCCAGCAATAACCAGAAATGTATAATGTATTAAAAAACCAAATTACAGCAGCTGCCCCTGAATAAACTGCCACCAAATAGCTATAAATGGAAATGGGTGGGAACATGTGAATAAAATCACAAACCTTTACTGCAAAACATAAAAAGAACTTGAATAATTTAAGATATGACTCATATTTCTATATTCTCATCAAGTTTAAGTTCAAGGTATTTTCAATAGACAGCTCACCCGTATTAACATGAATAAACAAATACATGTATAAATGTGTTATACAGTTTTATATATATATTGGGAAAAATACAACTTTATTGGGTAGGATTTTAGGCAATTTCAAATACAGAGATAGTGGGGAAAGAATAAGGTGGAAGAGTTAGTCCTATAAAATAGAAACTATATTTAATATTATAGTATTTAAAGTAGTCCTGCAATTGGTTTAAGAACAAACAGGCAATTAACAAGATCAGTAAACTGGTTGAATAGATGATCGATTGATGAGAGATAGACTTTACATATCTGTATCATCATCATCTACATGTCATAGATCTTGTGATATTTACCGTATTTAGTACATTTACAAAATTATTGTTAACTTCCTTGAAATATATACTTCTAGATTATCTCAATAAAAAGATTTCCATGTAAGAGCACATTCAGTTATAAAAAGGGATCAGAAAAATATTTTTCCAACAAGAGCACATTCAGTTATAAAAAGGGATCAGAAAAAATATTTTTCCAACAATGGCTAATGAAAAACATTTAGTATTAATTATGAGCTACTAGAAAATCTAGCTGTTGAGCAATGGTTCTGGTGACACAGAAGCATTTCTGGCAGTTGGCCTTGAAAAATGAAATTTAAACAGGTGTTACTGAGGTGGTAGAGGCATTCCAAGTGTTAGGGACTATCCAAATGTTACATCGAGTCCAACTCTTGAAGGGCTTTTTATCCTTCAGTTACTGGTGCATAAAAAATTGCACCACAGTTCAGTGGTTTAAACAACAAACTTGTATTATACTGCAGGTCAGTGAATTTCATTTAATGTTGATAAGAATAAAAATTGATTTTTTTTTGCCTGGGCTAAGGAGGAGTAGTTAGGTTTATCACTCTGTGTAAGTTCTCCCAGTTTGAATGTATATCAGGGTATGTGTGTGTGTGTGCCAGCACGAGACGAGTTTCCTTGCCAGGATTGGTTTCTACCTTGTGCCCTGACATAGGGATAGGTTCTGGTTTCCTGTGACCCTGAACTAAAATATACTGGTTGGAAAAGGAATGAATGAATGAATACAAACTGTTCAATGCTGTGTTTGGTGTCTTTATTTAGAAGACAGGTGTTATGTTTTTGACCAGAGATATTTCAAAGAAACTAAATTCTTCTTATACCAATTCTCTATGGTAAATGTGCTTTCTTTATACATCAATTCACTTTGTTACAGCTTCCAAAAATTTGCGGAAAACATTTTACATAAAGTAAAGTCTCAACATATGTGTATCCTGTCTCATTTACATGGTTCTGTTGCTCTGGACTAGAGATGGCTAGCCTCAACTGAACTCATGCATCTAAGACCAGAGTACATGTTAGTTGGGACTCGTTGGTCTAAGATGACCTCACACACTTGTCTAGTTATAGGTGGGCTCCTACTGGGCCCAGTGCTTTTTATTATCTAGTAAACTTATACATGTAGTGATGTCAGGATAAACTCTTAGATTGTCGGTCACTCTGTGAAAAGGAAGTAATTCATAATTTGTTTTCTAAAGGTCGTTCAGACATGAGTATATTTTTAGAGCTTGAAAGAACATTTTCATATTGAATAGAGAAAATACAGATGCTATGGTTGGGAAGGCTTGCCTTTAAGATTGATGTGGCAAGCTACAGCATTTCCAAAGTGAGGTAGTGATTAATTCCTGCATTCCATGAGAGCATTTCCTTGCAAATGTGGGTATCAGGTAGGAGTTCACAGCAGGATTAATTTTAATGATCTAAGTAGTTTGACTGAAATATCTTTCAAGAAATTATATTTTCTCATCACCTAAGTTACTGAAATTATAATTATGCCATCTGAAAAAATACAATTACAATTTTCCTGAATACACTGAAAGTTAAGAGTCACAGGCCTATTCTGCTTGCCTGAGCATTTAGCCACAAGGAAGTGGGTAACTTTGGGCATCGTATTGGGCAGTTATTTTCCTTCCTACTCTTCTCTCTAAGTGCTTACACCCCCTACATACTTGTATTCAGTGCAATGTTCTCACATTGCAAAGTAGATTTTTCAAGCACTCATGTAGCTGCTGAGGAATAGACATTTTCAATAACACAAAGAGGAACCAAATGTTAAACTGTCTTTGATGTCTAATCAAGGAATTAAAATTTTATTAAACTCTGTTAAAAGATGCTTAAGGTCAGGAAAAGGGTCACTTTATCTTCCATACCATTCAAATTTCTTTTGACTAATACTGTCACTTATCTAATATTCATCTTTTATTTCTACATGCCATTATGAACATATGAGCTGTGCCTATTGCTGGCTCCATAAGGTATTTTGAGTTCAAGTCTCTGCAGGAATTTCGATATGATAAACACTAGTTCAAACCTGATCCACTCAACTACAGCTTAGGAAAAAAACTTAGTGGTTTTTAAAGTTCATCTGTCAAAACAGGGCAGATAATATGGAAAAGAATGACTTTTTTGAGAATCAAAATCACAGACATAATTTATATAATTTATATCTGAAGGTAGACTGGACAGATGTGATAAAGCCTGTTCCTGCTGATAAATACACAGAAATATATAACAGTGCTAGGAAAAATTCAGACAGGGCTACAAACTTTTTTGACACTAAATATTATTATTAATGTAGCCAGTTATATTTGTCAAGGTTTCTAGAACTCATATACAACACAAGGAGTGCTCCCAAATATGAACTAAGCTTTCTTTAGGTATTAAAAATATGTCGATACTGGTTTATCAAGTTAACAAGTAAACTAAACTGATGCAAGAAATAGAGATAACTTGAGAGGCAATAGGGAGAGGTATACAGGAATTCTTATGCTCAAAAACTGCCCTGAAAAACAGACTATTTTCAAAAATCCAGTGGTATTGGTAATCAACTACATCTACTATATCTGTAATTGCATACTAGAATAGTCTTAAATTTTGAATTAAAAAGATGTTCACATGGGAACTTGAAAATGTCAAAAGTATGATTACCAAGATTTGTAAGCATCACTAAACCATTACTTACAAAAGTGTATAACTTTAATTTTACTCATCAAAGAAATATAGAAAATGAAAAAGAAAAAGGTAAGAACAGACTGAAGAAGTGAATTAAAAAAATCCAATTTTTAAAAAATCAAATGTTAAAGAAAAAGAGAATAATAATAGTGAAAAAAAAAAACAACAGTAAACAGTAGTAACAAAAATCTAAGGAAGTAGATGCAGTTTTGGGAACAGGATCAAAGACAAGGGATTTTGCTTTCTAGAAAGAAATATCTTTGAAAGAAACCTGTTAAGATATGATTCAATATTTAGAAGGAGTAGTCAAGTTGTCATTATAAATGGAATTTACACTTTTCCATTTTAAGTTCATTAGACAGGCATCAAGGCTCAGCTTGGCTACAATCGTTCCTTCTGTAGATCTTATAGTCTAGAATTTAATTCTGATAGTTACTTTGAAGTGATTTAGAGCAGACTGCTTAACCTACCCAATATTGCATCTTACTTCTTTAGGTACATTGTGCTATCCAGAACAAAGTCTTCCATTCGACTCTTTTTTTCATTTTCAATATATATGATTTTATTTAAATATTTATTGAACATTTAAATAATTTACTCTACATGAAAATATATTAGGGAAAATCACATCACCTCTGCCTAATAACTTCTAGTGAAATATATGCTTTCAGCATGTAAGAATAGCATTTGATTACAAAAATGCAGCCACTATTAAATGATTTTTCCCCTAGATTTACTTTCTGCCTCTTCTGGCTGATCATATTTCCTTCAGTGATTTTAATTAGTCTTTCCCAAGGCATGTGGAAATCTTTCTATAAAATAAAAGAAGTAACACCTATAGAATAGATTAGTAGAAATGACTTAGTCTGCATTGCTGATTCTTTGCTTCTCTAAGGATCACTTCAAGAGAGAATTACTAATTAACCATACCAGCAGTCCTTTAATAGAATGACAGATTTGGTACCTGAGGGCAAAATCAGTGGATAAGAATATAATCACAAGGTTTTAAATTCTATATAGAACATTATCTGATACTTAGATGATCTTTTTGGCTTTGCTGGAAGCTAGTTAGTTGTGTGATGAAGACTATATCTCTAAAGAAATAAAAATTAAAATTGGATTGTTTACCATGCCTTAGTCTGCAGTGCCTGTCTATATTTTCTTACTCCCTTCCATTTATGTTCTCTTCTCCTACATAATTGTTTCACATAAGTCTCAAATCTACACGTTTCTAGCTATAAGACATGCTAAACAAAAATGAAATACAGCTAAATCTCAATGTTTCATCTTAATTGATCTGCTCACCTAATGAGTGGAGCTTAAACATAATATGAAAAATCATGAAAATGTTAAAATTAGCATTTTTAGTTCTACCTCCAGCTTTATAATTTAATCTTTTCAAATGAAACTTAAGTATGCAACTGCTTTAAGGCCCAGACTCTTTTTGAACATTTGGGTATGAATGAAAACTTGATATCCAGCAGAAATTCTTTAGGAGATTCTCTTGTTCTCTCTTTCACTTCCTCTCCCCTTCTTTCAGCAATTTATTTGATAGTCACAGATAAGTGATTATGTGTTATATGTATACTTATATACATTTATATGTAAATTTATTGTATATATTTATCGTATGCATATAATGAGTCTTTTAGATAACATGGAAACCTCACACAAAATAAATTGTGCTCACTAGATAACTATGACACTATTTAGATTTTTGCTTTCTTATCAAGTGCATTTAATGTTGTTTTTTTTTTTTTTTAATAATTCCTCCATTCTGGTTATATGTCCAGCATTTTAAATTCAAGGCTTAACTGATTACACAATTTCCAACATACATTTTTTATGGAAAAGACCAAACATTATCAATGTGTTTCTCAGTTTTTCTTCTCTCTCTTCTCACTACACTTCTGAATTAGTCTTGTTCTCTAGACTTGCTGGATGAGGATGAGTAGTAAGGACAAAAGTGTAGTAAGAACAAAGAGAGCTCCATCAGATTATCACAGGAAAATATCCAGAGTGAAAGATGAACTGCTGTCTTTAACAGCATAACAATAACTATGAGGAAGGAACTGGGAAAATATCTGGGAAAATGAACTCAACAGAAGTAGCAGGATGAAAAACTATGAGCAACTTTTTAAGTACAGATGATACAAAAAGACAGATAGTTTTAATAAGAATTTCTCTGGACAGTAGAGTTGGATGCTCCCTAACATTATCGAGATACAGTTGCAATGACTGATAGTTACTCAGCTCTACACTAGCTATGGTATATGGTAAAGTGACATATTTTAATTCATGGAAGGTGGAAAGATTTCCAGCCACTCCAGTCATCCCCAAAACCAGCACCAAGGCTTTATAAAGTATGGTGATATAATTTGAAATATTATGTTAAAAAATCATTGCAATACCTTCTTGCACAAGAAAAAAAATGAATAATTCTTTTTATTAACTGGTATTTAATTTTTATTAAATTGTGGTGTTTATATTTTACCATATGCTGGCTCTATTAAAATGATTCAAGGTCAGATTCGGGGAATATACCCCAGTAGGGAATTAATTGAAGAAAGTATCAAATTTTTGGATTAGAAAGAGGACTTTAAGGTTAATTCAGGATATACTGAGCAATTCTTAAGTTCTCTCACCTTTCAAATGTTACAGTACTGACAGTTCATTGTTAGGCATAAAAGAACATGGCAAATTTCTTTATTACTTAGGACATAATTGAAAAAAATAGAGTAAATACTGATATTATTGTGAGAAGGACCTCTATGCCAGTTATGTAAACTTTACTGATGAAACCAAAATTTAATTTATTTCTGATATAATGAAACTGACATTTTCAGTCTAATTAAAGTTTCAAAATCAGAGATGATCAAAATATCTTCATCAGACTAACTGATTTTAGAGTTTAGGTTTAAAATATCCTTACAAAGCTGGTTACATATTTTTATTTAAGTTAAATAAGAATTTAAATTACTGAAAACATCAATTTCTATCAGTATTGGTGTCCTAAGCATTGAAATTGCCTGTCTCCATTTCATAATTGATGGAACTATATTGAATATATTTTGTATTATGAGCCAAATTCTCTTGAACTTGGAGATGTTTATTTGCTCACCCCTTTTGACAAAAGAAATTCAGCATGCTGAGTTTGTCTGATGATTCTGTGAAGAGAATTGCCAGTGAAACTCCAGCTGTTCAAACTACTTCTCAACAACATTCAGAGCAATCATTGCTAGTATGGTATTGAGATAGATCCTAGTCCTGTAAACAGTGCCCAAATCTGATGCCTTGCTCTGGAAAGCAGTTGCTGCTTCATAAATTGTACATGCCATAAAAATTGCCTGACAGAAGAAGTGAAATTGATAGGTGATTTCTACTGAAAGAATGACTGACAGCAAGACAATGCAAAGAATCTTGGACCGAGGGAAATGTGACCCATAGCAGAATGTTTTTTTTTTTTTTTTTTAAACTCATGTGGAATGGTTTCTACTTCAATGAATAGGAACACCTCTTAGTTTAGAGATTTTTCCTAAAATGACTGATAATGAGAATAAAAGGATAAAGAACTAGAAGTCATATTGAGGAACAAAGGTAATCTGCATCTTCCTATAATGCTTCTCAAAAAGGACCTTCAGCACAGAAATTACTAATGCAAGCCAGTAATGGAAATGTCTTATCCTCATTGTATACTTACAGAAGTATAATCATATGAAAGGAGACTTTGTCCCAGTATTAAAAAAAAAAAATAGATTATTCTCATAAATAACTGAGCTTGGAAATCACAGGTAAGGATAGCTATTATAGAATTTCCTGTAAAAATAACTGGCTTCCACTCAACAAACTCCATGATTATCATTTTCATTCATTTACACTGCTGATTTTGTATTTTATCATTCACACTTTCATAATAATTCATCTTTCATAATATTATGATACACATTAGGATAGACCAAGCAATATCATTTACTTCTAGTAAATTTCAAATACTATCTATTATTTGAAAACCGAGGTTCAACTTCTTTTGATCAGATTTCAAGAACTAGAAAATTGCTTACCATTGTTTCTTTTAACATTAATTTTACTAGACTTTCAATATTTTATGATTATGCTAAGCACTTCCAGACTATAAGATAAGGAGAAAAAAATTATCAGTTTCATTATTTTTGTCAATGACAGCAGCCCAAAAGTTGGGGTTACACAGGGATTTAAACTATCAAGAAACATACACACACATGAAGATATATTTACTGAATTGAGAGTATCCAGTATTTTAATGAGCAAATATTTGGAACAATCAATCAAACTAGTTAGGGTTAATAGAAAGGATTATAACATTTGGAAGGGATTTTTATAGTGACTGAAATCCTAGAGGGATTTGAGAACAGATGAAGAAACAACTCAAGGTCAATGGAACAATGGAAACACTACCATATGGAAAGATATAAATATCAGAGACAGATACTACTGTGTGGTAGAAAATTTCTGAAATTTTCCAAAATAAACCTGAATTTGGTCAGTTCTGACTACAAAGAACATGATGGCTTTTCAAATGATACAACATAGCTGCATCATTTACTTAATTAAATTATCATTTAATTTTGATAGTTCCTATTATATCTCAATAAACATGAGTTTGACTAATGGGGGAAACTAGTATAAAAGAGATTAAAATGTCTTGGGAGAAATGAAGAGTTGCAGAAGATTGGAGAATGAATGAGAAAAATGGAAGAGGTGATATAAAATCATATGAAGTAGACTACAAATAAGAAATTCTTGATTGTATTAGGGTGGTATCTGGAATACAAAGAAGAAATGAAGATAGTACCAGAATTTTCTCCTAATATTGAGGTAGTATACATACAAAATGTAATTCCTTATAATTAAAAAAATTGAACATGACAACAAATTTATTATATGTTTAAAACTATGCCATATTTTAAAAGAGAGGTCATTAAACCCATGAATAACACTAATTATATATTTTTTAAATGAGTTTATAATCAATTTTGGGAGACTGATCTACACACATAATATATATGAACAAGTGAGCAGGATAAAAGAAGTTGAAAATATTGATCAGATGCTACATATTTCAGCACTGGGATTCCAAATCACAATTCTGTTTTTATGGCATGGAGAAGTTTGATTTGAAGATGATTTGATTCCCTAGGCTGGAAGCTGGAATGAGAACTATAAACTTATATCTTATATGGTATTATTTTGAAAAGTGTATTTAAGTCTTAAGTTGATGCTGGAGGTTGTCATTTTTCTTGGTAGTGAAGCATCTGCTAGGAGGATACCAGCAAAGCAGAGAGTAAAAGATTTACTACTTGACTGGTTTATTGTATTAAAAAAAAACAGATGAGGAAATTTATAACTTTCACTATTTAGAATTATGAAGAGAAATGATAATTCAATGTATTTATTGAAATTCTTGTCTGTCACTTATAATTTCTTTTAATACATATATGACTATTGTAAAAAAACACTGTAAAGGTACTATTGGATTAGGAAGTGCCACAAAATATGCTATTAGTGGGCTCTTTGAAAGTGACTTACAACATGCTTAGATAATTCCATGCATAAATGATTTCATTCAACTTTTAAAGAGTCCTGTTATTAAAGTTTAATGGCAGAAAACAATAAAAAATTGTATAAACAAATGTGAACAGTAATTATAACAAAAGAACCCCGAGAAAATAGTGCTTTAGTTGAGATTCTAAAGGATGAGAAATAATTATTTAAAAAGGAAGAGTTATAGGAAATACAACAATGTATAATATATATAATTATAAATCATTATGTAATTTATAATTACATATTACATAAATTATTAATATATATTATATATAATTTATAATATATAAATTATTAAAAATTAAAAAAAAACAGTGCTGACTATATAAAAAAAGGAAAAATGAAGAAGGAAGGGCTATAGCAAAGTGTAAGCTCTCCTCCTCGGTGGAATCATTGAAAGTTCACTTTACAAACCTAGAGGACTGGTCACTATGACTGGATACAGAGCGAGACTAAGGGGGAACTTAGTATGAAATGAAACTAAACACCAAATGAGATTAAGGACAAACTGCACAAGATTGTTTTGGCCAAGGTCAATATATTTAATTTCTATTTGGAAACATAAGGAGCTATAAATATTATTTAGCAATGGCCTCAAAAATTCTGCCAAACAAACAAGCACTCACACCATGTCAGGGTACAATGTTAAGTTTACTTAGCTTCCCAAACTGTGGATTTGAAATGGCCAATTCAAATCTGTTCCTTATTTCTCATTAATCTACTTTTGGCTGTGGGTTAGTCCAGACATTTTCTTTTCTCCTGATAGCAGAAGGACCTTCTCAGTAGTTGAAAAAGCATGAAGTGTAAAAAGATTTGGGCTTGATACAGGGTTACTTTCGTTTCAGCTTAAAAAAATTGACTGAAATAAGCATATGACTGGAACTAAAGTCAAGAGCTGGGTAAATATACTTGTCTCTCTACTGAGGAGGGAGAATCAGTAAAGACTTCTCTAATCTAATGTACCATACAATAAAAAAAAAAGTTAATTGTTTGTGTTTCTGGTGTGTATGTGTGCGTGTGTGTGTGTGTGTGTGTGTGTGTGGTCTGTGTGGTATGCGTGTGTGTGGAGGGGAGTAAGGCGGAGAAAGGAATGGAAGGGAGGTTAGGAAAGTGAAAGGAAAAGGAAGGAATCGGAGAGGAGGGGACAAAAGGAGAGGAGAGAGGAGGGGAGGGAAGAAGAAAAGGGAAGGGAGGGTGAGTAGGAATGAACGAAGGAGAAAAAAAGTAATTCAATAATATATTTTTTAAAAAGAAGTTTGATGAGAGTAAATAGACACTTTATCATGGTTCTCTGGGTTTGAATTGGGAAAGGTGGTTAAATGGGAAATATGGAGGTACTTGGAAATATATGACACAATCAACAAGACTTGATGGTGCCTTGATTACTGCAAGAGATTGAGAAGTCAGTGAAGTTGGTGTGAGATTTCTGGATTGACAAACTGAAACATTGATGGTGGTATTCATTAGAAGAAAGTATCAGAAAAGGACCCAACCTGAAGACCTAGATCATGATTTCAAAAATTAGTTTTGGAAATATACAGTTGAAGGTGTTTTTGACAAATTCAAGAAATAGTAATTACAGAATTGAATTTTCAGATTTGAATCTTAAAAAAGCTAGGGATATCAATTTGTAATAGACAAAGCTACCTAGGAAGAACAGTGAGGAATGTTTCTGAGCTGAATCTTCATGGAAAATCCAGGTAAAGGAATCATAAGAAATGGTGGAGTCACAGATCCAAGTGATGAATGCGCTCCACCCACCCCACCCCTTGACCCCCCCCCTCCAACAAAAAAAATCAAGGCTTAAATGTTGCTTTGAGTTCAAATTAAATGAAAATAAAACTGAAAACTTCATTCAATGTACTGTTTTGCTGATAGGAGGTGGGGTAAAGAAAAAATGAGTTTTTAGGTGTAAGGTTAGGTAACTTTTAGGGGAGATATAGTCCAGTGTTTGTTTGCTTTTGTTTTTATTTTAGCTTTTAAAATTTACTTTTTATGTTTGCACATATACAAATATATTGTATATATATATATATACATATATATACATATATATTGCATCATTGTCTACCCCAATGATCTCTCATTACCTTACCAACCATGTACCATCTTAGTTTTTTGTGCCCTCCCCCTCCCCCCATTATCTCCCTTTTTCCCCTCACTTGTTCTATGCTTTAGTTCTGTTGGCAGGGATAGTCTCACTTATTTGAGGGATGTAGGAAAAACAAACAAGTAAATGCTTAAGAAAAGTTGAAAATTGCTCTGGATTTTATATCCCATTTAATTTTACTTGGCAGCTGGTAATTGTTCATGTCCTGCCACCAGACATTAAAAAACAAAACAAACAAACGAACAAAAAAACAGACCAAAATCTGGGGTTCCTGATGCATTTCATATCAATGGGATTTTTTTCCTTTCTCCTATCTCTAATTCCATTGTATGTAAAATTAAGCACTCTTTAAATTGTTGCTAGATGCAATAATATTATGTGCATATGAAAAGTGAGAGTGGCATCTTAAGTGAAAGTGTGGTTGCTGGGCGACCTCTGACAGGGGCTGTTGGAAGTCCCTGCTGGTTTGCTGTGGAATTGCAGCATAGTAAATATCAGGCAATGGGGGGAGGATAATGCTACCCTAGTAAAAACAAGTGTATGTTAATATTAGGTTAAATGTGATATATTTAAAATAATACAATTTAAATGCTTGGTGTATTAAGCATAGGGAGTGCTTCATTTAATTACAATATTAGCTTTTTTTCCTAAATGACGCCATACTATATCTGGAACAGATTATCCCCAAATTAAAGTTTAAAGTAAGAATTATGCGAAAACATAAATGAAAACAGAAAAAACTACTTTGATATATTTGATACCAATAATGTTAAATGCTCAATATGGGTACCAGAAATATTAGTAGATTATTACAGTTTTGAGTGACAGAGAGTCACACTGAATGTTAGAACAAGGAAATGGGGTACTGTTCTTTTTTCCCAGGTGAAACCTTCATCAGAGTGAAATCTACTCAGAATGTAGTAAGTACACCTGCAAACACACTGACACACACACATTTTACCATTCTATTTGGAATTCATGTGTTTGAAGGCTCAAAATTTTGTGTGAGAGAACATATAGAAAATTCAAAAAAGATAGTAAAAAAAATCCAAAAATCTATAAATCTATTTCTATATTGGTAATAATAGCTTCATATATTATAAAATATAAATTAGATTCTTTAAAATGATCAGCAGTGTGTGAAAGAACTACAGATGAGTACTAAAAGACATTTTTTTCATACTGTAGTCCACATGCGCTAAACAGTAACTTTAATAGAGGACAAATAAGTGGTTGCAGATAAATTTCATTAAATCATTCTCAAGCTAAATAGAGAAAAACAAGACTTCAGTGTTTTTTTTTCTATATAGATACTGACAATGGTACTGTTAGATACCATTAATATAGATACTGATCTAATATCTTACTAAAGTAGAATTTATCTACTTTAGTAAGAAATATTGATTGATAATATGTCTAGAGGCTGAGGAGCTCCTTTTCAACTTAATATGAAAAGACTGCTAACTCTCAGGTTAGTTCTTAATTTTGAACTTGAGTTTTTTTAAATGTCCCAACTGTGTGAATTTGTTTTGGTTGTACTTAAGAGTCTGAAGAGTTTATCAGATAATTTGATGTGATTTTCTTTAATTATTTTGTTTGTTTCTTTTTCATTTGGATAGAAGAAGTTGGATACATAACTAATACAACAAATGGGCGCAATTGTTAATTTTAAAACTTAAATGTTACATTTAAGTAATCATGTGATTCAGTTATCAGTTCTAGAAATTGAATAAGAATATTTATATATCTATATCATCTCTGACTTTTTTTCTCCCATTCTTTCAACCTGCATGTTTTGCATTTGCATTATGGTAATAAAAGATAGCATCGGATTCTTTATTCTCACAATCTAAGAAGTGTTAAAAAATCTGTCATGTAAAACACTAATTTTGATTACACTAGGAGCACCTAAAGTTATTGGTATGTTAATTGAATGTGGTTTGGGGAAAAGTGTCATCTGCCTTACAGCACTCATTTGCATATTAATAACAAAA
Organism: Uropsilus gracilis; assembly: GCA_004024945.1. Classification (NCBI taxonomy): domain Eukaryota; kingdom Metazoa; phylum Chordata; class Mammalia; order Eulipotyphla; family Talpidae; genus Uropsilus; species Uropsilus gracilis. The sequence goes on along the minus strand of PVHY01000375.1, from coordinate 135,126 downwards.
ACTTTTTCTGTAGAGACATTTTCTGATTAAAGAAGTAACATAAGAACTTGCTTAGCGTCTATATGATCTGAAATTATGAAGTGAAATAGTCATACAGTCTAAAGAAAAAGTTTTCTCAACAAGTTATTTTCAAAACAGGAGCAAAGAAACAGATTAAAACTACTGATATGTTTATACACACAAAAGAGAAAACAATGTTCTAAGTCATGTTATTGAAAATTTCTGATACTTTTGAAAAATAATTACCTTCTGATATTATAGTACCTTACAAATGAGATATCCAGTGTTCTTGCAAGGAGGTTTCTTGTGAGAGCTTTCCCCAGCTACACTGGAATAAAGTTGGAGTTTCTGGAATTCATATGACTATGGATAAGGATAACTGCAAGACTTCAAATTAATGATATCAAGCACTCAGTATTTAAAATCCTCCATATGTGTGGGAACCCTGTGATGCTTATGTCTGGGACCTACTAACAAGATCTTTAAATTCTACTTCAGAGGGCCCCATTTCTAATTTTCTTGACCATCTTTGCTTAATTTTGATTTCTAAATAAATTATGTAGACTGTACTTATGTTTTCTGCAAAAGTTTTCAGAAAGTTGTGTTTTCTAAAAAGAATTTTTTTCTTTTTTAAGAACTTCCATTATTTAATCCAGCTGCTCCAGATTTTGCTTTGCAATTATGTAGTTTCCTTGGTTGAATATATACTCATCGTATCTCATGAAAATCATAATTTTGTGTAACTACATTGTGGTTTTGTAATTTGAATTATGCAAGACTCCTTGTGACTTGATAAAAATTCAATTTTTATAATCATCATTTTGAGTTTTCTTCTGGGGAAAGGGAATAAAATTTGGATTCAATTTACAATAGCTTATCTTTAAAATATATATATATATGTCAATATACACTATTAACTCACACCCAATCAATTTTTGTTGGCTGTCATCTTATTTGTAACTTTAGATTTTTCCTTTCAAGTTACTTTACTTTCAAAGCAGACATATGAAGTAGAAAGGTAACCTTTGTCTTTCTTCAATTGATGACTATGTTGTCATAAAAAGAATATTATTAGCCAAAAATTAACTGTGGTGATATCTTTTCAGCTAGTCTATATTCTCTTTTACTGTTCACACCTGTCTCTGATTGAAGTGTGCCTTTTCAAGTCAAGAAGAAATTAAACTGAAACCCTAGATGACTTCATTAAAGCACTGAGCTAACTTGGGATGAAAGGTGAGGTACCATCTTCCCTGCCCCACTTAACATACAGCTAAATTAAACCACAACTCCCAGAGTGCTTAAGTTAAATTTCCTGATCAGAGCAATTAGGGGTGGAGTCAAGCAGCCATACTTTGGTATATATTTGAATGCATGAGACCCTGAGACCCCACTTTCCTCTTCTTGCTTCTGCAGACTCAACTGGCTTCCTGCTGCTGCAATTAACAGAAGGAATGGTTATTGTATTACATTAACTAATTAATTTCTCATATCCTTTTGCTTTGTTTTCTCACTTTAGTTGACTTTGTAAATCCTTTGTATATAAAGTTTTTTTGTTTTGTTTTATTTTAATTTCCTTATGTATCTGCTCTTGATTTGTTTGGAATTCTTGGACACGTGGGTGAGGACTCACTTGGTTTCTGGATATCCTAGAACAGGGGTAGGCATAAATAATTCATGGAACTTTGAATCATGTTAAATTGCACTTAGAAAATTATAGCAAATTTCCTACTGGACATTTCTGCTTGAATGCTTCTGTGATACTTATATACACACTTTATTTTCTTCCTTCCTTCCCAGGCTTGCTCATCTTTTCACTTTTTGCTGTCTGTTGAATAGTAGTTTCAGATACTTATTTCCTCAAGTCAGGAAGCTCTACTTTATCATTACTTCTTTTCTCTAATTTAGTCCTTAATCTCATTGGGAATAAAACTGTCCATTTTACCTCCTTATTATCTCTTGGATTCCTCTCCTCTTTTTTATCTCTCTTTATTGCATGCTATTGTCACTCCTTTTCTCAGCTTTACTGAAAGCCCCAAGATGGGTTCCCATGACTGATTTATTGTTAACCAATCCAATCTCTACTCTTGTGTGAATGACCTTTGTTAATGTATAAATATGATCATGCCATTTTTCTGTTAACAATCCTTCAGTAACTTCCTTAGCTCTTAAGTTGAAGACTTCAAAGGATTTATGACAAGCAAAAATCTTTCATATCCTAGCAACTCTGACCTCATTAGATTGATCACAGGCTAGCCCTTCTTTAGTTCCCTGCTCAAGCCATTCTTACCTTCCTGCTACCTTTAGCCATGATGTATACACTATTCCTTTGGAGTCTTTGTACATTGCTTCAGTGTAAAGAAGTCTTTTTCTGCTTAAGTAAATTTCACCCTCCCTTCAAACTAGTATGAATTTTTTTTCTTACATCCTTTCTTGCTATCCTTCTGGGTTTTCATGCATTTTCCTATAAATTGCCAAGTTTCCAAGTTTGTCTTATTTAGCCCTAAGTTGCAATCGATTTCTACTAGACTTAAATATCCTGAACCCCAAATTGTGTCTTTTGTTTCTTCTGCTTTCTAGCACAGTGTTCAGCATACAGTTCGTAGTCCATATTTATCTGTTGAATGAGTGACTGAGTGAAATAAACAACTCATTTAATTTTTCTTGTTTTTGCTGTTAGTAGATTTTTTGCTTGTTTTTTAATCAATGCAAACAAGCCCATATGTAGCATAATCATTGTGACTGCTTAGTTGACAAGGGGTTCCTGCTTGAAACCATTCCAGACATGTTGAGAAATCACTTCTAAATTATATTCCTTACTGCCACCCACAGTGCATCCCAAGTTTAAAAATGCACATTTATTTTTGACCCTTTTTATTCCTAATTGTTCACACTCCAAATTCCACAATGCTTTTTGATATTGTCCCTAAATATCCCTGGGAGGCTTTTCATACCTATACTTTTAATCTAATAGTCTCAGTACTAGCATCTGGCCTCATCATTTCTCAAATAGATTAGGTTCCCTAAAATCTTCCCCTATCTATCTTCTCATCCCTCGATAGAATAATAGTGATTGTTTAAAATGTAACCGTGGTCATAAATATAAAGATTTACTAAAGTCACTCCATCCTTAAACTTATTTAATAATTGTTACTTTCAGACAGGAAAAATTAAGTTTTATTAATAAAATATGACAGGAAAAAGGCTATTATTTATACCAAATTGATTTCATCTTTCTTTTAGGATATCTTCTATTTCTCTTATTTTATTACTGATAAACAGCAGTTCAACTGCATTGGGTTCTGGCCTGTAACAAACTTCAAATCACCATCTTTTAATGTGAACTCCATATATATTTTTCAACATCTTGGGTGTCTTCTTTTTTCTAAGATGATAGTTTATTTTCCATAAACATCCTTAGGACATGAGCATAGTGGTCATATCCATTGGCTCACTATTTAATGTTCATTATTTTCTTAATCTTGAGATTTTTTTTTTGCAATTGAGAAATTTCTGATATTTCTAATTTCATGAATTAAGGAACTGAAACACTGTCACAAGCACAAAATTTTCACTTTCTGTTACATTATAACATACTCAAAACTACAATTGAATCTTGAATAATAGCTGTGATTTTAGAAACTGAAAATGGAAATGAAACAGGATAATATTTACTTTTCCTTAGAGTATATTTAGTTTAGTTAAAATGTGCTGGCATAGATTTGAGCAGGTAATAATTGACTGCATTTTAAGGCAAAACCCAAGGTGTTAACTCAAGCAGGTCATTAACACACTGGGGAAATGCTCACAGGATATATTATGTCTTCCTATTTTTGTAGTTTACACATTATGTTCATGATTAGAGATACTAAAACTACTTGGCTAAATAATATATTTGGCATAACTTGATAATTATTAATATTACCTGGTAAAATATCCTTTTTTCTGGTTTTCTTTCATTCCTAATTTCTGTCTTTCCTATTGATATTACTTCAATAATATTGAATATTTACAGAATTGTTTTCACAATTTTGTTTTAAGGTGCTATAAAGTCTACTAGGCATAATGATATTATGTATCCCAAAAGATTAGAAAGTTAGTTCTGTGCTTGGTACATACTTACAAACTATTCATTGTTGATTAAATTGCTAACCAACTATTTAGTGTTTTGAGCAATATAATCAAAGTTTTAAGAATTAGAGAGTTATTTTTAAACTCGAAAATCTGTAAATTCAATTTATTGTAGCATCACTGAAAACAAATCTTTCCCCTGACTGCTCTGCTTTTCTTCCTACCTGGTCAGGCGGGGTCACTTCTCATCTTTGCAGAAGTTATTTAAAAAGCTGATTTCTTTCATCTCCTCCTGGCACTTATGCTTTTTTTTTTACAAAACAAAACAAAAAAAAAACAAAACAAAAACATGAAATCAAGACTTCCCCTCCTGATGCTTGTCTTTGGCTCATCTCTGCACACCTGTACCCTTCACTACAATCTGCTCATCATCTTTGAGCTTTCCATCATCTGCAGGTACCTTAGCACTTGGCATAAATATTTTCAGAAGCCAGGTATCTGATATAAATATGCAAGTTGCTAATTATGGTAAAAGAGTTGGTGGAGTAGGGATTAGGCTATAGAACCTACCTTACCCAAACACATCAGATTTGAAACTTATACAGTGTTGTGCTTGTCTAACTAAAGATGGATCTAAAACGGACATCTACGGCTTGATGTCCGTTTGTAAACCCTGCACAAAGGAAGAAGCACAAACTCTTCATTGTGCCCCATTATCCTTTGGCTCTTTGGCTCTTGCCCTTCTCACCATTTCATGATAGAAACATAAGAATCTATCAGCATTGAAGTTCCTGCATCCACTTTATTCCTCTGTACTCCCAGTCTGTTTGCCTTTTCACATACTGATCTCTTCCTGGTTTCCTTTTCCTATCTAAGAGTGCTTGGGAAGCTTCCTCTTAATCTTCATGTCATCATCAAAGTGAATTAATGATCTTTAATACAATGACCATATAATCATTATGGGATTTATCTTACAAAAGGATTTCTCTCCAATATCTCCAATAAGACTGGCAGTTCTTAAAAACATGAAAGTCTACCTATAAATAGAATGTCTGGTTTCATTGCTTTGTACTGAGACATCAATAGAAAGCAGAATTTCTCTCTACTATGAAATTTTGTTTGATTCATAGAATGACATTAGGAAGGTGAACCACAATACCATTGGAAACCCTTATTTCTATCTTTTGTTTTAAACTTTGTCACCTTATGCACATCACTCCAAGGTTAAAAATTAGTTACTTTACTTACTACAGTCATAGTTTGGGCAAGAGAAACACTAGGAAAAAGGGAATGTGCTGCCTGAGTCAATTTCTTAAGAGCTTTTTTTCCTTAAATAATCAAATAGCTACTCCTAATTATTTATGTTTGGACAAAATTGTGTTCGATACATACTTCTAGTTGTCAGGGAGAGCTAGGAAATAGTAAATTCTTAGTTGAATCCATTTGTACCTTAAATTAAATTGGATTTTGCTAATAAGGAAGAGAAGAATGCTATTTTTTTATGGTTCCTGGCCATCATTATTTAACACTTCTTTGTGGCCCCAGCAATGCCTTTCCAGACATCCAATCTTGTTTGGCTTCCTTTTCATCCTCTCCTGTCTTCCTGATATCATCTAGCTAATTTGTTGTTGATCAGTGGATGTTGAATGTTAATGTATGATTACCACATGGTAATTACATTATAAGGAAAGAATAAATCTTAGTCCCTGAACTGGCCCATCATTGTGTGGATAGATATGAATGAGTTTTAGTATCTTTAAATTATGAAAAAAAGGTAATATTCACACGAGGTCAGTTCATTTTGTTCCCTGAAACATTCAGGGATGGTTGACTTGATTCAGATTTTCTCTGCCTCCAAGTAGCCACACCTTTATACACACCCTTCACCAGTGCCAGACTTTTATCTGCTGTGTGAAAGCATTTATAAATTGCAATTGACTAACTGTTCTTTCACTTTCTACTTTTATGATCTTATGTGTCGAGTTGCTATAAAGTATATATACAAACAAAACTCCATTCTTTCCACCTACTATCTTATGTGTCGAGTTGCTATAAAGTATATGTACAAAAAAAAACTCCATTCTTTCCATCTACTATTTATTCCACACACCACCAGTCACATTGAACACGTTTCTTGATGGTTCTGCCCTATTCGGGGACCCCTCTTTGATCAGGCTATTCCCTAGAACTCACAGCACAAAGAAAGTTACCTGTTCTGCATATGCATGAACTGAGCCCTACTGAGCCCTGTCCATGAGAAGGCTGCCTTGTCTTGTCAGCTGGATTATTACCACATGCTGAGTGTACGAATGTCCAGACTCACTGTCTTCAGTCTCTCACCCCAAGGCTACCAGAGAACTCTCTGAAACAAACTTCTGAAACACATTATTCACCTTTCCTATTTTTAATGATCTTCACAGTTCAAAATATCTAAACATGCTCAGAAACTGTTCAAATCTCACCTCTAAATCTTATGTTTCAGTAAGTAGTTCAGCAATTGCCTTGAGAGGGAGGGAGAATGAGGATTAACAGTAAATGCACATGAAAGATCTTATTGGGCTTATTCTCAAGCTGATGGATGGTGGTATACAACTTGGTAAATTTACTAAAATAAAAACATTGAGAATTCACTTAAAATAAGTCAATTTTACGATTTGTAAAACATGTATTAGTCAAATTATTTCTTTCCACAGGTGTGCTGCATCTCTCTTGTGAAGGTAATTACTTGGTAACAGCAACTGCTTTCTGCTACTTTGAATTTAGACAAATGCTTGGAAATCCATGTGACAATGGACTTTTGTGAATTGGATGGAGGTTTCTTTCAAATCCCTGAGTTGAAACAATGTGACATTGTGATCAATGCAAGGGCAATATTAGTGAAGGCCAAGTCAACATGAAGTCTTAGTCACTGCTCATCCCACATGTTTCCTCCCATCTGCACATCAATAACTTCTTTAAATAGTTGATATCTTCTTTACCAGGGAAATTTTCTTAAGATACATCCTGTGAATAATTTTAAGTGAAATATATAATGGTTCCAGGGTCAGAGAAAATTTAGGGATGCAGAACTACCACAAGGCCCCAACATTTTTAGGATTAGAAATTTGGATACAAAACCATAAGACCTATGGCAAATTGGTAATTATAACCAAGAGACTGTATTTCTCATATTCCTCTGATGTCATTGTCCACTCTTAGTTCTCATCAAGATTCTAGGAATTAGACAACTTTATACCAATCTCCTTTTAGAAACAAGTAGTTGCTATTAAGATCCCAAGATTACTGAAGTAGCAAGTCTATGTGAACACGGGCATTTTGATCTGAAATGGTGTGTTCTTTATAGAAAAATATATACATATGTATGCTAACAGTAGAGAATAAATTGAACTTTTGAGCATAAATTCTAATTTGCTCCTGATCCAATCTTGTTGAACAAAAGTGGTTTTCCTGGCGGTATCTTACTAGTTGATGTGGTCCATGATTCTGACTCAGAACTTGTCCTTGAACTTCATGGCTTCTAGACCTTACAGGTCATAAATGTCAATTGCTAGAGATTTGCAGTATGAATATGAAAAATGGCATCCTATTTCTCCATGATAAAACCGTGACACCAAATACTGACAAATCAGTAAATATACAGGGACTACAAAGTTTGGTTCCCATGACTGAAACAGTCAATTACTTTGACAATAGAGAGTCCAGGGAAGCAAGCTATCTAGAGAAAAGTTTCATATTTTTTATAACTTTCAAAAGGAGATCAGAAAGAATTACCTACAGGGACCATATTAATTTTCTGTGATCTTCTAGTTCACACAGAACCTTCAGAAGATAATCTTCCATATCTAAAAAGTCCAACATCATCTTTGTTTTAAATTTTGTGTCAGTTTCTCATGCAGATGTTCATTGTTATTTTATCACAAAAAAATGAATGTAATCTTTTGCTAAGTAGTGTTTGCAATAGTCAGTTTTGAGGTTTTAAACTGACTTGTCTTTCTTTTCATTGTACTTTATCTTTTTTTTCATTTTGTCAAATGAGAGTATCAAAACTTGTTCCATGACATTATACAAATAATAAGTATCATCCCCATTCCTTTCACCCCACTTTTCTCTGCCTAGACATTGTGAGAATAGAGGGTACCATTTTTATACAGGCACTCCATGTATTTCTAGCTCTGACATATCTTTCATGCTTCTGAAAGATGCACAGGAAAATAACAGGGTATCTTTAGGGACCATTATTTAACCAAGGGGGAAAATATTCAGAGATGTCTGCAATCCCTCGCAGTGCATTGTCCATAAGCATGGGGTGCTGAAGAGCTATCTCTTTTGATTAGGAGGTATTTTCATTTGAATGGTTTCATATGTCTTCTTCCACACACAAGTGGCACTTAGAGCCTATCATGGCATTGACTAGTGTCATAACTACAACTGTGGTTTTATTTTGTTGAACAGTTCTCATTATTGCTACTATTGATTCTACTTGGATTATATAGAACTAGACAATATTAGGTATTTGGGAAAAGGAGGGGATTTAAATATACCCACAAACTTTTGACTCTATTATATCCCCATTTAAAGATAGACAAAACATAGATATGTGCTATCCAGCAAAGAGTAGGGAAAAACATAAAGGTAAACATAGTGTGAAACATCTCCAAGGTTGAATTAAGTTTGAAAGATGAAATCTTTTGAGAAATAACTCATGTGAATTCATGGCTCAAAGAAGAGAGATATTTGCTATTATAGTGACTAGTGTTATAAAGGGTAAATGCCATTATCTGGCAAGCCTAGCAAATATTTCCCATAGTAAAAACATTGTTCATTTTCTAATTTTTCTATATTTTTTCTGTATCATTTTTTATTGCAGTAGTGTCTTATTATGGCACCATATATGATTCAGAGGTATAGGTTCATATCTCCTTAGATATATGTTATTATACCATACCCACCATCAAACCACCCAAGCTCCTCCAGTATAAATATACTATCAAGAAGGAATGCCCAATTTTATTTTTATAACTATAAAAATGTTATTTAAGAAGACAACAGTCTAATTTTGTGAGAACCTGCTTGCTATCATATATTGGTATGAAACATCCTAGTGGGTAGAGTCCTTCTATTCTGGAGAGGGTGGCTTCATTTATGAAAGTATAGGACTACTCAATTGTACTGTTCTCATAAAACAATCCATTGTAAAGTTGATTAAAAGATATTATGTTCAGCCTGGCATGGTGGTGCATACCTGTAGGTGGCAATCTAGGAACTCAAGGCTGGGGCCAGGGATCGTGGTTCGAGTCCTGCCGGGGGCACATAGCGGGACCTAGTACTAAAAAAATAACTAGGTGCGGTGGCGCATGCCTGTAATCCCAGATACATGGGAAGCTGAGGCTGGGGATTGCTTGAGTCTGTGGTACACTGGGCAATGTGAGCCTGGAGTTCCACGGGCAAAAATAGCAAGACCTAGTCTCAAAGAAAAAAAAAAAAAAAAAGACATTATGCTCTGAATAATTTGGCAAACAAATTTTTTTCTCTTTGATATTAAAGTACATTTGTCATAGGTGCATTCACAGGACACTTTCCTGCTTTATTTCTATTTATTTTTACACATCCTTTTAAGAAGTGTCATTGAATTTCATGGATTAGATTGTTTAGTAGAAGTTCACTGGATACATTCCAAAATCTAATTACTTGGCTTAATTGAAAAACTTTTAGATTTGTATTGGGTGGCATTTTCTTACTCCATAGATAATAGCTTAGTTTTTCACATCCAAGTAAACCTCCTCCCCGAACCAAGCACTCACCTATAACAAGTAGTTGAGCTGTGACTACCTCCTGTTTATAATTACCAGCAAAATAGGGGGAAATCACAGATTCTTTCTTCCCCGCAGTGTTGATAAAAGAACACCTCAATCTTAAAAAGAAAATAAAAAACTATGTTTGCTAGAATTTGGAACTAACAAATTGTCAAGAAGCCACAAAGCAAAAAGTAAATTTTATTTTACTTTAAAATACACTTTTTTGTGAAATTTGTTTAGAGTGACAGTTTCAAAATATTTCCTATAACAAATGTGGAATAATGTTTGACATTAAATTTAGTGCATGTAATAGTATATATTCCCTGAAAGAGAAGAAAGGAAAACCAGCTTTTATTGGTCTACACAGTATCCATTTTTATCTTGAAATTTTATATTTATATTAAGAAGAAACAGTAAGTTGTTAGTGATTACTTAAAAATATGGCAATTAAGATATCATATTTAATTAATATCTGCAAATAGTAAGCACTCAGGTCCATTGAACAAACCAAAATTTACAGAGGTCCAGCTTTTACATTGCTGTTACCATTAATCAGCTTTACAAATGATCTCTTTTCAGGTTTACAATAACATTTTAAGTTTGTTGCAATCAACAAGAAGGGCAACAAGTTTGGAATCTCAGCTACTTAAAAATCTTAAGTTATTTATTATTTAAAATTATAAAAAATTATTTGCTCATTACTTAAAATTTAAAATGCATGTTCCCTTTATCTACATAAATTAAATCTTGTTGAATATGTATATGCAAAAATATGGATTTTATCACCTCTAAAACTGGGAGATTTTTGTGGCTTGTACACTAAACATTGAGGAGAGTTTTTGATTTTTTCAAACATAATTGAATTTGGAAGACTCTTTGATATTTGATAATAATAATGGTTATCTGAAATCTCACCAACTGTATGTGCAAAGTAATGTTTCATTTAAAGTAAAAAATATGAATAGTGGTTAATATTTGAAGCCCATGCCTGTCATTGAGGGAAGACAAAAAACCTTTAATGATCACTTTTTTACATGTCATATGCTGTCTGATATAAAATTTGAATATTTGTTTTTTTTTTTCAAAATGGAACAGGAAAATTAAAAATTCTTGAAAAGCAATTTAAATGTGTAACCCTTTTAAAATCTCACCATTTTCTCTATAAAAATTTTGGCTGTCTCTTACCAAATTTGGCAGGAAGCATAATTTTTAAATACTACCTTCATTTAGATTTTTTAACATCATTCATTAACATATAACTGGAGTAATCTTTTGATTTGTGATTATATTTTAATGATTTAATATCAGTGGTTGTTCAACTATGAACTTGTAAAACAATAACATAGTCTGCATATAAAGATGTAGAAAGAAAAGGTGATGACACTCAGTAAATATAGAAGTTGAACTGCCAAAAGAAAAAATTAGAGCTATAAGAATGTGTCAACTAGCAGCATTGAGTTTAATTAACATGGTTATCAATTGGCATACTTTATAGGCAGAATGATATATCAATTAATCTAGTGAATCTGGAGATTGGTTAATTGATTATAACTTACTAGTTTAATATACTTTTAAAGTGCTAATTCTATCCTCTATAATCATTGTTCATGCTAGCATGTATATAACTAATATGATGGCATTACTGAAATAGTTTAAAGAACATAGATAGTGTATGTTGAACAACTTAATGACTGTTTTAGAGATTATGTAGTGACATACATGTAATAACTTTCAATGAAATATAATCTTTAGTTTACCCATGATCAAACAGAGTCTCAGGGAAAAAAGTATTAACAGTCATAGCTATAATAATTTTAGAATAAAGATATAAATTTCTTATAAACAAAGGGCACTAAATACCCAATAGTCATATATAATGCTTTCTCATATTATTTGTCTAGGTAATTGAGTTGAGTGATAGTATAACTGATTTCTTTCCATTTTCTAATAAAAAAAACTTGCCTTGTCTAAAATTTAGAAGTCTCTTTTCCCCTTAACATAAGCGCATTTCCAGTTTAAACTTAAACGAATCTAAAGCATTTTTCTCTCAGAAACTTGAAGACTGCTATATCTCTCTAACAACAATTATCTGTGACCCTTGGAGGTTGATAGTAACATCAGGAACATCTACAGATTGTTACTGGGTGATAGCATCAAAGACACACTTCTTGCCAAGAATCCTAAACACCCTAACTTGTGACACACAAGATGACTGGTATGTCCTTGCACCAGGAAATGAGAAGTTTCCTCTCCTTTCACCTAGCTCATCGCCTGCCTTATGTTCTCCTCATATATAGTCATAGCACTCCTACAACCAAGTGTAGGGTGAGTCAGGCTTTTTTCCCTCATTAGCCTGTATAAGCAGCATCTGTAGTATTGCTGTCTTCCCCATGATTATACCATCCAGAGGGTGTGTGCATATGCAAGTGAGCAAACCTGGGCCCAAGAGAGAGTGTGAAAGGACCAGAGAGTCCAGAGAAAAAGAGTGAAGATGCCTAGGAGGCAGGTGGACCCACTTCCCATCCCCCCTGCCTCTGGCCCTGGTCCTGACCCTGCCCTCCTGACATATCTGTATAACTGCTACAAGCAATAAAGAACCTGAACAGATGGGTGAGCCTGAAGCCTGATGTTGCCCCTACAACTGGTGACTAGGATTGGTTACAGTCCAACTGGGGAGGAGGATGGGATGGTTACCCAATCCACAGGATTCCCTGATTGAAGAGAGCTATAAAGTTGTCTTTTGTTATGTTAATGCAGTGACTCAAGTCTCTCTAAAGATGGGGACTGTTGTCCAGTGGAAGCTTAGAATTTTCAGGTTCACCCTTTAACTTCTGGGGAGTGGAGCATTTAGAGGGGTTGAAGAGTGAATCAATCAACACAAAGATTTAATCAATCATGCTTAAGTAATCAAGCCTCTGTAAAAATGAAGAACAGTTTGACGAGCTTCTGGATTGGTGAATACATGAAAGTTGGAGAATTGTGTGTCTGAAGCAGACATACAAATTGTGTGTCCTTGGTCATGCTTTGTTGAGGCCTACCTTTTCTTTCTGAATTTTCTGAACTTATATTTGTGACTGAAAAACTGGTAAGCTAGTGAATGGATAGATTTCCTGAGTTCTGTGAGCACTATAGCAAATTACTAGTACCCACATTTGAGGTGTGGAAATTTCTGACTCATACAGGTAACAACAGGGACTTCAGATTGACATCCTGAGCTGGAGGGCAGCCTTATAACCTCTGATCTATCTCTGGCTCATCTGACTGGTGTCTGAAGTAAAATGAGGGCTCTGGGGCAGTTTTATGAGACTAAAATTTTGGTGGGCTATCTCTAGGTAATTAGTGTCAGAATTAACTATAGGATACCCAGTTGATGCACAGAACAATAACTATTGTTGGAGTTGTGGGGAAGTAATCCTTCACCCCAATACACATATACACCTACACATTGTATAACTAAACAGTAGTACATTGACAGCATGATTGATGATTCCATATTAAAATTATAATTCTGATAATTTTAGATATTTCCAGTTGCTTTAATGGACAATCGGTAGCTTTATGATTGAACAATTAACTAACCACATTTTTAGAGTGCCATATGGAAGTTAAAGTATTTTCTCCAGTGTTAGTCATTACCTTCTATTTATATCATAGAATGATGATTCTGAAAACTTTGACTATTATTATAAGAAATTGTAATCAAAACTGCACAAGTAAATCCTGGATTTAATCCTATCACTGAATAGAGGTGAGTGATAAATTGTGGCAATAGAAATATTTATTTTTTCTTTGATGAATGGTTTTGCAACATCTCTATAATCTACTTATTAGAGTTCAATTGCATGTTAACAAATTCAAATACATCTTGATTGCCAAATTAGAAATTTTATTCATTAGTATTCACAATAGCACAATATATTATATTTATTCAGAGAATCAGTAAAGAATTTAAAATTGTTGATATGTACTATACCAATCAGAACTAAATTTTTGGTTAACTTATGCCAAAAGAAACATCAGAAACATATCAGAAGTTTGTTAGTAGATCACAGAATTAATGGAAAATCTGGAAACTGATTCCAGAAAGATTCAGAACAAGGCAGAGAACAAAAGAGCTCTATGAAAGTACAAGCTTTAGCATGGCAATGCTTGTTATTGCTGGTGTTGGCATAGCTGCCATTCATTCTGATAATTCTTTAATACCTTTATTACTGGAGATTTTGTTCTATTTCAGCTACAGTAGCAAAAAAAAAAAAAACACTGAAAAAGTTGTCTGTCTCTGAGATTATTTTCTAAAAGGTTTCCATTGATACAGCACCCTCAGAACCTATCCTGAATTTTTACCCCATAGAATCCTTTCAAGTCACTGAAATATCAATTATTTCAAAGTTATAAGACTTTCTCTTCTAGATGCTTTGCTTATTTGTTTAACATTCCTCCTGGTGAGTCCTAGCATTTGGAGTGTCAGCTAGAAACAAGAGGAGCAGAGAATGAAAGATTTTAGGAGAAATGTTTTTGCTTTTCAAGGAACCTCTATCAGCCAAGGTTGTCACAGAAACTTCAAGGTAGCAGAATACGTTTCAAAGGAGAGAGACAATCTGATTTGAGTTTCAAGATATTCCGGGTCTCTGATCTCCTATACATCTCCTTTCCAAAGATCAGCATTCAACCCCTTCTCCACAAATGTCACACATTTCATGTAAGAGATGTAGTGGGACTGGGGAATAGTTCCTTTTATAATGTGAAGCCAATGTTAGTTTCTTTTACTGAGAGTCTCTTTAAAATTAATCCAAGAAGGGGCTTCAGTATCAAACTTTATCTTGAGAAGTTAGGAATTTCGTATTCTTATTCTCTTTTGTATTGTGTATTTCTTCATTTCTTTCACTCGTCTATGGCAATTGCCACTTAGAATCCAAAGACTTTTGTCAGTGTGCATTTCATTTGAGGTACTCATACAAATAGATGAGATTGTTTTCTCCCATTTCATGCTGTGGAAATAGAAATTTCTATTCCTTAAATGCTAACATGGATGTTCATGATCTTTAGACCCAAATATGGCAGAAAACCAATTCCAGACACCTCTATGTCCTCAAAGTTCTGTTCCTATAAATCACTCCAGCTATTATAATAGTCATGATTTATAGTTGCAAATAAGAGAAAACAAATTGAGCCAGAGAAGATTTGTTTGGAAGGATTTCAGTTGACCACAGAATCAGTGGGAGAGCTAGAAAACGGAATTTGAGCAACAGCCAACACAGGTGACACATAGCCAATATTGTGCTGTAGGGACAGTGTCATCCCATGAGCTGTGAGCCAGCTGGACCTGCTGGACCTTGGTCTTTAGCTCTGGCACTGCTGCCACTGCAATCTCTACCTTACTTTCATTGCACTAGTCTGAAGATTCCATTATGATGCATCTTCTTTAAAGATTCATTTCAAGTATGTTAGGCCTATTAATTAGAAATGATACCACTTAATCATCACTTAGTGTACACTACTTATATTTACATCTATTTTCAATGCTATTACCAATTTCAAATTGCCCTCCTTTTGAACATGAAAAACTTCACTCAGAATTTAAATGGTTTTTCAGAAAAAAACACATAACTGATATTGGCACAGCTATTTACAATTTAGTTCTTACCAGACTCCTTAATTCATGATTTTTCATCTCACCTCCACCAAAACCAGTCATGTTCCATTTTATTTTTCATTTGCTTCTGCAAGTAATCTGGCTTTCCTGGACCTTTTGTACTACATGCAAAACAAATGCTTATGTGTGCTTTGGTTTTAGGCCAGTCCTATTTGGGTCAACTGCTTTGTCTATTTCAGGTGACACTATGCTCCCTTCCAGGCATGCATACTCAGGAACAAAATACTTTAAAATGTAAGCAACAGGCACTGAAAAGAATGTGTATTAAGGAAATTATTCAAATTTCCTTATTTACAAATGCTGACTGGGAAAGATGCTTAATTTACCTTTTAACCAGGAGAATAAGGGATATAGCCAGAAACTATTATGGGATCTGAATAAGTATAAATTTGGTGTCATGGGGGGATGTGAAATAAGTGAGATGAAGGAGATTAAGATTTCAATATTTGCTAAAGTCAAAACCTAGAAAGACTTTTATACAAAATAAAACAAGCCCAGAAATTTAAGTGACTATGCAGTGTAACCAGAACACAGGTGTTGGTCAAATGTACAGTGGCCCATAGGCCAGGTAATGAACTCAGCTCAAAGGTTATATAGACTTCATCTGTCCCAGACGTTTACAGTTCTGTTCTGTGGAAGTGTAATTTAAGTGAGATAGACTTGTACAGAGAAAAACAAATGAAAAAGAAAAGAAATAGTGAAGAGAGGGAGGAAAATTCAAGTAGTCTAGCTAGCTTTAAAAAATGTATTTATCATTACCACATACTACTTGAATCATTAACATTTGAGGTACACCTGCTATGAGAATTGATTTCTCTAATAAATCATCCATTCATCTAGCTTTGAAGACCCTAACCAGGTCACAGTCACTGCATGAAAAAGCCAAGTTGCTTCAGTCTACCCCCATCTTCTGCTATGGGACACTGCTCACCAAGCTCTAACCAGCTATGGGACAAGGCAGTTAGGATGGTAACAAACTCATCCCACAAATCTGTTCTGAAGCACTATCAAACTCTATCAACAACCTGTAAAACTGTTGACTAGACTATCCTAGAAAGCCAATATCAAACCCTAGAGAGTTCCACTCAGATTTGGGATGTATCATGGGACTCTCCCAGAATATAGAGGGTTGAGCACTCAGTCGTTGAGAACGGTTTTTAACTGGACATTTGAGATATCATCTATTTATACTTCCATATATTTTGTACTTTCAAAAAAGTAGAGCTACAATAATAAAGTAAACATATTACAGATGATTAAATAATAGAATAAAGGGAAGGAGAACTTCCGGAGTTAAGGATAAGGGAGGAAAAATGTATGATCAACTTAGCAGATGTCAAAATATATCAAAATGCTGTACCTCAAGAGAGCCTTGATTTAAATGAACAATTGATATTACTATATGACAGATAATGTGTATGGAAAAATAAGCATAGTTATACAGAGCTATATAAGTTAAAATTCAATAATAGTAATAAAATGGGTACTTATATGTTTCTAACAAGATAGAGAAATAACAATTAATTGGAGGCTAAACAATTATACAACCCTTCATAGTGATTTCTTCCTCCCTGCCAGAGGTTATCAGAATTTCACAAAAATTACCCCGTTCGCCCTTTATGTTTACTGTTTTATGTGTGTAGATATATAAAACAATAAACCAGCTATGATTTTGTTTTGCTTATATCTTTTTTCACATTGCTACAAATGAAACTGTATTCTGTGTATATTTCAGCCACTTACATTATTACTCAAACTTATGATTTTGAAATTCACCCATGATGATTTATGTAGCAGTAATTTACCCATTTTTCATGTCTTTATGCATTCTATTGTATGACTACCTCAATTTATTCATACAGTCTTCCATTGAATGGAAATTTAAGTTGTTTCTAGGCTTCTTTCTATTGTTGCTTTTATTCACACACACAATGACAAAGTAGAAAAAATGTTATGACTATCTCAATAAATTCAGATAAAGCATTTGACAAATTTAAATCTCAGTTTATTATAAAAATTTTTAAAAGCTAAGTGTATAAGGAAACGTCCTCAGTGATAAACTATTCCATACAGAAAAGCATCATATTTCATGGTGAAGTTTTAGAATTTCCCTGTCTCAAATAAAACATGTGTATTCTTATATGGTGCAATAGCAGTCAAACTTTTAAAAATCATCAGTTTCAGAAAGAGAAGAGGTTGGTGCTACACAAATAGAACCCAGAAACCTAGAGAGAATCTTCTTTGAGATCTGGGCAGGGTGTTTATGAGGACATTCACTAGAGGAGACTGTTTAAGGTTAGGGAGAGAACCTTCTTCCCTTCTTCTGTTTTTCTAATGGAAACCAAGTCAAGAATTCTCAGGGGGTAAAAAATAGTGCCTGTTCCCACAAGTCAGATTTACAATTAACAGAAATGTCTGAACTTTGTAATAAATACAATGAACCTAAGACTGCTCTAGATTCACCTAGCAAACTGAAAAAGCAAGACTTGAAAGGCTCAACTGGTCCTGAGTAATTTAATTCCCAAGGAATTATTCCTAGAACAAGTATGAAAAAATCTTATAGCAATACACACACAAATGCCCAATAAGGTAAAATATGTGTATATGGTATCCTATTAAAGATTATCAGGCATATTAATAAAGCAGAAAAAAAGAGGGCATGTTAAATGGTAAATTTTCAAAAAATATGGCGTAAATGCTAGAATAAAAGGGAGAGGGTATTAAAATAGTTGAAATTTGTTCATCTTAAACTTACACAGTCATATGTCAATTACATCTCAATAAAATTGGAAAAAAGGACTTTACAAAATAAGTAAGATTAGGTCTTTACTTCAGTACTTTAAGTGCTAGTTTAAACTTTAACTATATTTACAAATGATAACATACTTCAGGTGGTGATTTATACATTAGATTGTTCTTGAAAAAAAGGCAAATATTCAAAATTATGAAGTAAATTTACTTGAAATAATTTTCTCATTATAGATAATTTTCTATTGTTTTAGCATTTAGGGGTTCCTGAATGTAGGACTTCCTAAGTTCTTGCCTCCATTGTGAGAAGAATTCAGTCAGATCTTGCCGAAGCAGTTTATTTAGAGGCAGAATAAAGGACAAATCCCTGGGTAGGCAGAGTCCTGGGTTAAACAGCTAGGGTAAATTATGGGAGTTTGACGTTAAATGGGGTGCAGAAGTAGTTTATTCCATTCCATGATGGGGTGCACTGCACAAGTGCTCCCAGGGTATAATTTATTGGTTCAGGCAGCATTTTCTGTGTCACTCTTCCTTCTTTTGTGCCATTGGGAATCAGATTTATCATTTCTTACAGCAAGTGGGGGTAAGGGAGAGTTTTAGGCCTCAGCTGTCATGGTGCCAGTCAGTTCTACACTTCTGTTGGGTGTGTGTGGGGAGTCTTTGGGGTCTTTTTTAAGGAATTGCTTGTCCTATTCAGGGGAATTGCCTTATTGTCCAATAACTGGCTAATTTCAAGGAATTTCCCCATTCTGGATACTCCTTGCTTTATCACTTACCATAGATGGGTTGAAATGGGGGGGACTGCCTTTCTCCCCTTTGCTTTTGGCCTTTCCCTGAGCTGTATTAACTCTGGCCAATATTTCCTGGGATCCTGGCTGTTCAATTTTCTTTAGAAAATACCCTTCTTTCCCTAAGTGACTAACGAGATTATAGATCCTGAAGAAAAGTTTGTCTGGCTCTACAAGATAAAACATAGGATTTCAAAGAAAACTGAATTAAGCCACAGGCTGCTTCAGGCTCTGCCCTCAGATGCCCAGAAGGTAACAGGCAACTATCCTTTATCACTAAATGTCTTAGAAAAATGTGAAGACTCACTGCCTAAAACTAAAAGTCCAATGGATGAAAGATTTCATTGTAAAGTTTAAAAAAAATGTCAGGGTCAAGAAGAAATTTATGAAGAACCTATATACTTTGGCAGTAAGAAGGGAGCTTTGCTATTCAACTGCCAAGTAGGAAAAAAATATCTATCTATCCATCTATTCATCTATCAATCAATTGATTATAAAAGATCATTTAAGGTTTGGTAACATTGATGGAAGTCAAAGAATTCTTAAAATTCCCATAAAATCTTTCTGTGTAATTAATCTCTAATCTCAAAAGATAGATCACAGTTTTTGTTGTTGTTTGTTTTTAATTGGGATAATAATCACAGTTTTCATTGTGGTTTGCTTTTAATTGGGATAATATTAGAGTACTCCCATGAGTTATTGTCCATCACCAAATCACCCACAGTCCACTACCATAGTCCACCATGCTTTTTTCCTCTGTTCTCGCTCCTTCCCTAGTCCCACTCCCTCTGAATGCTTTAGTTGTGTAGTCTACTTGCAAAGGTTAGTTTTTAGGGTTGTGTTTACCTGATCCTTCAGGTAATTTTTATATATTTGAAGGTTATTTTATATTTGTTTTAATTTTATTTATTTATATTTTACATTTTATTTTATTTACACACATATGTATGTGTGTGTGTATATATATATGTAATATATTAAACATTATTATGCACCCGGAGGTTCTTCCATCATCTTGTCACCTGTGAACCATCTTTATTGCTTGTGCCCTCCCCCTCTCTTGCTCTGTGCTTCAGTTTTACATTTTTCTTCTCAGCAACATGGTTGGAGCTAGAAAGAATCGTGTTAGCAGAAATAAGTCAGAAAGAAATAGAGAAATACAGGGTATTCTCACTTATATGATGGGTCCAGGGAAAACGAACAAATGAAAGTTATTTTAATATTTTCACTCTACAAAGAGTTATTTTATGTCAAGTTGATTATATAAACACACTACTAGTATTTGAGATGTGACAGGTAACATACCCAGAACTCTTTTTCTTGTTCCAGAGAAGGGATTGTCAGGAATTGGAATACATGCCAGAACTAATTCTGCCTTTAGAATTATAAGGATGTAACAGACATATGGGCACTCTGGCTAAGGAAGTCTTCACCCAGATTTCGTATGGACACTGGAAAAGAGCAAAACATTGCAACCAGAAACCTGTGCTCTCTTACAGCTACTACAGTATTCCTTTCCTACAAACTCATAGCATCACAGCAATTTTAACCCTGAATCAAGTCTAATTTCACTTTACCTTTCATCTCTGAGTTACAGATCCTTAACGAGACATTTTACTTGTTTTTCTCATAGATGAAAAGAGTTCCAGCACATGGTAGGCTCTAAAAAAAATTATGTCTAATTTAATTGAACTTGCAAGAACCACAATAAAGCTAGAATTTCCCCAGTAACCTATTAGCCTCATATTCTAATCTTTACTTACATCCTATACAGTTTTTCCAGACTAAATGTCACCCCTTCTTAAATGATAGAACATTCAGATCAATTCGCTATAACTTATTAAGAAGTACCCCAATAACCTTCCATTCTTTTCAAGTTCTTGCTCTGACTAAGGCAAATACTAATTTGCCTTAACACTGAGATGCTGTATTCCTTATTCCTCTCAACTGGCAACTTTCATTCTTCACTCTCCTCTGGAAATAGATGGTTTTTCTTTATACTCACTGTTGTTTCTAGCTCTCCCAAACTGACACTATCATCAAACCCTATCATCCACCACCTTCCTTGATGGTATACTCTGTTCACATGTCAATTTCATCTTTATTCTTGAATATTATTTTATTTCAACACTTTTTGTCAAAATTATAAACTATTTTGATGTCTATATAAAATGATCCTTCCCATATCATTTTAACTGCTTGCTCTAATTTATTATTCCCAAAAGTGATGTATTTACCTGACCTTAAAAAATTTCATGGTCATCAAACTAAAGTCAAACTTTATCTCAAATTCTTACTTTTAAATATTCCAGTCTAAGCTGTAGCTGATATATTTTCAACTCTACTTCTGTTACTCCAGTGGGGGCTAGTGTACATTGATCCTCTCAAATTTACACTCTCTGATCTTGTCATTTTTCTTGCCTACCTCTTCAATTCATCTTAAATTAATTTTGTTCTGTCATTTTAGTTACATCTTAGCTAGCCCATAATACTTGCACTTGTTAAATTTTCTGAGAATGTTCTCTTTGATTTAATGAAATTATCCACTTTTCATTTCCTGAACACACACAGTCAGAGGAACATGGTTGAAAGCACACACACACACACACACACACACACACACACACACACACACACTCATCTCATTTTACATTAATGACCACATGAAATCCCAATGCTGAACTCCAACCATATGTTTCCTTAGTTGATTAAGAAACTCACATGCCTGAAATGTGATTTTATTATCTTTTCTTTTTCCTCCAAAACTTTTCTCATTATTTCAAGAAAATTATTTGCTCTGCATTTGATATTTTACTGAAAAGCAGCGAGCAAAATGTATTTCTGAGTTTCCACAAACATAACATTTAAATTTCTTACTACCATACTAAATATTCTTCCTTCTGTTGTTTTAATAGGACAATAATCCCAAATCGTATTATTTAAGGTCAACCCCTGCATTTGTACAGTAAATTTTATTAGCTATCTCTTGCTCAATGGTTCCACTAGTCATCCACTCTATCTCCTACATCATCAGTTCTCACTTTTCCTTCCCATTGTTATACAGATGTGCTATAATCTCTCCCATCTTAGAAGAACTTTTATTGTCTCCTGCTAGATATTACTACATTATTTTGGTTCCTTATTTTAAAATATTCCAGAAAGAGTTATCTATACTCATCATTCTCTTTTTTTCCTCTTCTGTCTTGATTTCTTTGACTCATTCATTCCAGGATTTTGCTCTCATTGCACCAATGAAAGTGATTTTCACTGTCACCATAACAATAAATCTAGAGATCTATTCTCAAATTTTATTTTACTTTCTAACAACATTTGATCCAATTGATTACTTCTTCATTCATGATACTATTTAACGTCACATTTTCTTGGCTGCTTTCTTCTGGTGTATTCTTTCTCAGTCACATTCCATATCTCCAACCTTTAGACTCTGGGGATAATTTAAAACTCAGTCTTGTCCCTCTTTGCTTTATATTAATTTATTTTATTTTTTTTCAAATCCAGACTTATAATTTAACTGCGATTGACATACTAAAGATTTCGAACTCTGTGTTTATAGTTCAGACTACTTCACACAGACTTTCAGGCTTGTTGATATTTCCACTTGATATCTAATAGAATAATAGAATAGAATAGAATAACGGAATAGAATGCATTTTCCTTAAATCCAGATTTTCCTGCTTGCACCTACTTTTACCATTTTCTTTCTCATTTAAGATAAATGGTGAGGCTGGGCATGGTGGCGCATGCCTGTAAGCGGCAGCCTAGGAAGCCACAGCCAGGGCCAGAGATCATGGTTCGAGTCCCACCAGGGGCATGTAGCAAGACCTAGTCCCAAAAAAATAGCTGGGCATGGTGGTGTGAGCCTGTCATCCCAGCTACCTGGGAAACTGAGGCTGGGGATTTCTGGAGTCTGTGATACCCCTGGCAATGTAAGCCTGCTGTTCCATGGGCAAAAATAGTGAGACCTAGTCTCAAAATAAACAAACAAACAAACAAATAAATAAATAAACGGTAAATATAGAAATGGTGATCATCCTACTTGCTTAGATCAGAGATTCTTTGTGTTATACTTAATTCCTCTCTTTCATTTATTATGCTTCTTATACTAAGAGGCTTCTTGTTTTAGCCCTATTCACTAGCAGATGTTTGTTGTTTTGGGTGGCCATCTGCAGCCTGGATCTACTGGGGCATGTTTCCCCCAGGACCCACCCCAGGGGGAACTTGGGAGGGCACATGCCCAGCCATCTGGGCCCCACCCCTATGCAGGGAGGTACCAGTGTGTGTGTGTGTGTGGGGGGATGCCCTTCCATTTAACTCTCACTTCTGCTAATCTTCAGGAGGAGGAAGAACATCCATAATACAAATTCCATCATAGAATGGGCAAGGGACCAGATAAAAATCCAGCCCATGAGCCTGAGCTGGACAAAACAGATGGACAATCAAGAGGACCAGTGCATGGACAGGAGAAACAACTATGGAAACATGATGTCAGGAGGTGCACCTACATGCTCATTTCATTTGGAGATGCCTTTTAGGAGACCAAGGCGCCCCTCCCCACAGTACAGGAGTGGAGAGGAGGGTCATGAACTGGGGTCATCGGCCCTACAGAAGGGCTGCAAAGTGAGACAGAGGAGATGATCTACAACAGCCAACTACAAATGCCTGTATCCATAGAGAAACTTCTTCACCAACACTGGCAGGGGGTGAGACCCCATAAATCTGATGCAAGAACCATAAGGTAAAGCAACGAGACAACAGAGATGTGAATGGAGAAGACAGCCTCCAGTGAGAAAGCATGGACAGACCACAGATAAATATAGACTAGCTGCCCAACACAATCTGAATACTGAAAACCTACCAGCAAGATTCACCTGGTTCCAACAACACAGTCCCTAACCCAATGAAAGAACACTGCCATAGGAAAGAAAGGGAATAGTGAACTTAACACAGACTAGTAAACAACAAAGAGTGAGGTTTGAGAGAATAGAGGGTGCACCAGAGGTAGGAAGGAGGGGTAGATATCCCAAAATCCATTTATCAAGGTTATGATTTAATGAATAAAAATAAATAATATAAATAAAAAATAACTAAGTAAACATACCAAAATTTAAATATTTCTTTCCACTGTGTCATCACTGTTCTGTATCAATCAGATCCATCAGTTCTTGTCTCATATTTTTTGTAGGCCTTTATTCATATTATGTAATATAAATATAATATATTATATATAATATCTATAAATATAAGTATCTCCCTCTCATACTACATTTTTTTCTCTTTTGCACTTACCATTGATTAGTATGCTATATATTTTTTCTTTTTTTCTAATTGTTTTTTCCTCACTACAAGTTCTATAAGACCAGAGGGTTATGGTGCTTTCATTTGTGTTTGGATATACAAGACCTGGCATATTGCCACGTGTTAAAGCTAGAAATTTTATCTGAAAGAATAAATAAATGAGTGGATGTAATATAATTATGCAGTCAATCTCAACAACAGCGATAATTCTGAAAAATAATATAACTATGAGATCCTATACATCTTAAACGGAGACACATGAATCAAAATTATACATGATGGAAATGAGAATTAATATAATTTGAAAATACAGTTTCATAATTCAACAGTTCTTTGGGTATTTATCTTAGAGATATACATGCTTATTGCAGGGACACACACATGTAGACAAAATAAATATGTTTAAATCAACTAAACAACATTTACATGTCCTGCACATAATTATCCAATGTGTTTTTATTGAACATAGGCTGTCTCTCTGTTGACACACAAATGTAATATTTAAAAATGGATTTAAGTTTACAGCAAAATCAAATGAAAAGTGCAGAGAATTCACATATACTCTCTGTACTCATACATTCAGAATTTTCCTCCACTGTCAACATCCTAGTGATGTATTTGTTACAAGTGAGCCTGAATTTACACATCACTATCACCCTGAGTCTATTATTTGCATTTGGGATGAATCTTGGTGCTGCACTTTATACGTCAATTATACTTTAAGGGAAAATATATCAGAAAACACTCTAAAGCAAAAGACACTCTAACATACTCTTATTTATTAAAACATGTTTACTTAGAAAAATTTTCAAACCATGAAGCAAAAAATTAATATTGGTCATCACAAGGCATCATTATTTAAGATTTTTTGGCTACCTGTACTTTATACATTTTGTGTATATATTCCTTAAATTAGTGTTAATATTTACTCCTACAATGGATTGTAATCAATTAATCCAGTTATATGTGTCACTTTTCAAAAGACAATAAGCTCAGAGAATTTACAAAGAATGATCTACTTCTCCTTCCACCACATTGTAATGTTCCTAAAATCAGATATTGATGATGGAATAACATGAATTTTGAAATGTTTATATCTCCATATAAAAATCTAAAGTTACCAGTGATCTTAAACTGATCTATCTGGAAAACAGTATGTAAACTGCATTCCAAACAGATAAAATGAATCAAAAAAGTTAACCCACCCTTACTTTTAAAATCAGAGTTATAAACAGGTTACTCAGGTCAGTGGAGAGGATAACAGATTTTTGAAAGATCACTTCTCAGTGAAGAAATGTTTAAGACTGCATACTGTCTTGCTTGCCTCATGATAACAACCCCACATATTTCAAGACTCTAAACAAGAGAGTCTAAACATTAATTCCAAACAGGGGAACTAATTTTTAAATCCCTCTCCCACCCCAAAATCAATCCTTCAAAAATTTTAATGTAGTTATGAATGAGATAATGGAAAATATATGTTTGATGTAAAAAAAAAGAAAAATAATATCGTTAGATATGTTGGTTGGTTTGTTTTTGTGATTTCAGAATTTCTAAAAAATGCAAAATTATATTGACAATTCTGAATGATCTTGCTGTCTGATTGCAAAAATCAGACTTCTGTGTAATTTTAGAAGTTTATTCTTAGAGGATGATATAATAGTATCATAAATCCACAATGTGCTGACTGCTGGTTTAGAGAAGATGGAACAGAATGTAAACTGCCCTTTAGAAAATAATGTTCAATAGAATACTTTTTACTGCTTCTAAGGAACTGTTAATCTATCTCAAAATTACTTATTTTATTTTACAATAAAGTACAGAAGATAAATATTTTCCAAATATCTTAGGGATATGGCAAATAGAAGGAAATAAATAGATGTAAAAGTACCATCATGTTAGGGGAAATTGCAGAAGGCTACAATTTTAAAGACATGAGCTGGAGGTAGAGTTCTGATGTTGAATAGCTGATCTTCTTGGTTAAGTCATTTAATCAATTCTCTCACCAGATTTCTCTGAAGGTAAATTACTTTTGGATATTACATAATTCCATAAGATGTTATATTTATCTGAATTCCATTAAAAAAAACACATAAGCTTTCTAAGTTAGTTTTATATCCACATGTCAGTAAATCATGTATTTTGCAAACTTCCTTGATTTTTATGGTTGGGTACTTGCAGAAAGACAATTTACCATCCATAATGATTTGAAGATAAATTATGATGGCCACATTAAAAACTGAAAATCTTGAGAGATAATCATATTTATCTCCTGATATGTTTGTATGTGTTTATAGTGCAGAAAGAATTAAATTTTGAGATTAGCTAAAAAGCAGCATCTAGAATAATTTAACTATAT
The DNA here is from genome assembly GCA_004024945.1 of Uropsilus gracilis. Lineage (NCBI taxonomy): Eukaryota > Metazoa > Chordata > Mammalia > Eulipotyphla > Talpidae > Uropsilus > Uropsilus gracilis. Next base: position 108,399 of record PVHY01000375.1, on the reverse strand, counting down.
GATTCCTAAGATAACCTTTGGAAGATTTAGTTGCTACATAATTGAAAAGAAGCAAATGAACTATCTTAGGCTTGGTTTTCTGTATAACCACACAGAAAATCTATCATTCAAGAATTCCTTTAATTTTATTTTTTGGTTAATAACCAGAAGTTATGACATTCTTATGACCTCCTTGAAAGATAAGTGAATAACTTCTGTTTTTTGTCAATAAAAATAATATTTAAAATTTTAGAGGTCAGCCTCTAAATGTGTGAATCACTGCTCCTTAATATAGTTTCCCTGGTGGAATAAATAACCAGTGAGTTAAGGAGAAGAAAACCATAAACTTTAATGTAATCCACTATTCAACTGGTATCAGTCAATAAATATTTTTCCTTACTGCCCCATGTAAATATATTTAAAAGTAGTATTTTGAATTATTATATAATGATGCAGAGTAGAGCATGTGTTTGTATCTTTAAAAATGTTTCAAAGTATCTTCAGAATTGCTATATTCTCATTATGTTCAATATACAACTTTAACAGAGCACTGAATTTATGGCAAATTTGAGTCTTCATACATTGCTGCATAAGGTAAATTCATTAAAGTCTTGGGTTCTGTTTTGATTATTTGTTTATTATCTTGTATCACAAGCAGTGGACAAAAGATCTGATTCGTAACTGACTGAGTTACTCTACATTTCAGGTACTCTTTTTAGTAGTAGAAATATGGAAAGGAATGTGAGACAAGTTACTGCTACTTCACTCTTGAAGCCTGTGGTCTAGTCAAAGAAATCTGCAACAAACATTCAAAGGTAACTATGGCCATGACCAATATTATAAAATCCCAAATTTTCTATAGTCAAGGGATTTAACCTGGTTATTAAGACAAGCAATATATCCTTTTGCAGTATTGACTTACCTGCAAATTGAAGAGTATGAAGTGAAAGAAGATCATCTCAGGCAAAGGGGACAACTTGATCCATTCCTCCTGTGACAAGGAGCATGTTCAACACAACTCAAAGAAGTCAGATATAATTTAAAAGAAGGGATCTAAGAAGACTTAGATTTTAAGCATATATGCCATTTTAACTTAAACTATACCTAAAGTGATTGTTGTAAAGTTCAGTTAATATAAAGATTGTTCAAATTTGTATTACTTTTCTATTAAACAAGAATACTCTCATTTAAAAATAGTGGTTCTTGATGTGTGATCCTTGGCACGGTAACTCTAACATCATTTGTGGATTTATTAGAAATGACAATTCTCAGCACCATTTCAGACATACTGACTCAGAAACTGTGGGTGAGAAACTAAACAAGTTGAATTTCAACAAGCCCATATTAATTCAGGTTAATGTATGAGAACAGCTGAGAATCACTGATCTAGATTATTTTAGACTGGAGAAAGGTTGATATATATAGACATATGGAACTATTATTAGTGGTCACAGATTATGGACGAGGGAGAAAGCAATCGACTAACAGAATCAGATCCTGGATTGAGTGAATAAAAACAAAACACAAATACAAGAAAACATAGTTTCATTAATCTTGATGGAAAGAAAATGAAATTACTTTCCAGAAGAGTCAAGATTAAATAGAAATGTAAAAGCAGAAACAAAAAAGAAGTCATAGATTTTGCAAACTAACCCAGATCTAAAAATATCTGTGGAGTGTTTAAAAAGCAGATTTCATCTGCTTTCTCTCTTCTAGCGGTTACTAAAGGGCCAAAAACTTCATAATCTAATTGACTAATCCTGCAATAAACCCACTTAACCATGTGAGGGCAGCAATATGCAGGTATCTGGGAGGGAGGGAGGGAGGGAGGGAGGAAGAGATCTAATTATTATAATTTCCAATCAGATAAGTTTGGTATTTAATTATGGTTCAGAATTATTATTTCCAATCAGATAAGTTTGGTATTTATTATGGTTTCAAAATAACTATGTATTTCATATTTTCATAATTTTCAAGTTGAGAAAAATAAACATTTTGACAATTCCCAATTTGGTTTAGTTTTGTTTCTCGAAAACATTTATTACTAAGACAGCAATAGTTTTAGTAATGACTATTTATAAGACTAGAGATAAACTTGTGACAAATACTAGAAACACTAATGAAAGTTTTGTTTATTGCTCAGTATAGTATCCTTTTCACAATTCCAAACTCTTAATACATTTTTTGGTGGTCTTTTCACATTTGTAATTACACTCACTGACAAGTCCTTACATTTCAATCTGATTTAATTGAACTCTATGTTCTTTTTATGATTTTAAAATCAGCGTGTAATTGTTGGTAGTTGTAACCAGTTTTTGAATCAAATACAAGATATGGATGTGTGTGTGCCAGTGAGACAGATTTTGAAACAAATTTGTGGCATCCTATGTGATTAACTTAGGCATAAATATATGTAGCTCCAACAAATATGAATACATGCAGAGAGGATCTGATGATCTTTGGATAATGTAATTAAGCAGCACAGCATTTTCCAGACTTTGATCGTATAACCACTTCACATTATTAGTGACTCCATTTGAAGGTGATTTATTTTCCCCCATGATCTTATAGACACAAAACAATAATTGATTAAGATTCTTATATATAAATCCACCTACGTTCACATACAACTAGATGCAATATGTATTCTAGTGCAAAGAGGCAATGGTGAATTTATGAAATTAGTTGACTAAATGTTTCCCCTTTGGTGACAACCTAGTCACTGAAAACAAAGAAGTTCACACTATTCCCTCTGTGTGACAGGGAAAACTTTGATCAATATTTTACAATGTGTCATTATCAGGTAACAAATCCTTCACAGTAGGTAATTAGCAGGTGATAATGAGAATCAAGTCCAATATTTCACATATGCCCCTGAAAGCTATATTTTCAGCAGGAGGAAGGAACTGAGAAATTGAGTTACAGAATGGTTATCCACATATTGTTGTACCTTTCTATTTAGAAAGGTAAGTTCTTTTTAAAATGAGAAAACTAGACAAATGTTGGTAAATCAGAATCCGCATGCAGCATTGATCATTAATCAAATTGCATGCAGTGTATTTTGATTGAATTGCTGTTTAAAGTAAAAGAGACTATTTTCATGTGTGACTGACTCAGACTAAATATCTTGACTCATTAACATTAACAATACAAATCAGATATTGATGGAAACTGAGCACTAACTGAATCTCTAACCCTTACCCGATATGATATATGGCAAAATTTTGTTTTAAATAGCTGCTTGTCTTAGATTCTCCATTATCAGATGGTCAAGACAATGGATATGTTCAGATAAAATCACTTTTGGTATTAAAACAGGGAGGAAGTATAACATGATAGTTAAAGCCTAAAGCTCTGAAAGTTTCATGTTTTCATCCTAATTCCTTAAACTAGGGGACAAATTGTTTAAAACATCTGAGCCGCTACTACTTCCTCTACAAGACTTACCAAGTGAATAAAGGTTACTTCTCATAGGGAAATCTAGATGGGCTTCTACAAGACTTACCAAGTGAATAAAGGTTACTTCTCATAGGGAAATCTAGATGGGCTTCTAGGCAAGCCTTAATTCCTCTGTAGAGTGCTTAATGATGTTTCCATGATTTTACCTATTACTATTTCATGTATGTATGTATGTATGTATGTATGTATGTATGTATGTATGTATGTATGTATTTGTCTATTATTTCTACTATTATAACTTCTGCTTTAACTATTATCCTGTGTCTAGCAGATATTGCCCAGGAAGAGATGGAATACTTAGCTGTTATTAACCACCAATAAAACATAGGTATGAATAGACAATGGAATTAGATAACATTCAGATAACATAGGAAAATGTTTCTAAGACATTGAGCACATGGTAGGTTGGTTTTGATAAAACATAGTAGTGGCAGGATAAGTTTGAGGAAAAACACCAGTACAACAATTCTTGCCTCTGGAGGTGAGCTTGATAAACCCAGAGGATTAAGTCCCTTAATTATCCCATTATAACACTGACCAGTGAGTAACAAGATATGTAAAAAGAAAAATCAAAAATTTCTTAAGTACAGAATCAAAGATTTAGAAAGCAATCCTATAATTTTTCAGGGAAAATATGAAAATTAAATTGATACTACTTAGTGATATGCATATACCAGGGACTATGCTCAGAGAAGTGACAGAATGAAACTTCTACAAAACATTGTAAAGAAAACAGCCCTGACTTAATTTCTATAGCAATTTCAAAATGTGATAATACATGCCTAATTCATGTATATGTATATACATTAATGAATGTAGGCACCTGAGTTGTGATTTACTCTTTATATGTTTGTGCCTACTTTTTGAAGGATTACACAGATTACTTCACCACACAATACCTTATTCTCCCTCCTTTCCCACATTTTTAAAGTCTATTAATGAAACAATTTTCTTTTAGACAATTCTTATTACCTGCGCAATAATAGATTGATATACCCGATGAATTTTTAGATAAGATAAAGCAAAGTGACCTTCTAACAAAATTCTATAGTAAATCTGTGAAAGTTATAGCTTTGAATTTCCTTTAATTGACCCTCCACAATAATAGTAAAAAAGAAATAATTACCTTTTTTAGTCACCCTAAGATTGTTCACTCTGACTCTACAATTGTTATAGTAACTAGCTACTGAGAAAATGCCAAAGGCATTCAGAGAAATCCAGAGTTCATCAAAAGGTTCTGCTTTATTAGTCTTTGCTGTTGAGTAAAATTATGCTTAATGAGAGGGGAAGCAGGGCAGGGGAGAAAGGTAGGGAGGCAGCTATCTATTTTGGATAACTATGGAAACAGTTGCTAGGAAGCACACACATCTGCACATTCTTTTCCTGGTTCCACTCTCTCAGCCCCTAACCCTTGCCCTGCTGCTGGGATTTATACTGGCATTTATTGCAACAATTGGATTGTGAACATTTTAGAGTATCCGGGCTAATGATTTCTGGGCTTATATTCTCTTCGAGTCTGAAAGATAGCGCATATCATTGTGATTAGACAGAAGTGCTAATGAGAGAAGTAGATGGTTATTTCCAGTGAGAAAATTGCTTTCTTATGTTGAATTAACTATTTTCATTGCTTAGCATTCTCCCAACACCTTTGAAAACACTTGATATGAAGCTTTTAGAAAAATAATACTAAATTTCTTTACTCCTAGCTCCATATCACCCCTTTGGAGGGTATTGGGTACATTTATTTTAAAAATAGTGGAAATCTACTTTGACAAGTGATTATGAATAGGATGATGTTCGATACTCTATTAGTTGTTTCTGTGTTTTTCATTTAAAAGATGTCTTTGCAATGAGAAACACATACTCTAGCAATTTTATAGGCCAATAAACAAATCTGTATTATTAATTACCACTGTCAGGAGATATCTTGGTATTTGATTACCAGCAATGGTTTTTGCTGAACAGATTCTTGGTAATAAGATTCTTGATTCTTTGGAAAGGTAGCCTGACAGATTAACCAACCAGTGATTTATCCCATCAAGGACACTCTCAGGAAGATTTGAGTGTTTCCCTCCCTTTCAATCATAATAATGAGTCCAAGATAAAGATAGGCATTTATTCCTCCAAACTCTTAGAAGAATCAAGCACTGTTCTTTAGCTCTTACTATGCTGAGATGTTTTTGCAGAAACATTAAATTATGAAAAAAATATTGGTTTTTATAAATTCGCACACATCTTAATATTATTCTTTCTGAAATACAATTAGTTAAGACACTATATTAGTTTTCTCATTTTTGGTTTAACAAACTACTAAATTTAGTGGCATGCAACAACAAAAGTTTATTATCTTACAATTCTGGAACCAGAAATCTAAAATGATCTCTGTGCACAAAACCAAGATATATGAAGGCTTCTACAGGCTCTTGGGGAGAATCATTTTTGTTGTCTTTTCTACTTTTTAGAAATTGCATTCTTTGACTTGTGAACTTTCTCCAACTTCAAGACTTGAGTTTTTTCATGCTGCTTCACTCTGATTCTGACGCTCCTGTCTCTTTCAGTTACAAGGATCTTTCTATCAGACTGGGCACACTTAGACAATCGAGGATCATTTTTCCATTCATTAATTAAGAAGCATTTCCTTTTCTAATATTAATACCACCTTTGTGGTATGCCACAGCATATTGACAGGTTCAGCAGATTAGGGTTTGAACATAACTGGACTGGAGGGCATTATTCTGCCCACCTGAGCATAGAAACCAGTTTTTAAGGGTTCATATTGTAAAAGCTATTACCATGTTTACTCCTGCAGCTCATTATATTGGAAGTGTAATATTGGAATCTGGTAATTTATTATATTATGTTCTTATTGTTTCTTTCAGTTTAAAATTATCATTTAAGCAATATCTATTCAATTACTAGAATTAGATTCCTTAAAACCTTAGAAATAAATAGAGACCAATATATTTAGTGGTGAAAGTTAATAGAAGGCCTATCCCCTTTCTACGCAGTTAGCCAGCTATAGGTATATCTATAGATAAGAGTTTAATGTTTACTGAGACAAAATGAATCAAGTTAACCAAATAGCAATTACATGTTTTGCATATATAATTGATCTAATATGTTTATGCACTAAGATTTTAATTGTGTCATATTTTGACATTTCTGAATCTGCAGTTACTCTTTCAATTCTTTTTGTTCAAGTGGTGGATATGAAGTCCTTTTTCTGCCTGAAAATTGCATCAAAACTTGCAGAGTGAGTGTAACTAGCATGGAAGAAAATGCTAGATATGAAAGGAAAGCACTCTTTCAAGAAATGCTACTGTAGCAAAATTCTCACTCTTGGAGATGATAATGTGTGGAAACACAAATACATGCTCCAAGTTGTTGAGTTTCAGACGTTTTGGACACTAAATATAAACATTTGCTAATGGTACTTTAACTGATATCATTTCATATTTTCTTATTCTAAACAAAAGCATAATATATCTAAATAATATCAATAAAAAGTAAAACGTATAAGTGATAAGAAAACTTTATCATAATTTCAGAAGCATTATCCTCTCTTAGTGTTACAAAAAAGATAGTGTTTCTTATAATGGACAGAATTTTGTTTCAATGATAGTATGCATGTTCTACACCTATCTAGTATTCTTGACTATCTAGTATTCATCTCATGCCAGGTTGGAATGTCTTAAGTAGTGCCTTATTTCAAGGATAAATGATGACCTAAGAAGGTTAATCAGAACATTACTATCCCTTCACCTGTTGGGTTTATCATTCTTGATATGCTCATCAATAAGACTGAAGATGAATAGTGAACTAAGTTAGTCACTTAGAATATTTAAACTTCCCATCATGATTTATTTCTAGATGGGCAGACAAATGAATTGAAGTCAAAGAGTCTAACTGAGATATTATATATTGGTCTTAGAAGAAGTCATTTCATTGAAATTAAGGTAAATTTGAATTATTTTTGCTTTGAATTGATGAAGACTCTTCTTTTAACATACAGAGGCCAGATAATGAAGATAGAGTTAAAGAAATGTTTTCAAAAGTATGTTTAAAACTTGGAAAAAAGTAGTAGCCTATATAAATACACTGATATCCTGGATCTAACAATGCTTGAATGAGTGGTGATTATGATGGACCTTACTATTTTCATATACTAATTTTAAAATATAATTTAACAACATTTTAATGAGTTAAATTATTTTAGCATTCTAGTTGAATTCATATCAATTTATTAGTAAATTTAGGTAAACTATAAAAGAGTTGATATTTTTATAATACTGGCTTCTTTTCAAAAATAAAATATTTGTACTTTTCAAATTTTTGTAATACTGGCTTCTTTTCAGAAATAAAATATTTGTACTTTTTTCATATGTTGATTGTTTTCTTAAGGTTTATTTTTCATATAAACTTTCTGCTAAAGTCAGTTCTAAACTTCACAATACATAATTAGGCATTAAAATAATTATATTTTAAAGTAAAACAAAATCAGAACAAATCTCAAACTTAAAAGGTCAAAAAACATGCATCACAGGATAAAGACATATAATTTATTTTTTAAAGATCAATTGTCTAACATATTTCTATATTTCCCCTAAACTTTTGAATATGCATTCTTTGATCTTGTCTTCATAAGTTATAAATTATCTAGTTGTTTAAATTTGTTTCAGGAGGGGAAATATTTCTCTGACAAGGTTGATTTTTTTTTTCTTTTCTTTTCTTTTTTTTTTTTTTTTTTTTTTTTTTGAGACTAGGTCTTGCTATTTTTGCCCGTGGAACCGCAGGCTCTCGTTGTCCGGGTTACCACAGACTCAAGCGACCCCCAGCCTCAGCTTCCTAGGTAGCTGGGATTACAGGCGCACGCCACAACGCCTAGCTATTTTTTTGGAACTAGGTCTCGCTACGGGCCCCAGGCGGGACTTGAACCGTGATCCCTAGCCCCGGCCGCTTCATAGGCTGAAACTTACAGGCACGAGCCACCGTGCCCGGCTGACAAGGTTGATTTTAATTAATTTTATTTTTAATAGCTTTATCAAGAAATATATATGAGCCAAATTCTTCACTTAGCAATTTTATCAATGTAATGATTGAAAGAAGGTTCCATAGACTAGCTTTGACTATAAACAATTCAAAGTTTGTTTTCTTCTACCAGCTGACATACTTCCAGGGTTGATTACCATTAAGGTAGGAATTTTTCTGGAAACCATTCTTAGAGAAGACTAGTTGATAAACTTAACTGTACAGGGAAACAGTTACAATTAACTTCACAAAAACAAAGTGTCTCAATCCTATTGTCTCTGAGTGATAGGATGGTGAAAGAGAAATGATATTAGCCATTGAGCTACTGTCTTCAATCAATTAAGCAAAAACACTCTGTTTTAACAAATCTAACAAAAATATATATAATTATATGAATGTATTCCTAGGGTCCCTCCTAGAACTTGGAAGAGAGGCCTCTGAAATTAAGATCATTACCTTCCCAGTAAATTTATCTTTAGGTCTTGAATAATAACATTTAAATATCTCCTCTTTCTTTTTAAATGGAGATTTATTGACATTAATTTTGTAAGAAACCATCTTACTCCTATACCTACTTCTATATTATTCCTATATTGTCTGTAATATTAAAAGATCTGATATGATCACATCTGTGGGCTAATTCTCACTTGGTTCTGGTATGTACTTTAACTGAGTTATCTCTTCATGTTAGTTGCTTTAGACCCTCATCATATCTTTGTAGCCATGAAATATTCAAGTATGATTTTGTGATCTCTACATTTCAGCATTTTATCTTTTGTCTTAAGTTTCATACTTACATAATTGGGGTAATTATCCCTATACTGTATAATTGCACTATTCTAATTTTCTTTTTGTTTAGAGATGAGTGATAAACATATGAAGTTACTTTCTCTTTTTTGACATGGTCTGGTGGAACAGAAGATTTTCATATCAGCAGATTTTCCCAACACCTGCATAATGTCTTGGAATCCCCACTGGATAATTTATTTTGCTCCTCTCCAACTTTGAGAGCTGTATTGAATACTGCCATGTTTCCCTTACCTAGATCCACTTGGATCCTTTTCATAAGTTCTGTGCAACTGTCCTCAGTTTCCTTTTGTATCAAACAGCTTTTCAAAGGTTATGATTTCTTTCTGAGAAACATACAGGATCAATAACTATCTTCCTGAGTTCTTAGACTAAAGCACCCTATTTTTCCCACTGGCTAAACACAAAACTAGACTCACTCACCCTTAGCTGACCTATTTTGAGACTAGTGAAACATTTGCTTTGTCCAATAGACATTCTGATAATTCTTCTTATCTTGTGACTAACATGATGAAAAATACAAAATGTATGTTATTCGCTAGGGTCAGAGGGAATATTACTGATGGAATCTTCCTCATTTCTATTTTCTGCAGTTCTTTGGGACAATAGATAGGAATATTTACCCTTGGGGAGTTTAAAAAGTGGAAGTTACTGAGAGTTTAAGTACATTCCTTGAGGCAGCTCAAAGTCAATGATGGGTACAAGAGAATGAACTTACAGTTCCTTTGCCTTGAGGATGGGCAAACAGGTATATTCTCTGTTTCAGGACCCTACAGATAATTTAAACTAAGATGTGGTATTATTGAAAATTTGCCCAACATTCAGCCATTAACCAACGAAAGTATTTATTGTTTCATTCAATGACTACAATTTTCCAAAAATTTCAGCTAGAATTGCATTTATTTGATGGTATAGAAAACACCCATCCACCTATTCACACATGTATACACAGCAAAAAAGAAAAAAGTGAATATATGGATATGGGTGTGATAAGTTCTCTATTGTTATTATAATGTCAAGCACAGGGTCTTGCAATATTATTATAAGTCAAGAAATACTAGGAATCAATGAATATAAATTTTGTATTATTAATTGTGGCAGTGCAAATATAGTGACTAAAGGATAGTGGTCTGACTGATAGGTTTTGTTTTCATTTTATTCTGTGTTTCTGTCTATCTATCTATCTATCTATCTATCTATCTATCTATCTATCTATCTATCTATCTCTCTCTATCTCTCTCTCTCTCTGTCTATCTGTCTGTCTATCTGTCTATCTATCTATCTGTCTGTCTGTCTATCTGTCTATCTATCTGTCTATCTATCTATCTGTCTATCTATCATCTATCTATCTATCTATCTATCTATCTATCTATCTATCTATCTATCTATCTATCTATCTATCTATCTATCTATCTGTTATCATTACAGAAAGTCAAATAAGTTGCATGCTGCATGCCTCCCAAGTTATAGAATGAAAGGTAAATTGTTTATGGACAATTTATTTTTATCCATTCAAAATTTTAGGTTACTAATTACTAAATCAATCATGTCACCAATAACTGATTTGGTCCAATAGTTAGCTAGTTAGAATTGGCAGCATAATCAACTGTGCTTTTAACAAACTAAAAAGCTTAAATGCAGCCAGTAATATGTCATGTATAAAACTTTATTTTGTTCTGAAAAGAAAAAATAAAAACAACTCAGTACTCTGTAAAGTGAGTGGTTGACAAATGACAAATGGAAAAGAAAGGTGAAGTAATTGTATTAAAAAAAGTCTAAGGCATACTTTATTTTGTAGTGGCAGCTAATAAAATAAGTTATTTTTAGTATTTACTATCCAGAGGCAAAAATGTATAGAAATTGAAAGAAATCATAAGAGAATTGCTAATGATTTTTACTCAGGAAGAACGTGAACTCCAGATACTTGCTTCTGATCTTTTTCTTTTATTGTTGACATCTGTTCTTCAGATGAATCATGTTTTACAGATTTGGGTTGCTATTATATGTCATTTTTTTTCTCTGTTTAATCCAGGCTACTTTTAATAAACATGAAACTGTATTTTCTATCACTTTTAATCTGACACATTATTATTTGCCCCCAAATTCCTGCCTAGCTATAATGAACATTGCTATTCTAGTGTGATTTTGCCACACTGCTTTCCATTTTCATTAAAAAGAAAAACAAACAAAAAACCCTTTTCATTAAACCTTATAAAATTCAAAGATTGCCATCCTCAGTAGAAAACCCAATGTTTGTTATAACAAAAGGGAACAACTGATAGTTCTTGCTGGTTTTACATTGATACTAAAAATAGTTGGGTTGATCGTACGTTTTTTTCCTTGATTTTAATAGCCTGTGAGCATAACTTCCATGAAGTTAAATTAATACTCTTTATTAAAATATTTAATAAAAAATTGCATTCTCAAGATGTGAATTAGAAGCTGAGTCATGATATTGCTAAAAAAAAAAAAAGAAATAAAAGTTCCCTTTCTTTGAAAGCACTTTTACTAAGATATAACACACATACCATATAGCTCAGTCTTTCAAAGTATACAATAAAGTGGATTTCACAATAGTATTTGGTTGTACATCCAGCACCATTATCTAATTATAAAATATTTTCAATCTACAAAGCATTGGTTTAATCATTTCAACATCAATAGTCATCAAAAGATGCAAAAGAAATAGATGATAAAACACAACTGTACACTCTCTGGAATGAGAACATTTAAAATATTGTTGCTATTAACTATTGGATAAGGAATGAGGAACCAAAAAAATCACATATTTCTGGGGTTAATGTAAACAGTACATTAATGAAAACTGCTATAGTCTTACATAGTGAAATCTTATGACTTGGCAATTCCAAACTTTGGTATTTGCACAAGGTATTTGCACAGGCAAATAAGAATGCTATTCACAAAAATGAATGTACACAGATGTCATATTTATAATAACTTTAAATTGGAGCAACCCAAATGTCTATTAAGGGGAAAACTGAAGCACAAATAAAGATCAAAACTAGAGCTATAGAAACTACCAACCTTGAAGGATGTCAAAACACATGACAAGTGAAAGATAGATGGAAACACATAACTATTAAATTATTCTATTTGTATGAAGTTTTAGGATAACCAAGACTAATGAGCAATGATAATCAGAACACTGTTACTTTGAAGGAACTCTTCACTGAAAACCTTCAGAATAGATTAGATAGTACTATATTTTGAGCCAGATAGATAATAGTTTCACAGGTATAAATTTACACACAGATGTAAAATAGATCAACTACCAAAAATTTTATACTTAAAAACTTAAATTTTTAACTTATCATAAAAATAGATATTTTAAAAAGTAATAGAGATTTTAAAAAGAATTCAACCATCATGCACCTGTACTATACTAGAATGTCATCATATGCAATTTATATCATCCTTATAATAATCCGATAAAGTATATGTCTTATTGTCTAAAGATAGGATGTTATATATATGAGGGATTTATTTATCTGGCCAGCATTTATAGAGTAAATGAAGGAGTCAGTATCCAATCCAAATATACAATTTTAAAGCTGTTACTATCTCCATTATAATCATAAAATAATTGATAAAATTATGTATTAAAATAAGATAACAATTAGATTTAAAATAATATGGTAGATGTTGTAAAAGGCTTACAAAGTTGCAAACAAATACAAAATTGGACAAATTAAAAACTAATATAGAGAAAATATAGAATGTATAATTACTAAAGGAAGTAAATTTACTGTTAATTGTGAAAATTAAAATATGGATAAATAAAACTTTCAATATCAAAGTAAATTCATTATAACAAAAAATACCAGTGAGAAGATACACAAAAGGAAGATACAGGAGTAATGTTATTGAGATCAGATGTTTTATTATTGGTTGTAATTCACTTTTTGTGATTTTTGATGAGCCAGTTAACCTCCACCTTATTTTTTCCCCACATGTAAAAGTAGAAATTCTAATAATGACTTTTCTTGCAAGACTGTGGGGAGGATTAATTAGATAATGTTCTCAGGAGCTTTGAAGATTAAAAGACTCAAGTAAGTGCTAAGCATAAAATACAAAACCAAAGAGGCACAATCAGAAAATATACAAGTCAGACAGATGAAAGGAGAAAATAGGTTTATAGCTGGAAGTGAAAGTAGGAAGCTATGGAAAGAGGGCAGGCATTAGAAGTTTGCAAAAATTTTACTCCAAGCAAGTACATACATATAACCAATATGTTTAAATTGATGCTAATGTATATTAATTCATTAAGAATAAATGTTCTTAAAATATATGCTATTTGTATTGCAACAGAAACTGTAGATATATTCTTTGCAAATTCATGATATGCTATCTTTATAATATACATCACTTCCAAAACTGTCTCCTTTCATTTTTGTCAATTCTGCTTGTTACATGCCTATCTAGTGTGAGACTGTTGTTCCCAGAGTCTACTTATCCCTATCGTCGACTCTAAATGGGTGAGATTCACAGATCAACCCAAAATAAGATGGATGGAATGCAGTGACCACAAAAGGCTTCAGTGAACTGTGAAACAGGGAAATGAGCCAGTCTCCTGAAATAAAAGATTGGATGGACTAAGAAACTAAAGCCAGTTACTGCAGTGAGCATTACTCTGTAATTTCCTCAAACCAAATGAGAATTTCAAGGAGAAAAAAATGAGATTTAATCAGATAGATAGTTGATAGTCATTCTTTTAAAGTTTTTAGTTTTTTATGGAAAATTTAGTTTAAATATGAAAATTAAAAGTCAGAGTTTACTTATGAAGTATAGGTACCATGTAAATTTGAAGTAGATTTGGGGGTAGTAGATTAACCTGGAGTCCCCCAGGGAAAACAATGTGTTCCTTTCAATTAATGTCATTTCTCCTTTAGATAACCTGTAAGATAAGTCTTATAAAGATATCAGTTGAGTCTAATAGTAAGACCACTTTTTCATGAATCTTTATCTGATACTCTATCTCTCCTGGAATTTGCTTTATAAGTACCTTTCTTACCCTGTCTTCTGGACAATGCATATTAGTATAGTATCTGATTCATCTTTGTATACCATACTAATAAAACAATATGTTTGAGATTAGTTAGCTAATATTAGTAGTAAATGATGCACCCTTAATAAATGTTACTCACGCATTTGAATGATGCAGTGAATAAAGGATGAGTGAGTGAAGTATGTACACCCACTATTCAGGAAACTATCCCTTGATTTTGCCAAAGAAACTAGAAATATCAGTAAAATTATTCCAAATCACATTTCTGAACATCTCTCTCCAGCACCAGTATCATCTAAGACTCTCATTGTATGCTGGACATAAACTTTCCAGATATTAATTCAAAGGTTTCCAGGGTCTAGGTTCAAATACACTTTTTACTGTGATTGCTATTGTCAACACTTAGGTGCCAGAGAGGACATTTCAGTCAAATTAGATTTTGGCTATTTCTTGAATATGTCATTAAATTTTCACCTCTCACTATATTTTGAGCACAATAACCATACTCTCCTTCTCATATACTTGTATAGATTTATAATGTTTAGTAGTGCTTCTGTGAAAACTTTTCTTCTTTTAGTGCATCTTTCACATCTAATTCATGTTATCTATGGTGTATTGCTGTTGATGGCAAGTCACGTCATGCGCTTCATGATCATGCTCCCATGTGTTCTAGTGGAAAACCTGTGGTGTGGCCTCCATGTAGGGGTTGTGTTAAGATTCATCTGAGTAATATCAGTCATCAGACTTCAGGAACTAAGGAAACAGATCAAAACGTTGCTTTGAATGATTGCTTTCAGAACAACCCTGGGATCAACAGCCTTGTGTAATTGCTTCAAAAGTCAAAGTAATATAAAGCCAGTAAGTCTCTACTCAATTTGGGAAGTGCAGTACAAATTATTTTCATGGGTGGGAGAATTCTAAGTATCTTCAAATTCTGACTTAAAATGTGAAAGAAATGTTTAAAAGACAGTTTTGAAACAAGGTGTAAGCTATTCTGTGTATGATTACAATGAACAGAAACAAACACTGAATTAATATATTTATCTAAACAGCAAAGCTCTTTCCAGAAGGAGAATGGTATTTAATTAATTTGGCTAAACAGGATTCCTAACAGACTTTTCAGCTAGGCTGATAATGGGGTCACCTACAAGACCAATGAGAAAAATAGAAGTTATTGAAGAGAAGAATTGAAAAACTATGCATATGAGCACCTTCTATTTAGAGGCAATTATTTGATAAAGTTATTGTACTATTTTAAAGCCATTATTAAAGATGCATGCCTAGAGGGTAATTGATACAAAGGGACTGATTAAATGCAGGAAAAATAGTTTGACTTCTATTGACTTGAAAAGAACCTCTGACACTCTTCAGTCCCACTACGTATTCCTAAGCTACTAGGGACAAAGTGATCACCCTTGAATCTTACTAGTTCTATCTTAGATAAAATGGGGATTTGGTGGTTGATGAAAATATATAAAAGAGAAAAAAAACTTTAGCCATGACCAATAGTTATTGAAATACTTTTTCTAAAACTAACATTTTTTTAAACTTTAGAAGAAAAGCTTTAATAGTGGTAACAAGTACTCTGCTTTGATGTTAGATCAGAGACACCCAGCTAGTGGTCAACATCACCCATTATTAGGATAAAACTAAGTATGTTAAAAGGTACTAAATACAAATGCAAACAAAATTCCATTTTATAATTTGTCTTGGATTTTCATGTTAGCGGTTTTCTAT
Source organism: Uropsilus gracilis (assembly GCA_004024945.1). Lineage (NCBI taxonomy): Eukaryota > Metazoa > Chordata > Mammalia > Eulipotyphla > Talpidae > Uropsilus > Uropsilus gracilis. The sequence continues at coordinate 92,363 of PVHY01000375.1, read as the reverse complement.
TAAGGGACTTTGGTAAACTATATTTATAATAACCATACATGTTAGAGTAAGCTTTGGAAAGTACATAAATATAAAATAAGTGATTAACTCATCAACATAACTAGCTACTTTCATTTGATGCTGGTTTATTTCTGTACCAGAAAAACATATTTGCTTGGCATGCAGTAAGAAATTTGACATTTAAGTAAAATCTGATCTGCAGTTGTATGAATGTCAGAGGGCTGTTTGTAAAAAAAAAATGAGTTTCTAGAATAATAGAAGTATGCAACAACTAGTGCCAAAGAAAACACTGAATACTTGCAAATATCACCTAGAGCAACACATATTAATGGACTTATCCATTATGTTGCTAAGTGTTGCTACCTTTATATTTCCACTTCACTGAAGAAAACTGGAAAATTTAAGGTGCTTGTTTGTTGAAGAGACTCAAGTTCAATCACAACTTCGATTACAATTTATTAGTACTTAGAAAAATCTAACAATAGTAATAGAAGAGTGACATACAGGTTATCTCAGGCTACTTTCTTCCTATGCCCTTCATTCTAAAGAATCAATTCACCACAGTGAAAATCTGATCTGAATTAAGAGAATGATCTCATTTCACTCACGTATAGTTTATGGGAGATATGTAACATAACAACTAAGCTTTCACAAGGATTTCCTGAGTATCATATTTGACTTGATTTTGGAATAACTATAGGATCCAAGTGACTACAAAAACAGATATACACTCAGAAATGTTGTGCATGAGCTATCAACCACCAATACACATATGACAGTTAATATCCATCAACAGTGAAGCAAATCAGTAGGAATATGCTAGTTCAAGTTTAAGCAAATTCTTTTTAAATGCATAGATCTCCAAAGGTCTCTTTAGAAAAACAAAATGTTATAAAATAGAGTGCTCGCTCTGTATCAGACATTATTTATTGTAAATATTTTTATATAATTATTTAGAATTTAAGCAAAATAATTTTTACCCAGATAATTCTGTTGTATGGCTAAGTCACATGTCACTGAACAATATTTCTCTCTTTGGAAAACTGGTAAGTGGTTTCTGGTTTTATTATATTGTAACACTGTTATTTTGAGTATTTTCAGGAGGTATACAAATACCAATTTTTCCCTGATTTGGGATGCATTCCTAGAAGTCAATTTGCAGCATCAATTATACATACACATATATTTATATAATTTGAGACATACTAAAATATATTCCTTAAAAATTTTTAGCTGTTGTCTAGCTATATGTCTGATGAAATCCTTAGAAATGATTTAATTATAATTTCCATTTTACCTTTATCAGACAAAATAGAATTATCTACAAACAGTCTATCTAGCTAGGATGCTAAATTAATTGAATTTCAGTTTGGGCATTTTATTATACTCATTATTTCACCTTTTCTTCCCATGGCCTATATAATACTCTCATTATCTAGACATGTGCTGGTCTTCTCTTAAGAAAAAAAAAAAATCAATTCTTTTTTTTTTTTTTTTTTGTTAATATAACTTTGGTCTACAATATTGTATATGATGTGAAGGTCACATCTCTTCAGATGTATATATTCATGCCACACTTCGTACCAAAGAACTCATAATCTTTCACCTTAGATCACTTCACTGTGAATTGCCCATATTCTCCACCTCTCACTCACCTGATTTCAGAGCCTCATTTCTGCAGTCAGATTACCAGAGTTTGTTTTGGTTTCATTTTATTTGCTCCTTAGTTTTATTTTTGTATATTCAGCTCATGAATGAAAGTTATTTTTTCTTTCTCATTTTGACTTTGCATTTAGCATATGCCCTCCATTTCCATTCATGTTGTCACAATTGTCAAGATTTCAATTTTTTATTGCAGAGCAGCATTCCATTGCATATGTAGACTACATTTTTTAAATAAACTCAGGTGTCATTGGATGGGCACTGGAATTGTTTCCATAATTTGACGATAGTACATAGTGCCACAATGATCATAAGAATACATGTATCCCCTCAAATAAGTGGTTTTATATTATTTGGATAGATATCTAGAAGTGGTAGATCAATTTTTAATGTTTGAGAACTCTCCATACTGTTTCCCAGAGGGGTTGAACCAGTTTATGTTTCCACCAACAATATATGAATGTTCATTCTTCTACACACCCTTGTCAATATTTGTTCTTTCCAGTTTTTTTTTTTTTGTTTTGTTTTGTATTTTTTTTTAAATGTACCATTCTCACAAGAGTGAGGTGGTATCTCATTTTGGTATTAATTTGTATTTCCCTGAAAAGTGATCTTGAGCACTTTTTTTCATTTGCCATCTATATGCCTTTTATACAGAAATATCTATTTAGTTCTACTTTCTGATTGGATTCTTTGTTTTCATTTTTTTGTTTTCTCTGAGTACACTGTAAATTTTGGATATTAGTCAGGTGCATGATGTACAAATATTTTCCACCACTCAGTAGAATTGTTTTTGGTTTAGCGATAATTTCTTTTATGATACAGAACATTTTTAGCTTCTAGTCCCTTAGGTTTATGGTTGCTATTGTTTTCCTTGCTGTTGTTCATTTATCCTGGCTTTGCTGGCTTCTGTATGCATTTAGGTCTGTTGTGTAGTTGCTGAGTTAGCAGTATAGGGGGGAACTTGCAGGAATCCGGATGTTTGTGCAGATGATTTGAACTGGAACTGACACACATTTATGGTACCTGATATCCTGCCTTTCTGGGATTTGGGATAAGAAACTTTTCAATCCCTGGGTTTTCATTATACCTCACAGAGAATGTGTCAGACCCAGGAGGTGGGAATTTTAGTGCAGATCACAAAGTCTGCTTGCTAATATCTTTACCAGTAGCACAAATTGTATAGAGCCTCCCAGCTCTCCACAAGATTTTCCTGTATCACTAGGGAATATAACTCGGTGCAACTTCCACTTCTCTCTTCCCTGTAGCTATAGCTGCCCTCCTATGGGTCTCCTCTACTTCAAACATAAGCCACAGTCTCCTCTCTCCACCTAACTTCTTTCCAATGTCTCAAGAGACTCCTCAGTAGTAGCTCTATTGCAGTCTGCACTGGAATCTGTTGACCAAAAGATAACGCTAGTTTTATTCAAGAGATTATCTGTTCAACCAATGTTCCTCTGACTCACTGCTCCAAAAGCCATACTCCATGTGGACCAGGCCCTACAGTTGCCTCAGCCAGGGCCTGTCATGTATACTTGCCTTAATAGGACTTGCTCCACTGATTAACAGGATCTTCTGGGTTTGGTTGCTTCCAGGACTCACTAAGGCCTGAGGGGTCTTATCGCATTGAGCTTGTTTCCTGGTCTTATGCAAGAGGTTGCTGAAGTGTGCTGGAGCCTGTATTGGTAAAAGATGCTCTCAGGCCCTGAGTGTGACTTACTGAGATCTGTGAATACCCACTGAGTCAGTTCTGTTTCCAGGATCCTCCGTGGAACTCACTGAGGATGGCAAGAGACCTGATGGGTGACCACCAAATTCTGTACCAGTGTTCGCTAAGTCTGCTGTAATGGTTCTGTTCCCAGATCCCTTCCTGAATCTTACCATGGCTGTACTGACATCAAGAGTCCTGTAGTCATGACTGGTCCTGTAATCCAGTCTGGAGTTACACCTGTTTTGTGGAGGCCTGTAGGAGTTGCGTGTGGAATGAAGAAGAAAATGAGACAGAAGAGACGGAAGAGATTGATAGCGATCTGTGAGACTAGCCCACAGAACAGGGATGCTGGGAAGCATGTCCAGGTCCCACTTTAATGAAGTTGTGAAGCCTCTTATATACCCCAGCAAGGAAATGTTACAATGATGTAACGAGGAAGTAGCAAAGTGTATGTGACATGCAGCAGGGAACATGCAGGGATGTGTGATAAGAGGAGAATTTACCTGTGGGACCAATAGTCATTACTACTAGGTCATAGGTCTCTTGGAACATTCCAAAGAGGTTACAGATAAGAGACATGCTGTTGCCCACCCTCTAGTGTGCCAGAGGGAGCTAGAGAGATAGGAGGTGTTCTTATGTAAAGTTCTATCTCTCTACCTGCTTCCACATTCCACAGAGGTTGGCATTGAGGCCCCTCCCTGGGGTCCCCACTTTTGTAGGGGACTGCTGAGCTTGACCAGCCTCCAGAACCTTACCTGGGAGTGATGCAGATGTTGAGGGAAATGGGGGAGTGCTGCTGCTGACATCTTTACTTTAAGGGATTTTTTTAAAAATATATTTATAAAGATAGCAAATGCCAGTGTGGACCCTTTTATTTACAACGAAACCAAACTCCATAAAGGGAAATGAAAATGTTTGGAGTGTTTCATGAGTAAGTTTAACTAGATCAAAATAAACTCATTCAGAGTGTAGTGCAAACTCCAAACAGAGATTGTTGCCTCCTTGTGATGTTTTCTGACTCTGCACACCTGGATGGAACCTGAGACTGACTTCTGGCATCATCTTCTGGGGTTGTTCAGAGTATAGTTGTGATTTTTCTAGTATTATAGCTGATGGTTGACAGCTAATCCTAATGGAAAAGCAATGCCACATTTGCTAATCCTAACGGAAAAGTTAAACCACTTTCATTTTCAATCTGAAAATCCAAAATCAGATGAATTTTTTAAAAAACAGATGCCACTCTAAATTCTGTCCCACAAATTCAAGATTGTGTATGTTTATCTATGAACATAAATATTTCAAGTCACTTTCTCTGTATAAGATTATATTTGAAGTCACTTTCTTCTGTGAAATAAAAATGACAGCCATTTTCACTACTCTATATAAAGTTCCCACAAAATTTATCACAAACTTTTAAATGAAGGACAACTATGATTTTACCATAAACTACTTTGCTATTTTTTCTCTTGTATTTTTAGATTAAATTGTGATGTTTAGAATTCATAGAATGAATGAGTTCATTGTTTTCTTTTTTTTCTTTAGAGCAAATGCATGAAGTTAATTTTGTTTCTCAGAAGAATAAAACTTAACGGTAACCATGTTTGCTTTCAAGAAACAGGGTTAAATCATCTAGGTTTCATTATAGAACCAAATTTCTTATTGAAGTAAAATTAAAGTGTTTTGTTTGTTCCACTTTAGATTCAAAACATTTCACCTAGTGTTTGTTAGTGGTTATCTGAGTTCACACACTTCTACTTCAAGATATTGTTTTCTCATACAATCACATGGTGTGGAAACAAATGTTCTGCTTCTAACTTTACAGTCTTCACTATTGTTTTAGTATTATAGTTATAATGTCCATTGAAAGAAAATTTGTAGAGAAGTTCAATGTTTAGTAAAATATTGCTATCAGGTGACATAAATGACAAACTAAAGCTTTGAGGTTGAATTTGGCCCTCATGTTCAGCAAATAACCTCAGAGCCACAAATTTATGTAAGTTTAAAATATGGAGAATTACAGTTTCCTCCCTATTAAATATTTCCTAGATTAAAATGCATAAAATGAGGAAACAGTTACTATAAATTTATATCAAAATTTTTTGAGTTTTCCTAGACCTCTCCAAATAACCTACCAAATTAAACCAAATAATACATTAAAAACTAAAATATCAAAATAAACAATGTCCCATCATATTTAAAAAAATTAAATATTATAACTTCATCTAAAATGTCAGTATTTCAAATGTAGAAATTGATAAATATTCTCAAGATGGTCACACAGAAAATTTGATTGGTCTGACTCTCCCTACAGTGTTAATACCACCAAAATTTCTCTGTTACATAGTTATAACTTTCTTAAAACATTCTGACTTGCCCTTGGAGTAGACTTACTAGCCATTATAATATTCTTTCTTTCAATTGAAACACAGTAACGCCTATGCTGATTTTATCAGTTATTTCTTCAACCAACTAGCGATGATTGTTCTAGTCTATTGTTATTATCAGTCCTTTGTAGAGCTGAAGACTAGCCCGGTTAATGTTTAATGTGAAAATAAAATAAAATAGTGACCGAAGTGAACTCTTGTTTTGAAAAAATCACAGAGAATAATGATTTTGGGAAGTCTTATGAGTGTATCATTGCATGCTTTAAATGATAAAAGATTTTAAAATTATCATTTGTATAACTTTTCTTTCTGAAGATCTCAAAGCAATCATATGGAAGTGTATAATTTATGAATTTTTATCATAATATTGGAACAAAATGTTCCTATGAACTTGGGTCACAGTTATATTACAATCATTATGTTAAACTGAAGGACTAATGCATTCAAGTTTGATAAAGCTGCAATATATATTACTTTCAGTTGTTGGAGATCCCACATAAAATTGCTTCAATAGATTTGAAGAAGTTTTAAAGACACTAATATTAACTATATTCAAAACTGAGGTTGAATACCTTAAGTGTTATAGATTGTTTTTGTAAAAGGGTGTCATATATTTTTTATTTTATAGTATATACAAAGTTTAGGATGATCTCATAATTGGATTCATACCAAACTTAAGAGCAGATGCTTGCTTTTGTAAATATGGCAGAAAAAATATATATTGTTTTTCCAAGGTGTGATTTCTTTTTAAATCTAAAACATATTTGTGGAATTTTAAAAAATGGCAGGATCTATTATTTGCTCTGTCAGCTACAAGTGCTATTGAAAAACAGTTTGTCTATTCCAAGCTTTCAAAGTTCCTTTAAATTATTTTAAAATTAATTCCTACATTAATTAATAATCTGAACAAAAATATCAGAATGAAACAGGTTTAGATAAAAATAGCTCTTAGAGGCAAAATCATATTTTTTCCCACTCAGCCTCTTTTAAAACATGACTTAAAGTAGGCAGCCCTGAGTATTAGTGTGCCTGCCTTTGCTACCATCATCCAAAGTGTCACCCTGTAAATCTTATCGCTGCTCAACTTTGTGTTATTTTATTTTTAATCTGAGCTTTATTTCTTCTGATTCTATTTTTTTTCTTCACTAACAAATTTTTAGTTCAATAAGAATAATATGCCTATAAGAACAGATATATACTTTTCAAATGCAACATTCTTACCATATTCATTTATTTAATTTAAATCCACCTCCCTCTGATAATTGATATAATACTACTGCTCATTCTACAATATTTCCAAGGAGAGGAAAATCATTCATATATTACCATACCATCATTTCCACAGAAGCGAGTGCTGTCCACAGTTGACAAAGATCAAGACTACCACTCTTCCATGTTCTTATACAGCTAGATTAGGTTATTTTCCTCTTTTAGAGAAAGTATTTCAAATTTTTTGGCGTTTCAGATCTTATAATAGGAAATACCTGAAAAAAGCTTCAAAGGAGATGGATGCTACTAATCTAAAGATCAAATTTATGAGTTGAGTTGCTATGAGATTTATATAAATATAGGGAATATGTGGTCATTTTGATATAAATTCCAGTTAATTTTTAGGTGCTAACATGTGTTAAATCCTTTATTTAATTTGGTTGATGTGGGAAATATATTAGTAGTGCAATAATATTTTAAGTGATTTGTGGGATGTCAGTTAAAGCAAAGGTGAGGGTGCAGAACTGATCCAAGATATATAGTCATTCTTTTGATATATCCATTAAGTATATAATATAACTACTCAGGTTGTTTTATTAAGGAAATGACCTAGATAACATTTTAATATTTAATTATAACATGACACAGTATTGTTTACAAAAAGTTATATTTTGATCTCACGTAATATTTGATTTAATAAGTGAGTTAACTGTGCAGGTTATTATACATATTACACAAGGGCATGCCAATGCAATTAAAAATTAGCTCAGGCAAAATAATCATGAAAGATTTATGGAGTGCTAACAGCAAAGATTATTTCTGTTTTTACAATGCCTAATATTGACTCTTCAAAGACATGTCTCATATCCATTTTCTTTTGTAACATAACTCTACCTTAGTATAAAGTATTATTTGAATTCAAAGACAACAGAAATGTTTTTAAGTCAACATTAACAAAAATATTTTTATGTCAACACTTACTGAGACCATAGTAGTTAGGGCTCAACATTTTTTTTTTAATTTTGGGGGTAAACAAGGTAACAGCCTTTTCTGTTTTTTTGTTTGTTTGTTTTTGTTTTTGTTTTTTTGGGTTTTTTTTTTTTTGTATTTTTAATTCATCTGTAACTACCCAGGTCTCTTACCATTAACTAGATGAAAAAAACATTTTTTTTTGGATATGTGGTTATCCTTTCTCACTCACTTGCTCCATCTCCTATTTCTCTGCTGAAGTTTCAAAACTGCTGTTTTTAATGAACCGTTTATTCATTTCTTCTGAAATCTGTAATAAGACACAGCTGAAAATGATTCTCTGTAGTTAATTGCTGAGGAAGTAGATGTAGTCATACTTTAATTTGACAATCTCTATATTAATACTCATAAGCCTGCCTGATTATTTAAAAACCATTATAAATTACCATATTTTTATTTTCAAGGTCATCATCACTTGTTTAGTTAGATCTGCTTGTCATTGACATTGTGCTAATTATCATACAAAGAAAAATAATGCAAATATTTCTCACATTCAGTATAACTTTCTTTTATGAAAGTGAAAAGTTGTTTCCATAATTTAAAGTGCATAATTAGGTTAAAGTGGGTGTGGCTGTATTTTCCTCTTTCACCTACTCACACAAAAGTTAACTAGGTTTGCAGAAACAATTGGACAAATGTACCCTTACCCATTTTAAACAAATGTTTAAAAAACAAACATATGTTTTATAACTTGACAAATTGTATCAGTTCATAGGCCCAAAAGAGCATTTTATGTCTTCTAGTTGACCTCTCACAGCCCACACAGAAAAATAGCCATGGAACATATTACAAAGAAGTCTAGCTTGGGCTAATAAGATAATATTTAGAAGAAAGGGTGCTCAGTTTTGTTGTGATTCTGGACCCAAATCCGGTTACACTATGATTTCGAAGAAAACAACCAATAGTCTCCATGATTTGTACTTTTATATTTTCTTTGTTTCTCATGCCCATAAAAACTTCCCTAGCCCCACTTTGGGAAAACTGTCTGAGCTTTGTCTAGATTCTCCTATCAGGTGATCTTGTATGAAAATGTTTCTTTTCTCAAAAAACTGGTGGCATATTTGCTGGCTTTTGTGCCATTAAATAGCTAGCACACATCTGGCAATGTAATGATCAGCTGAATGTTTGTGAGAAAATGTTTAAGCAAGTCAATGGCAAGATCTGATTAATTAGATGTTGACAAGATGTGCTCCAGATATGCATTTTTCCAAGGATGTCTTGTGATTCTGATGAATGGGGTTTCTATAACACCTGTGGCAAAATCAGATTCAAACGCTAGAACATGAATTTCACAACCAAAAAGCAACAGAAAACAGATTTGCTTTGTCTGCTATCACTCTTTTGATAAAAACTCATCCAGGAGTGCCCAATTATCTTTGTAGACCATCAACAATCATGAGCCCAACCACATCTCCCTCAGTATCAACTTTGTTATATATTCAGTGATAGAATTCATTTTGTTACAATGGGCAACCATTACCCACACCTTTAAATTTCCCATTCCTGCAGGAATGGTGATAAAATTACACATAAAGTTGTGTGGAGGATGTACCCTAAATCTTATTTTTGAATCTGAACTGACTGTCTGAACAGGAAAGGCTCTGAAAGTCTCTTATCTCCTCTTGTTTAGGATACAGAAAAAAAAAATTTTTTTTTCATCTTTCTGAGTCTTCTGATTCTCAGTAACTTAGATTACAGGACTCAGGCAGAGATACCCTCATTTCCACCGCAGCTGGCAAACTGGCAGATTCTTTTCTGGGCTTATCTCTTACAGAATTTTGCTAAAAGTTGCAAAATCAGAATTTTGTGTTTTTCCACCTTGTCCCCCTACAGCTCCAAGTTCAAAGACATTTGATGCCTTTACTGGTTTGTAGGGTAAATGCATTTTTCAGGGTTTTTACCCTTCTGTCATTTGTCTCTATAACCAGCACCTGTGATGTTGCAACCTCCCCATGATTGTAAATGCCTGGCTCTGTGGGCATGTGCACGCATAAGTGGGCACACCTGGGCATAGGAGGAGGCAATTAAAGGGCCTTTTCACAGGGGTGGGGCAGAGAGAGCACAGATGAGGAGAAAGAAGAAAGAACTTGAAAGAAAAATTTATGGGCTATTTCTGCAGTTAGTTATTAAAGTGCTATAAAGATGATTTTAAAGGGTCTGACATTCTTTGCTACAACCACCGATGAACCTACTTGAATTGGGATGGTTATACGACAAGGTTATAATTTACCAAATGTTTTTCCTCAGAACAAGTATCACACATGTATTAGCTTGTGATACTTCTATTCTGTCCTTTCTTTTGGTGACTGTCCACATATCAAGACAATATCATACATTTTAATTTTCATAGCTGCAAATCTTACTTCCAGCCATCAATTCCTGTATCAATATTCTGACTGTACAGCTGGAATAAAAGCTCCTGTATTTAGTGACTTGAATTACAGGGAAGTTTACCTTATACAAAACAATATAGCAACAAAATTTCCTGGAAGGTGAAACTAATTTGAGACAATAAGAAAAATGCTTAGGAATCCAAATTAATTTCTTCTTGCTCTATTGCCTTCAAATGTTTTGTCCTTGAGTTTATCGATTTTGGCTATTTTCCACATTCACTCTCCAGATCAAAAAGTAAGAATATCCAGGTTTGTTGATTTTTTTATATTTAAAAAAAGTTTCTTACACAATTTCTTTAATATACTAGTGCCCCAAATGAGTACATGAATGCAGCTGTAATAAAAGAGGTTAAAAATATACACCGCTAAGTAATTTTGTAACTAAAAGTTGAGTAGCCTACTGAATTAATGGGATTTAAGGAAAAATAAATGCCGAAAAATAGTTAACACTCATGCCACAGAGTGATATTTGTGATAGCTGGTAGTTGTGAGAGTGAGAAAATTGAGTGAAAAATGCTATTTGTTAACCATATGCTATTTTTTTTAAAGTTACACTGTCCAATATTAATGCAATGATTTTTTTCAGATCCATTTTTTTTGTTGTGCAGTATTTCTCAAAAGAAATTACTTTCTGGTTTGCTTTTTAGGTCCTGCTGTCATACAAAAGGTCTTTTGAGCAGCTGTCTAACTCTTTCATGACTGATTCAGCACTCCCTTCTGAAATAATTTTACTAAGCTCTAAGTAATACTCATTCCTCCATTTACATTTTTAATCATGGGATTTCCCATCTAATAGCTCTACTCATTCATCTTTATCATCTTTGAAACCTGATCTGAAATTTGCCTTCTTCAAAAAGTACATGACTAATCTTGCATAGTAAAATAAATTCTCTATATCACAACTCATGTTATTTATAACTATTTTGTGTGATTTTTGTTTGTCATGACATCAGATGATATTGCTTTATAGGTTAACGAATACAACTGTCAGTACACTAACTTTAATGTTTAATTAACACTAATGTTTAACTGTTATTTTCTATGAACACAATAGGTCCAAATAAAGAAAAAGAAAATTCACTTATTATTCGGTTAACTAAAATAAATTTATTATTTATTTCACTCAATGAGAAATCATCTAATTAGGCAAATAGATCAGGGACTTTGACCTAAGGTTCAACAATCTCAGAATTTTAATAATCAAAATTGAACCACTTCCTGTAGCTCCAACTCAGCACTTTTATGGAGATTAATTAATACAAAATGATATACTATTATTATTTCATCTTTAATAGCCCTTCCAGCAACAACATTCTGTTATTCATAATATAAAAAGTGAAAATTTCTTTATATTTCTAAATATTAATATGGCATGTAAACATTATCACTTTTCTAATAGATTAAACCCATCAAATAAAGTACATGATATTATTTGAATTCAGTACTTATTCTGGATCCTAGTAAGTCATCTATAGATATTAAAAATGACTAATCATCTAGGAAATAAGTTTGTATACTTATAGTGTTTTGCGTTAGTAGGTATTTCATTGTCTATTTTAGTTCCCTGAATATTAAATGATAATACATGCACAGTAAAATTTGTAGAAAGTCAGATAATTGCAAGATATGATGTTCTGACAAATTATGTACTCATCTACACAATGTATATACAAAGACCAAAAATCAATTAAGCCACAGGTGCATGGAAAATAAAAGAACTTATTGTAGATACTGGTTAGCATGGGATAGCAGTCTCAATATTCCGATCTACCTGCCCCAAAAGCTGGGGGAATGCTCTTTGTTATATTTTGGGAAGCATGGTTTAGGAGAACAAGGGTTGAATTCCATTGAATGAGAAGTGGATTAGTTTGGCAGAAATGTAAGCTTGGCCTGAAGCAGAGGGATGAGGGTTGTAAAGTTGTTACAAATCAGCTCACATGGGCAAAGGTTCTTTTCAAATGACTAGATCATCTTGGTGGATGATGCCTCACTTCTGACATGGTCCAAGTAGTTTCTTTTTCTGTCTTTGGGTCCAAATCAGGGGTCTCTTTGTTCCAACAGTATGAATCACAGTCAAGCTTCATAATATGTTACTTTTGTGAAAACAAGCTTAAACAATAGTTGACCACATCCAGTTATACTTGTCAATGAGGGTGGGTCAGCCAAGTTTTCATTACTATATTATTTTTATTGGTAAGTCATTTATAAGAAGATTCTTATAATTCAGTCAGAAACCAAATTTATTTACTTTTTTATTTACATATATATATAGAAAGATTCCTATATTCTCCTAAGATTTCACCATTCTCCTATGGTGACTAATTCCAACTAATAAAATTAGACTACTTTAATACAGAAATTGATATCCTAAACAAAGTGAAAGGTGAAAAAATGAAAAGTTATAACCCATTCATTTTAAGGAACAAAAATTAGAGTCTACATAGTTTGTAAAATTCATGTACCCATAGCTAACCTAAGCCATGAGTTAAGTTATCTTTTATAAGAAAACTAGGTCATTCTTGTGTCCTTTACATAAAAGAAACTGCATATTCTCACTCTTTACAAATATACAAACTAAGCCATGAATATTTTTATAAATTTCAAACAGTATATAAAAAAGATGGGGAAGCCTTGCCTTAGAGTGATTAGTGGTAAATCTAAAACATATAAAAATTTTTCAAAAATTCTATGGAGGCTAAATCTATTTTAGTCCTAGACTGAATGAAAGACATGATACGATAAAAGGAATACTCTCTGGAGGAAGATAATATTTTAAGGAGATTGTACATTTATCATTTCATTGCAATAAATTTCAACTGAATAGAAATGGAAGTCTATGTCCACATGACAATAAAAACATACTGCAATTTAATACTAATGGAGAAATTAACAAACGTGATCTTTAAAATCAATATGAGTAATACATTAATAGAGGAATCTCCATCTTCCTGCCACCCATATCTCTTCCAAGTTGTTACCTGTCTCTCCTCTACATGTCTCTCCACCACTTGTCTCTCCCAAATATCCTTCCCAGCAGTGCCAGGGTGCAAATTGGGTCAAAAAGGCAGGATAGATGGGCCTAGTAGGCTATATAACAAACTTCTAAGTTATATTAAACCGCCTGGACACTCAGCTCACCCCAAAAACACTGATGCTTCCCAGATTGTGAAGTTTGTTTCACAGAATACATAAATGTGTAGTCAACATTTTTGCATATAAATGAGAACAAATAAAATAGTACGGGGGGGGGCAAATAATAGCACCTTTCCTTTAAGGAGGTATGTCTGTAACAGTTTGATAATATTGTTTACTGAATATAACACTCCAATGACTGATTATCCACCTATTTTGCTATTTTTCTTTGGTCTCATGTCTTTGCATCAATTTAAGCTTTATTTTAATATGTCTAACCTTTGAAGATGATAAAAGAATTTTAAACATTTTTTTTTCCTTAAGGAAAAAGTGCAAGATGGGAATACAGGCACTATTGTTATGTTTTATTTTTATTTTTTGGGTCTTTTTGACTACAGGTTTGGAATTCCAACCAAATTGAACTTAAATAAATGAATTCGTTGTGACATAGTTGGCTCACAATGTGAGTAAAGTATGTGTTTGGGGAATACATTTCCACATTATTAAATGCAACATTGATTTAGCCATTATAACTGATATTATTTCAAGTTTTGAGAAAGAATAGATGAGATTCAGCTAAGCTCTAAGAGATACAACTTCAGTCCTTTCAGCATTGACATAAGACATTAATTTTAATAAAAACCTTTTTGTTCACCTCAAGAAATGTTTCCAGTTTCTGTCAAAATTTTAATTCAATGAGATTTGTGATTTTATATTTCTTACCTCTGATAATTTATACAAGGATATCTTTCATTAATGAATAACATCAAGTTGGAGAAACATGAATTCACTATGTGTTTGAACTTGTATTTGAAAATCTCATATTTTAAAGCCAAAGGTGGAATATTTTTGCATATTCCAGTCCTCTGGAGGTTCCATGTCTACAATATGCTGATAAGGTAACAATCTGCCAAGGAAAACTAATTTCTTTCCTTCCAAAATAATTCTAAATATTTGTAATTCTTTCTCATTTTCATATCAAACCTGTCCAGAGACAGGAGTTTAGGACATTGCTCAACTATATGCTTTATTGGAAAAGTGCAGAATTTTTTGTTATAATTTTCATAGTATTGGAATAACTATTGTCATAACTGCATATTTTTCAGCATAATTGTTATAATGCATGCTGTCTAGTGTCAGAGTGCAAAACAAATCATCTAGTATCCCTCTGAATCCTTGGACTAATGAATAATCAAAACAGCATCAAGATGGGTTAGCAAAGAAAAAGTAACAATAATATGCATATGGAAATTTTGCATGGCTTTAAACCCTTAAGATTAATAGAGGACTATTTACCCTGCATTTGGGGACTTGGGGCATAATCAGAAAAGATTCGGAGACTTCACATGACAGACAGGAGAGGGTAACTTCATTCTTAATCTGAGATTAAAGATGAGATTACAGATAGAGTAGGTTTGCTAATAAACATAGGAATGGATGAGAAGTCCGAAACTGTATTCCTCTAGGTTATAAAAGAGAAAACAGTGGTTTCTTCTCCCCTTGGGAAATGGGTGGAAGTCTAGGACTTGGTGATTCTTCTTTCATTTGGGAAAAACTAGATGTTAGACAAAAAGCATAAGCTACTCCTGATGCTCTCGTTGCAAAACAAAGCAATCTACACTTCGCTTAGCCAATTAAGATGGTGGATGGAGATTAGTCCAAGATGAACACAAAGGGGATTCATTGCTCTGCTCCTGAGAGGAACATTTAACAGTTAAACAGAAGAATGTCACACCCAGAGAGTTCAGTGGTTTTAGGCGAAACTGGACAGCCCTTGGACCAAGCTAGTGCATCAAAAGGGAAGTAGAAGAGAGTATTGATTCATTGTAGAAGTGGGTGAAGAGAAATGCCTGGGGATTGCAGTCTGGAATGGGGATCACAGAGTGCATGGCTGCCCCTCAATGAGGAGACCTAGGGTGGGAAGAGGCAAATGGTGTCAAGACTCACCATTTTGCCAATGGAGAAATACAGGGAATGAATTTGGAGCGTTTTCCATAATCCAGATTGGGACACCATCTTTGGACTGCTGTTCCCCTCTATCAACTCTCAGAACTAGTACCAAGCATTAAAAAGAGCATAGAGTATAAACCCTCAGACTGCAGCATCTCAGATCTGGAACCCCAGAGAGGAGAGTTTTGCTAGTGCCACAATACTAGTCATTCCTCTCCACTCCCAGTATGTTTGTACTGAAGACTAGTTGCTTCCAGGTTTGTCCTCTGCCCTTTAACCAAGAAATCACAAGATCTTCCATAGCCCAGGTCTGTGGATGTTAGGGAAAGGCCGAATCTAAAACTAAGGTCCAACAAAATCACTACATCATTTGCTGGATAGGTAAAAGTAGTTCAGATACTTAAAATAATGCTACTCATATTTTTTTAAAGGAAATTTAAAGTACCAAAATGGGGGGATAAAATGTTTAACATGAGGTACCTTGAGACCTCTGGAGAATATGATATCAAAAGAAGAGAGCAGCTCTCCATTACATGAGCATGCATACATGTTACTAAACTTCTGTATGGATTTTTGTCATCAATCTTTCTGGTGCTTGTTTAATTATTTTCCCAAAGGAGGCGTCCAGAGGGAATATGGGATGATTTTCTTAGCACCCCAGCATCACACAGTTAATGCTCAATACATACTAACACTTTTATGTTTGTTTTTCTTTGTTATTAGCTGAGCATTCAGCAACTATGTATCACAGATTAATAAAAGTGATTACTCAAAACTTCAGAAAATCATTTGAGTTTAGCTAGAAAAATATTTGTCATGCCTCTGTGGAGCTGCAGCAGTTCTACACACCTAAATTCCTTTTCTAATCTGTGTATGAATTTTCAATTGGTATTATAATACCTATCATTTCTCTTATTTTCTTTTATTCTCTTCTCTGGAGTATAACACTAATTGCATTAAAATTCTATTCATGAAGGTTTTATATACTAGAGTATGGTTTGTCTTGATGTAGTAGATGGCAGAGCCAAGATAGAACAAGCAGATTTGGGGGTCTCAGGATGTCCCTCAATCTACCTGTTAAGAATAATAGAAATTCCTCCATATTTAATATTCTTAAAGTGCTCCAGAAGATTTGAGGAGGTAAAAGAAAAACTGAAGTATTGTGGTAAGTGGTAAGTATTGTGGTAAGGTTTCACAGGGAAGAGAAACCAAATTCAAAGAATGTTATCAAGTGAGCAGTCATTATAGGTGACTGGAACAAATATCTGCAGAAAACTCTGGAAAATGGTATAAAACCACATCTGCGAGTGAGTCCACAGGAGGTGAGTGAGCTGGTGTCTTTAATTGCTAACTCATGCAAGTCATTGATTAGCAGTTGCTTCTTGGGAATAGGAGAGAATGCTGTTATATCCTTGATATTCCTAGCCTGCCAGGGCCTTGCTGCAGTGGTTTTCTTTCCCTCATGAGACAGTCTTCTGGCAAGAAGCTTCAGATACTGTTAATTAAAAGTCAGACAGCAGGCATTAAAATGGTAATGTCAAAGTGACATAAATAGGGAACCAATTACATTTGTTACAAGCAGTCTGTGTTTTCTAAATAAACCAGTTTTAAATAGGTTGATAACTAAAAACAAAATAGTTTAAATAACTTAATAAGTAAAGTCAAAGTAAAAAAGTTTTAATTTTTTCTTATATATTTGCATGTCACATTTTGTTTCTCATCATCTTGTTATGTTTAATTTTTTATTTTATATCTCCTATTATTCACCCATGGAACTCCAGTACCCTGCCTTATAATTGCTCAATAAATATTTCATGAATAAATAAAAGAATGTCAACATAATCAATGATGTTTACAATCTTCTATTACTGATTTCCATTCTAGTCTATTCCTTACTAGCTATGCTAGTCTAGATGACTCCTACTTATGGTTTACAGATGAAATTATTCCAGACTTCATAGTCATCAGTATTTAGAAATATTTTTTTCAGTGGCTTTTGCCCCACCCAATTACCATTTAATTGGAAGTTTGAGCAAAGGACATGGAATGCAATGCAATTTCTTGGCATAGCCATATTTAGACAGTAAGTACATTAAACACCAAAAGTAAGGTAGTGCAAAGCATTTTTGCAAATGTAAAAAATTTACATGAGTAAATTTGTATTTCCAGGTAAATGCACTTTGCAGAGTGGTACTGAAATGAAAGAGGTTGGCACCATCTAGAATAGGAAACAATACGTTGTCAATGAGAATTTGAATGAGCAAGGAGTGTTCCTGCCAATTTGAGAGTGATCTGGGAATATGCTTTCAGTAGAAGTGCAGGTCAGTTGACGAGTTTACATAGAGTAACAGACTCTTCCATCATTTTTATGCTTCTTGCTGTCGGTACTTACAGTTTCACACACATAATGAAATATTTGTGCAATGACTTATATCTAAAACATAAATCTGTGGTTGTTTCGTCCTCACAGCTGTCATCCATATCTGTAATCCAAAAGGTTTTTAGTTTTTCTTCGAATTTGGGCACAGTCGAAGATCCAAAATTATTCATTGACATTTCAAACAAATACATTAGACCCCTTAGACAAGTTGTGTATTTACGTTTGTGCTTGTATGTGTACTACATATGTACTTATATATTGTAATTACATACATCTACTATCTATCTTCTATATCTACCTACATATGTCTATCACCTATCTACCTATTTATTACAAGGCAGAACTGATGACTCCCATTATTCCTCTCGATATTTCTTGTTCTTGTGGAAAATCAAGTCACTGTCAAAGCAGTAGAGGGTGTTTTATTAAATACAATGGTATGGAAGACCTATATGGATGTTGATTCTAAAATAAAGGGGATAGAATAAAGTTTTTTGATTCTGAGTTAAGGACTAGATGAGGGACTGTGTTTTCAAGGAGAGAGGAAGAAGAGTATTATGATGAACAGACTAGAATGCTCTGTAATTGCATTTTTGTCCTGATGTGTAATAGGTTTCTCCAATAGAAATTTCATTTCTGGAGATAAGTCTTAATTAAGATGATACCTTTTATTTTCACCTAGATAACTAAGGGACAAGAAAAAAGATCTCTTAACCTGCTGGTGTTAATGACCTTATCTTTAAATATTCCTCATGCAAAAGTGACAAATCTTAGAAAGGCCTGTTGTGGATATCTTGAGGAGTCCTCTATCAACATCTTGGAAAGGTCTAACCTTTATTACCTATCTAATTATGTAGAGAGGGAGGATATATATTTAAATAGAATTACTTTACTTCTGACAAGGTAGCAATGATCTTTTACAACTTCCTCTTCTTCCCCGTCTTGTAGTCTTGTAAGTGTACAGTATTACTCCTAATCTTTAATACTTGAAATTTATTAAGTCTGAAAATTGGTTGAGAGACATAATTTTTTGTTAAAGGTATTTGATAATCCTCAAATGACAGAGTTTCTAATTTGGAAACTATTAGAAAAAGATCTCTTCAAATAATTTCTAAGCATTGTTTATTATTTAAGTCTTAGATTTGGTAAGCAAGGAGTTTGTGAAAAGAGAATAGTAATGGCCAACATATGCTGTTATTTTTATTTTATAGGTACTTTGTAAGCATTTGGCATACATTTTCTTATTAAATCATAACACTACACTAGGAATAGATAAATGCATTTTAATCATTGACATTTTAAGAGAGCAAGCTTTGAAAACTAATGTAACTTGGTTAAAATCACAGGGCATATTATAGTTCAGGGCTTATTCTAGTTCAGCTAGAACTCCAACTCAGTACATCAGACTCCCCAGTCATATGCTCAGTAAGAGTTGTATAAAATTTAAAGAGGAATGAAAGGAGTGTCAAGTAGCAAACAATAAAGATCCCAGGGTTCTCAAGACACGAAATTAAAGATTGTAGTAACACTGGCATAGGCTATGTTCCATTTTCTAAGAAATAAATACTAGCATATATGTGTAGTAACACCAAACTCTTTGCAGTTCGGCTCATCTGTTATCTACTTGTAGGTAAATAAAAGGTAGAAGGATGATATAAAAAATGGGAGAACATATAAACACCTGCAAAGCTCTCCTAACATGTCATATATCATTCAGAGACCAATATCCCTGAGGTAAATGTTTGACTTCTGAATAGGTTAAGATAATGACATGCTTTCTGACTGAACACTAGGAGAACCTAGATATGTTATTATGGTAAGCAATAACTGTAAAGTCATGACAGAAAATGATAATAGGAAGTAATGATAAGAATCTCAGGTATATTGCAGATAAAATGTCCAAGCTTCAAAGCAGTACAATAATGAGCTTTACTTCAAGTCATTCTTATTAGGCAAGATGGATAGTTGGTCTCAATCTATATAAACCAGAAGATGAAATCTGTGTGTCAGAGAAGGTCAAAATTCCTAAGTGAAGATTCACTTGCAGTATTGGTTTTAATGGAGGTTCTATTTTGTCTGTGGTTTAACAGTTTTGGGGGGCAATTTTTTTTATACTTGAAGGGGATGCTACTGGCACCTAGTGGAGACAGGACGAAGCTACTGCAAATGTCCCTCAGTGTACAGAGCAGCTTCTGATGATAAAGAATTATCTGACCAAAATGCCACTGGTGTCACAGTGGGCAAACACTGACCTATGAATAGTGACTGCTTTTGGATAATTTCATGCAAGATGACTAGAAACTTTGCTAAAAATCCATTGAGAAGGGATAGCAACTATTGGAAAAGTTCATATTTATGCTTCTGTACTTTTATGACTAAACAGCCTAGTTATCTAGAAGGAAACTGAGCAGGAAGTTTTGGATGATGGGGAATCATAGTAAGTTAACTAAACATTTTCATTGGAACTGGAGTATCGGTGATAATAAAAATTCCAAATCTCATGTCAATCGGTTTAGGTAAATAAGCTATTATCATGATAGCTATTATTTACAGTGATATTATGGAGTGATATCTACGTAGTTCTCTCAAAAATATATCTTCAATAATAATGAAGTATAAGGTAAAAGCGTGGTACAAAGAGATGTCCTATTGGTCCAATAAAAATTTGAACGTCAAAAATCCCAAAATTACATTGATGCATGACATTTTTGTTTCCAACCAGCAAAACTGCAATGTTATGTGAAAATAACAATGGTTTATCTGGAAACATAATCACATGATTTCTCAAAAAATCAAAATATATCAATAAACAGCAAAGAATTTAATCAATATAATACCTCCAATATTTTTCATAAGTGAAATCATTTCACTATTGATTTGCAGAAGGCATGTTGCCCCAGTTTTTAAGCTAAGTATTATTCACTGAAAACTCTAATTCTGATTTATAAGGTGGTTGTTCTTATCAAATGTCAGATGTCTTTTTCTCTAGGATTTAAACCTCAATAATCATTACATGCATTTCAGCAAATGTGTTATTTGTAGTAAACTGATTGTGAAGCTGCAGAAGTTCATGATTAGATGTTTTGAACTGGTGGCTTGAGAATGGACTTGAGGGATCCATGAGTCATTTAACATTGAACACAAAATTCATGATTGAGAGCATTTTTTCACCCAGGTGGAAACTACACAGTTTTTATAACACTGTGACGGGTTATAGACATTGGAGGAAAATGAGAAAGGGCTCAGTGCAGTTTGGTTCTCTCCCTTTTCCACGTGGAAACATAAAATTTAAATTGTTATATTCCATATTGGAGGAGATCAGGAAGGGTGGAAGTTTCTTGACACTACAGGCTTATATGGATTTTAATGTTTTAAAGAACTCATGTTTTTACAATTCTATGGGTTGAATTTAAACCCACATCAACAAAACTAAAAATTTAAGATGTATTTACTTGATAGACCTATGGTGGGAAATATACACATGTGTGCACATGCAAATAAACCCAATTTTATTATATCCAATTTTAAAAATAAAATCCTATAAAATAATCTTTTTAGGTACAGCCATGGTATCTAAACATTTTTGTTGCAGTCTTTTGCAATCTAACCTATTGTAATCTGTGCTGTAAATTTGTAAAAAGTTAATAAAAATATACTGATTTTGTGATTCTTACAATCTATTTAAATTTCTGTGGTCTTAATCATGTCATTCTGTATTTTGTTATAATTCTTTGGAGACATTTCTCTATTCCATATGAGATTATCCTCTTGTTTCCATATTTCTGTGTTTTTTTTCCTCTATCAGAGTGCCTTTCAAAATGAAAGTATCTAAACATTTATTGAAATTTTAAACTCTAATGACACTTTATATTTGGTAAAAATATATTATAAAATATGTTATAAAATTATAAAAATATATAAAATTATAAAAACAACATAGAAAAACACTTTGTGAGATATTAAAATGGGCAAGTTTTAAGGTGTAAATTTGTTATTAAATATGGAGGAGTAAAGCAGATCCTCAAATACCTGGCATAAATGCACGTGTAGAAGAGGTAGAGTTTCAAATCATGATCTCCTTAAACTGAATTCATAACAAACCTGGAGACATGTGAGAAAAATAATGTGATAAGCAAGCTAATTTATAATCACGTAAATTAATCTGTTATTTAGAACATATCTACTCCATCTGCACCAGACTATGACACTTGGAAAAGTGGCAAATTCTATTTTTTCTTTTTTTGCCTCTTCTTTTTTTCATAGTGATGTTTGCACCCTGCAAATATAAGCATCAAAATGTCCAGATATTGCAGATCAATTAGTTAAATTAAAGATATGTTTATTGAGCCAATCTTCTTTCTATTGATCATGTACTTTTTACAGTAATTTGTGATATTGGAATTAATACCTAAAAGGCAATAACTAATGTAAATTTCCTCTCCTACAAACCTTTATAGTGGTAAAACAAAACAAAGTATCACCATTCAAAACGTGCCAATTGCAAAGATCATTCAGAACTTTACTAAGGAGGGATAAAATTTTTTAAAATAATATTTAATTCTTTAATAAGTATTCCAGAGTCTTTCCAGGTGCTGCAGTTTATTAGCAGGTGCTACATTTCCCCAGCCTGCTGTCAATACCTGCTGTCACCACTGTAGATGCAAAATGTACACAAAAATATAACAGATATATCCCTCTGATAATCTTCACCACTGCATTTTGAAGTTAGTGATGTGAACTAGTTTAACTAGCACCCTCATTCTGAATATTTATCCAAATGGAGAAAGCCAAGATGCATATATTTGAAAACTAATTTTTGCAATCATTTTATTGATAAGAACTATCCAATTTCACTTTAAGATAATTATACATATGACCATTGATACGCAAACAAACTTTTAATGAGTTTTCCACAAGTTAAATTATGGGGAAATTTTTCATCAAATTGCTTTTATTTTCACAGCATGGTTTCCTCTTTTTAGTTATACAATTTTCTTTGATCTTTCTATCATCTATAAGACCACAAGTCAACACTCCTTTTCACCTTTCTCCTTTGTAAATTCTCTGTACAGAATAACTATTGGGGAGATATACTAAGAAATAATTGAATCTAGAGCTCTAGTAAAGTCTTTGTCCCTCTAGTAAGTGAAGGTGCTTAATAAATAGATAAATTTAATATCTTCAACTTTTTAGAATTTATTACTTTAAAACTGACTCTCATTTTATGAAATCTGCTTATTTTCTGCAAGTTATTTTCATCTCAGCTATCCCAAGTGTTGTTTTTCTTTGGGTTTCCTTTTCAACTGGGAAATGTACCTTTCCAATATCCAACAGTCAAGTCAACTTAATGTTTATTCCTACTCAATTGATCAAATTTTTCCCCAACCATATTTTTAAATTTATGTCTACTGCAAGAACAGGTTTAAAAGTAATATTTCTAGAAGCAATGGCTTCAAATCAGTCAATTTCTTCATAAAAATTCTGACTCATGAGAGTCAAGTCCTCTGTGACTGGTCACAGGTAGCACAAAGGTTCAACAAAGATACTTGAAGAGAATGAATTTGAGGGAACAATCATCCTAACAAATAAACCCTTCTACTTTCAAGGTCAGTCTTTTTCAGTGTCAGACCTTTTCTCTGAGAGACTTTATTATATCAGACAACTCCCAATGGGAAGAAAAATAGTCTTTTAGGTATTTTGAGCTCTATCTAATATCTAATCAGATATTAGAGGTTTATAAAATAATATATCTGGAAGAGATTTGAAGTTACTTTTCCATTTTATGATGTTTTCTTTCTGGTACACTCTCAAATAACAACTTACTTCAATTTAGGTTAAAAATAATAAATTAACACAATATATTAAAATCCCTCACTATATATATTGGGGTTTCCAGTTCTGAAAAGAGAATGTTTTTAATATGTTTTTCTTCCATTTTAGTCAAATAAAATACCATCTTATGTTAAAGGATTCATTCAATTTGTTTTCCAGGGGTAATTGCATGAATTTAGCTTTTTTTTCCAACCAAGAAAGAACATAAAAATCCCTTACACATAGGTTCACTTACAAAAAAAAAAAAAGCATTACAGATAAATATTATTAACCCTAAATTTGGTATGGAGGCCAAGATATTTAAGTAACTTGAAAACGTCTTTGAACTGCAAAAATTGTGCAATAGGATTGTAATTGTAGATTAATTGTAATCACCTAAGGGCACAGTCATCCTCTGTAACAGATATAACTGTATCCTGAGCTAATATTGACAGAGTGCAGGCATACAATGAAAATCTTACTGGTACTTGCAGGCACTGACTTAGAGAAGTTGCTGGTTCATGATATTCTTGTAAGAGGGTGCCAAGGCTGAAGGGGGGGGGGCGTGCCCATCTTTGTAATAAGATGCAGCAGCAGCACTAGATAGACACTGTGGTCACAGTGGGTAGGAACTCAGAGAAGCACACAGAGTGACAGAAGCCTCATGAGAGGAGAGCGCGGGCGCGAGAAGACTGTGGGGTGAGAGAGAGCAGAGCCTAAGAGTGCATGCAGGGAGAAGAGAAACCCGCACACAGACCCAAGAGGATGAGAAAGGAGCAGTTACTGTGGAGAACTTGACAGCAGAAGGGAGAAGGGAAAAGCCCTGGGCTCAGGTGGACAAGGAAACGTTTGTCCCAGATGAGAGGGTGGCTGGATGGAAACCTGGGCTTGGTGGTTAGTCTGTTTAGTGTTGTTTGGTTTGGGGTCCCTGCGGCTGGCTTGGGCCTGTGACAGGTACCGAAAGAGAATAGGAGGTGCTGTTCTGCTTGGATGCATGTGTGACTGGAAACACCTGCAGCTTTCGGACCTGGGATTTGGAGACTGAACTGGGATTTGGAGACTGGAGCATCCGGGACCTGGATGGTCCTGAGGACTCTAGATTACTTATCCTCTAGGTTCCTTATCCTCTTGTTAATAAATCCTGTATTTATTTATCTGGCCTTACACTGCTGACACGCAGGTGGACAGATCTGGTAGTGACAGGTTTAAATACCAGTTTTTCCCTTGTAAGGTGGTTTAATTTGCCTGCTTCTGACCTGCCAGCATTCTGAGTCATGGAAGAGATGAACTGCAAACAATGGAATTATATACCTTAGCTTTGCTGGAAGTGTTAATGTAGATACCATGTCCATGCTAGAGATGATCCCAGGTAGTAAAGGGGAACTAAAATTAGCGAAGGACGGTGTCCAAATCATTTACCATTCACATGCATACACAATTACAAGACCACTCCGGTTCAGGGAACAACAGTAATGGAATTTCTTCAGAAAATATGGAAAAATGAAGATTTGCTGGAGCCACAAGTGTTCAGTTATTGTTCAGTATTTTAAAGCCCTAAAACTAAAGGTGTCCACAATAGCATCTTCCCACCACTCAATACCTGGAAAAACAAAACAGCAAAGATGGTGATTAGTATGAATTTAAAGAGTCAGGCTCTTTCCTTCATTAGCCTGTATATCCAGCACTGGAGGATTGCATCATCCCAGGATTGTGTGATCTAGTGGGTGTGCGCATGTGTAGGTGTGCACACTTGGGCCTGGAAGAGAGGGGATAAAGGGGCAAGAGATCATGAGAGAATGCCAGAGAGAGAGAGCCCAGAGAAAAACTGCAAAAATTCTTGGGGGACTGGGGAACTTGCCTGATTCGGAGCCTCCTCACCTCCAGAGCCCTGACCCTGTTCTAGCTTTGCCCAGCCATGCTTGGTGGTATGTCTGTGTCACTACTAAAATCAATAAAGAACCTACACAGATTGGTGATCCTGGTACTTGATGCTTCCCCAACAATTGGCAACAAATGTCCCACGGTGGTACAGCTCAGAAACAACACTCCCAGCTCATAGCTCACAGCCCTTGTCTTCTGTTCCAGAGCAGTAATGGCAGCAAAGCAAAAGTTGCAAAACTTCTCTCCACCAAAGCTTGCTTCTGGTTGCTTCTTCACATGTCTTTTGGAGGCCAACAACTACAGTCTGGTAGATCAGGGTGGTGGCGGCTAGAAGGCTGACTCCCCAAATGACTGAAGTCGGAAATGGCTGAATCACTGGGGCTGCTTCTGCAGTTTCTTATATCACTATAATAGTCCATTCCCATGGATCCTTTCTTGCCATCCCGCCCCAACCTGAGCATACCTCATCTGCTGCTATTTCTCCTTACCTGTGCCCCCCCCCCCAACCTCAGGGTCATCTGTAACAACCTTTAGTTTCAGCCTTGCCTTTAGCTAACAGCCTCACTGGCCTGTTATGTCACAATATTGGGTGAGTCTTGGTAGAATTTTAAATATCTTGTTTATAGAACACTGCTCATGTCATGGCATCATCAAGTACACATTAGCCTTTTAAATATAAAGAGAATATTTTTTACTCTATTCAACAATAACACTTATTTTGAATGAGTGTTGACTGCTAGATGCAAGGTATTAGAAATGAATTTACCCAGCCACAGCCAGGGGTTAAATGGAAGTATGGACTATGAGATAACTTTATTAACAAAAGAAAGGGGTATTTATAGGGATACAGGGTGAGGGCCTGTTGAATTTTAAAGAAGATAAACAAACTTGTGAGACAGTTAACATTTTAAAGTTTAAAAAAATTAAGGAAGGGGGAGTGTAGGTAGGTGGTTTTTATTTTTGATTAAGAAAGCCAGCTGCAACAATGCGGTTTTAGAAGTTTATTTTAGTAAATTAGTTTTAAGTTTTTTAAGGATGGTCAACGAGTTTTTTTTTTTTTTTTTTTTTTTTTTGGAATGACCATTTTGGTTTATTTATACATTTTGTAGTATGTAGGTCAATTTACATGGCACTGTTCATTAGCCATTTTAACATTAGCAAGGGAAAACTTTTTATTTGCAAGGTGACTAACAGTTTGCTTTTAACACATAATTCACACTTTCAACTTTGCCCTTACTTGAGGTCAGAGTAATGTGGTTATAAGCTTTGAGTTGTCTTCATGTATTTTAACAGATAATTTTTAAGCATTACCTTATCATACCTGTCAATTATTTTGCCTCTGCTAAAACAATATGCATGTTCATGTATGCTTTAAAGAGGCACGTAATAACCTAGGTACTTGATGACTATAAACTTATTATTTCATTTATACATTGCTATTTTAATTCAGTGGTACATTTTAAGGAATAACAGCATTCATATTGTTATACTTTCTACACTGTTATACTGACTTTAACAGTAATTTCATAAAAATAATGCTCCATTTGTAGTTCAGGTAATTCTGATATGAAATTGGGTGACCTTTATCTGCAGTAAAGCAAGAAAAAAAACTAGATAAATTATCAACAAAATCAGAGTCATTTAAGGGATACTAAAAAAATCAACTAAATGCTGATGATGCTTATGAAATAATGATGCTTTAAACCCAAGCATTATCAGGTGAGAGTCATGACGAATCTAGATTGCACATTGGATGTAGAGACACCTTTGTTAGAGGACGTTCTACTTTTGACTGTGTGTCACACAGCCAACGTTGGTGACCATCATGGCTAAATGTGACTTCTGGGTTTATAACTATGGGGAAAACTTCAGGTTTCCCAGTCCTGATATATGGGTAAATATATGGTGAAAGGAAAGCAACCAAAGTTGAACGACAGATTTCAGAAGTAGTATGGAAATAGAAATGCTAATCAACCACTCTAAATATTCCTACTCTATGAGCTAGAATTCATTTCTGACAGATTTTAGGAATGTAAATAACTGGATACACATACCATATTCATGAATCTGAAACCTCAATGTACTACAGATAAATTCTCACTAAATTTAACAATTGATTTAACATAAATTCTAACAATATCCCCAGGGACATTTTGGGTAGAAAATTTACAAATTTACTAAAATTTATACAGAAATGTCAAGAATCTAAAAAGAAATAGTATGGAAAGGGAAACAAAGATATAATATTTTAGGACATTTACGTCATGACTTCACAGTTTCCTGTAGAAGCTACAGGCGTTACTTCAATAAACTGGGACAGAGAATCCAACATTCGCTTTTCACAACTGATTTGATCTATTAGTTTGTGACAAAAGTGACATAATTATTTAATGAAATCCTTTCTAACATAGGAGACAGGAATACTATTGCATTTATGTACAAACATAAGATAAACAATCTTTCTGTCATGCTTTAAAAAGAATGAAATTAATTTATAGACTGAAATGTAAATTCTAGAACTGTGGGATTCCAAAGAGAAAAATTCTGGCCATCCTGGTTTGTGAGGCAAATTAGCTCAGCATTCAGGGCAACCAGGGAAGTTGCCAGGGTCTGCACAGGTACAGGATCAAATGAACAGCAGAGTAAAGGGCATTCAATTCCAGGAGGAGTACCCAAAGCATTCCTTGAAGATAGGAGCAGTAAAATCTAGGAGGATTAACACAAGAAACAGTCAATTCCAAGACATTAGCAAGACAAGGGAAGTCAGGGCAATTAAAAATATAAAACCTCTGAGATAAGAACTGTGAAGCTAACTGCAGCTTTCTAGGGAAGTGCAGGAGTTCAAAGTAGAGAGAGTCAAGGCAAAGCAGATGAGGAGGTTTTAGAATAGAGGAAAAACAGTTTAAATATCCTCAAGACACAGGCCCATGATGACTTCTTCACCCTTCCCTGGCCCACCGCCTGGGAATCCTTGCTTTTATGCTTTGTTCCTCTAAATAAACTGATCTTTACTTTTCTAAATAAAATTTGTTTCTCTCTGCTTAGTTATCCAGTGTGCAAATTCCTTTTTATGACTTCCTGGGGCAAGAACCTGTGTTTATCCAAGGGTTAGAGTCTTGACTTTTCACAGCCAGACAGTGGCGAAAAACAGCAGCAGCTAACAGCAGCGTACATAGGCTTTGGTGCCATAGATAAGAATTTCTTAGATACAGCATGAAAAGCACAACAAATAAAGCATAAACGAAAGAACTTATTAAAATTAAAATCTTTCTTCATCAAAAGACTTTTATACCTGAAAAGATAAGCAATAGATTCAGGGGATATAGTTGTAAAACATATATTGTTATTGCAATGTATCTAAAGAACATTTGAACTTCAAAAGTAATTCATTAAAACCTATTTAAATGAACAAGCTATTGCAACTGAAAATTCCTCAAAAAAAAAAAAAGTGAACTGAACAGTAAGAAGAGCACTGGAAAAGATGTTCAACATAATCACTAAGGAAACACAAATTATAGTCACCATGAAATATTAGTACACACACAGGAATTCATTTACAAAAATTTGCAACACTGACTGCTGGTAAGCATGTGAAGAAACTGTAGCACAAATGCTTTGATGATGGAAACATCAAATAGCATAGCCACCTGGAGAAACAGTTCTCTGCTTTTTTTTTTTTTTTAAATTAAGCATGTATTTATCAAAAACCAGCCGCTTGACTCTTTGGAGACTACTAAAGAGAAATGAAAATATATGTTCACTAAATTATTTTATATAATATTAATAGCAGCATTATTCATAATAACAAAAATTCTGGAAACAATTCAGACATCTATCAACTGGCAAATGGGAAAACAACATGTAATAGAGCACAATAGAATTTATTTAAAAAAGAAAGGAGGGACTATTAATGCATGCATAATATAGATCAATCTTGAAATTATCATATTAAGTGAAAGAAGTCAGATGCAAAACTTTTCTGAGAAAGGGAAAATTATAGCAATAGAATTCAGATATGGTATATTGTTGTCTGAGTGTGGAAGTGGGAATTTATTGCAAAGATCACAAGGAAATTTTGGGGTATGAAAGTATTGTAAGATTATACTGCAATGCTGGTTTCACAATGAATTTTCTGAAAAGATCACAAGGAAATTTTGGGGTATGAAAGTATTGTAAGATTATACTGCAATGCTGGTTTCACAATGAATTGTCTGAAATCAGTAAACTTTACATTTAAAATAACTGAGTATTATGGTATATAAGCTAAACATTAACAAGGTTGTTAAAATTTTCTCTATAGAATGAGAAAAAATAGGAGAAATTAAGAGTTGAGGTTTTAATTATTACCTTACGTTAATATGATCTTATCATATAAATTTAATTTATTCACTGTCTATAACTGTCTGGGTTCGTTGGGGATCTTATAAAATGTCACCATAAAGACAAAGATAGGCTGAATTAAATAGCCATCAAGAAAATAAGTTAAAGTTATGATATACTTGCTGTTAAAATAAAGAATACATTGATTATGATCTAAAAATCACTTTACAAAGGAAAGCATATAAACTTGATTATTTGAAAAGATTTATAGAATTTACAAATGCAGAATAGATGTGGAGGAGATTAGGATGAGGAAACAGCATGTGATTTCTAAACATACCATATAATGTTGCTATAAAAAAATGGGAATGTTGCTCCTTTAAAGTTAAAACCTATGATTTTAAAAAAAAAAACAATCTTATTTAGATTCTACATCAGCAATCTTCTTTATTAAAATAAGTGGGAAATATAAATTAAGATTAAAAGTGCATTGTTAAAGGTTGAATTACCTTGTTCTTATTTATAACTGACTTTGTGTTTTAAAATCATTTAAAATATTATAACCACATATCCACAAATTTTTATACCATACATATTTTTTTTTGCAAGAACCATGATATAGGTGATCTTTGTAATGAAAAGTTAGGGTAATGCCAATTAGAGAAAACAAAAAATAATTAAAATAAGCATAATCATAACAAGTATACTTCCTTTAGATAATTAAAGACTGCAGTATAAATTAAGAAAACATCTATTCATATAAGTGCCCTCTCCCTTTTTTTGAGAGTAGGTCTCTCTATTTTTACCAGTGGAACTGCAGGCTCACGTTGCCGTTGCCTGGGGATACCATGAACTCAAGCTATCCCCAGCCTCAGTTTCCCAGGTAGCTGGGGTTACAGGTGTGCACCACCATGCCCAACTATTTTTTTGGAACTAGGTCTCCCTATATTGCCCGGAGAGGAACTCAAAATGCCATCCCTGATCCCCGCCTTGGCTTTGTAGGCTGCTGTTTATAGGCATGTACCACAATGCCTGGCCTGAGCACCCCATTTTTAACAAAAAAATCTATAGTTATAAGTTATAACTTCAAATTTAAGTTAGCAATAAAATGAATTTATTTAGTATAAAATGTAATGTTTATATACACTTATATAATCTCAGGAATAAATTAAACTGATAAGAACAATAATGAAAATAGGGTTAGTATTTGAAAACTGTCTAATAGGGTTATAGTTCTTACTAAATGAATACCTACATTTCTAGGTATGTATGCTCTATCTTATAATGAAACTTCTGAGTGTTTCATTATGAACGTTGCTCTGTGGTTAAGTTCTGATTAAAGAATTTTTCTTTTTCAGATTCTGTGGATGGGATTGAAAATTCCAACCCAGTACTATGGTTGGCTCAACTGGTAATCCTTACTTCAAGTGCTTCCCAAACTGACTCATTAGAATAAAAAACAACAGGAAATTCAAGTCTTCTTGGCATCTGTGTCAAAAATGATGATAAAGATTTTGTTATCTTGAATCACAATACTAGCTGTAGTTTCACAATTCAATATTTATTTTCATCCCAGGAGAAAAACATCAACTTGCAACATATATTCTTCTACTTTAAAAGACCCTCATACTTACAGAAGACTTAAAAAAAAAAATCAAGATACCATTTACAAGTTAAAGCAAATTTTCTAAAATATATAATATTGTTATGATTAGTATAGATTTAGTTGGCTGAAATAAATGGGAGATAATAAGTTTCAAGAGTTTTCTTGATCTTTTGCTGCATAACTCTTGGCATCTATCCAGAGAAAAAGAGACAGGTGAAAATTAAAAATCATTTTAAAACATTACTATCATGAAAAAAATAAGACTATAACAACTAATATTAGATTGTATGGCTTGTATAAAAGACTAATTTTAACTGCATTTCTAAATTTAAATTTTTCTCCTACTAATAATCAGCATCTATTTACACTAAATAAATCCCACCATTTGCATAGTACTGGAATTATATTTTCCTACTAATCATTGTAAATGCCTAGGGAAAATTACTAGTCTTAAATGATGATACATATATTCAGCATTTTTTAAGTGGAAAGATGATGGTAAGTTTTAAGAAGA
The DNA here is from genome assembly GCA_004024945.1 of Uropsilus gracilis. Taxonomy (NCBI): domain Eukaryota; kingdom Metazoa; phylum Chordata; class Mammalia; order Eulipotyphla; family Talpidae; genus Uropsilus; species Uropsilus gracilis. The sequence goes on along the minus strand of PVHY01000375.1, from coordinate 60,381 downwards.
GTTTGTCTTTTTTGGAGATTTAAAATTAGGCAAGTATCAAAACAGTAAGTAAAAGAAACTAGGATATCACAAGAAAATTCACATAAGAATTAAAGAAATATAACTGAATTGCTCCAAATATACCTATACATTTTAACTTGTCCTACAAACAAGTTTTTCATATACTGTGACTCCCACTATTACCCTGGTCTATAACTTTTTTAAATATTATTTGAACTATATTAATCAATCAAAAATATTATACTAGAATTAGCAAATAGATATTTAAAACACATGTTTTTTTAAAGATAGGTGTGCTATGAAACTTGCTATATATATTTATCATATGGAACCATAATTTAAAAATAGACTAATGGGAAATATTGAATCATTTATTTCATAGGCCTTTATATATCTACTTATGATATACTCTGACATAGACTGTCAATGGGAGACTCAAATGGAAAATGTTCATTGCTCTTCGGGTCGAATAAATAAATAAATATATATATTTTAAAAATACAATTGCATTATAGCAAGAAATTCTTTGCTATACATCAAACCATGTTCCCAACACTACTCTCTTAAAATATAAAAAATTGCACTTCAGAGGACAAAATCCTGGTGAAATTCTTTAAACTTGTATCATATATTATACCTGGATACCTAAATCTTACAACCTGCATATGTGCACGTTCTGAAAGAACAGAATAAAATATATTGCCCCCATGTACCTATTCATATTGATGAGCAGAGAAGAGTAAAAAAGGCATAATAAAAAAACATAATTAATAAAACAATGCATAGTTTATAATGTACTAAATACTTTCATCTTATTTTACTAATCTTGGTTTACTATGATAGCATTAATTCTTAAATAAATGACAGAATTTTGGCATATACTTTCTGAGGTGACTCAGCATGACAAGGTAACAAATTGAGAAACATTTCTGGATTTTAAAAAATTAATACTAATTAATCACTAAAATAAACACATAATGACAGTTCCAAGTTTTATGGTAACTGAATTTTATAAAATTTTGGAATCTATCTTTGATTAAAAGAATGCAAATTTACAAATACAGAATTAGGCACAAATGTGAATTTTAACTAACATTGTTCTTAATTGAGTCTCACAAAATATCTGTTACAATATTTACAAAAACATTTGATTGCATAATGCGAGTCCTCTGTGAGACCAGTGCAAATGATTAGCCTTGATGCTCACTAGTTTCAGTGGGCAACTTCAATGATCTACGGGCAGTTTGATATGTACTTTTATGGCAGAAGATACATGGAAATGATTGTTGGGATCCTATCTTGCTGATTAGAGTGGAGGTTTATGCAATTAGCGGGGAATAGTGTATTGTGGTATAGAGAACAATGAGAATGAATTTATTCCTGTGTGGTAATTTTAAATAACATGAATGAAAAAGGCAGGAAACCCAACTCTTAAATAAACTGGCTCTACTTCTAGGTCTGCTCCTGAGAGTGTTTCTTGATGTTGGAGATCAACCATCAGACAGATAAGAGAAATCTGATGTGTACATCTCAGCATCTGTAATTCAGACCATCTTCAAATCTTGGCATTGGGTAAAAAAATACATAATATTATTTATTAGGAGCATTTTTTCCTTGACTAGTGTAAGGAAAGTTTAAAAGTATGTACATTTCTCCTGCTATCTGAAAACAGTGCATCCCTATGAAATTGTTTATAAGTCAAAATGACATAAAGTGAGAAACATTTACTAAACTTTTACATGGAAAATGCTTTTTATGTTCCCAGACCCAAGAAATAATTAACCAAATCATAACAAGTAACACACCAAACTTAAAATAACACTAGTAAGTAAGAAAAACAATGGTATAACAATATCCAAACTGTATAGAGTAATTTCCAGGGGATGATCTTGAAACTTCTACTCTGTCTGATCTGGGTGTACATAGTCCCTAAAATGGTGGTTATGAAACAATTTTATTGAATGAAATTTTTGCTTTTTTTCACAAAAGTGAATCTCCTGTTTAGATTTCTTTCCATTAGTGAAACAGGTACTAATATAAATTGTTCAAAAAGGCAAAATCACTTCACTTGAACTTTTGAAAAGCAATATGCAGCACATATTGCTTTCTAGAAAAAGTGAGTGTTGGATCAACTCTCAAAGAAAAATAATGAGAGTAGATTTAATAGGAATTGCACAGTACGTGAATCATGAATTATGTGTTGAATGGAAGATATTCCGTTTAGTCTGATAATGGCAAGAACAATCATATATGGGGAGGAAAAGAATATATATTTCTGTGGAGTTGCTAATAGGATGCTTAGTCAAGTTAAAGGGAACTGCTAAGTGGTTGTAGTAAAGTATTACTTCAGAGATTTGGAGAAAGGAGACGGAGGTGGAGTTTCCAAAAGAATGTTCAGAAATCCTTGGATTACCCTTTAAATAGAGATATGGGCTAATTGCCTAAATACTGAGCTAGATACATATAGGTCATATTTTGCAGTAACAAAAACTATGTAATTATGGACAATTTGTTACCTCTCCATGTCTCCCTATCTGCACAGTAAAATTGCAGTTAGCAACACTTTGTTCATTTGAAGAATTAAAGGTGTAGTTACAAATGGTACTTATAAAGCAATACCTAGAGCATAGTTAACATCACATAATGGCTTGCATTAATGAATAGGAAATAAAATGAAGTCACCTAATGCCTAGTGAAATGATTGCCCACAATACGCTGTCATTAAGTTGTTTGACATGCTAATATTTGATCTTCCATTTAGTTAAGGTACTTGTAGTAAATTCTGGCTTCTATAAAGTTATTTCATTTATGAATCCCTTTAAGTTCTAAAAGGGTTGTTGGTATTGCTTTCACCTCAGAACCTATCATTGTATGGAAGCATGCATTACTGCTGCCAGGCTGATTTCAAAGTAAAATGTCAATTTTTACCAAAGTTTCTCTCTATTTTTTTTTTTAATTTTTAAGGTGTAAAGGCTAGGGGATGTACAGCAGTGACTTTAAAGGCATTTATAATTTAATTGGCTTTTTCTACTTTTTTTAACATTCAGTGCAGATTAAGGTAGGCATTATGGTTTCAATGGAACAAAAGAATTATCTTCAAAGCATGTCACAACTGCCTGGGAAAGCTAGTAATAAGAAGGTGCTAATATGGAAGCACTAATAAGCAGTTCCAAGCTACCTCAAAATCACCCTACCATGAGGTTCTCCATCCCCCAATCCAACTTGTTAGCATCAAAGGAAGAGAATACAGAACAGAATTGCAGATTGATTATTACATGTATTTTTGTTGTGGGGTATTTCTTTCTGGTGCATAGTTTGAAAATCTTACTATTTGCAAAAGAAGGAAAATAGCTTGAGTAATGAAATGCGATTCTCTGTTAATAATACAATGTCTCTCTAACCTCATGGGCTATAAAAAATGCATTAATACTTTCTTTTTCTTTGCTTCTTTTTTATGTCTCATATATTATTTTCTTTTGTATATGGCATTACATTTTTTACTGAGGCAATGATTATTTATGACACAGTGTATGAATCAGAGGTACAGTTTCATATCACTTCACACCCACCACCAAGATACTCATAGTCTTCACCTTAGCCCATTGGGCTCACTCTACCCATGCCCCCATTTCCACCCTCCCCCCAAATGAGATTTGGGTCAAATTAATTAAATATAAATGTAAAATCAACAGCAGTATATCTGTTGGAGTTTTAGATTTAAAACGCAGTGTCTGATACAAGAAATAGAGTTTACTGTACAGAGTCAGCAGAAATAAAGGGCAAAATATGGATTTCAGAGATAGTTAATACAAATTATCTAATGTCAAGAACTAGGGAGAAATAATTTTACGGAATGAAGAGAATTTCAATGAATCATCAACCAATAACCGATATTTTTAAGATCTGTAGAATTGAATCCAAGTAAGAAAGGAGTGGAAATATTGGAACAGATTTTAACAAATGTGATAGAAAAATATCAAATTGTATCTCTTAAAAAAGCTTTGCAAAATTCAAGCAAGGCAAAAATAAAAGCCACACCTATCAAAACAGCTAAATGCAAAAATAAATCTTGAGAGAAATGAGAAAATACAACACATTAGCAGCATAATGCAAGAACAATGTTATGAATAAAGCTGAATTTCCATTGTTTCCACTGAATAACAGAGCTTTAAGACACTTGAAACAAAATCTGAAAGAGTACAGAACAAATAAATAACTCATTTATAATTAAAATGTCTTCTATAGAAACTTATACAATGCCAAGACAGAAAAATCAATGATAGTTATCAACCAATGGATTCCTATTTCTAGAATATCAGTCAGCCCCTTTGCAAGGTTTTCCCTCTTCTGGGAAGTACGCTTCCACACAAACTCCACGTCCCTCTACCCATGGGTTCTGGCTGAGCTGACTACCCTGCCTCTAGCAGCCTCTATTCCACAGCACAACCCATAGGTTCCTCTTTCCACCCACTTCATGTTCAATGTAAAATAAAGCTCCTTGGGTATTTTTGAAGCTTGTACAGGTCTCTATTGACCAAGGTATAATCAATTCTACTTGTATCTGAGAGACAGTTTAAACAATGTCCCACTCTAAGAGCCACTACCTGTGAAGACCAGACTTGCAGTTTGCCACTCCAGGGTTTGTCACTACTGTTCCCTTTGGCTCCATTTACTCCACTGCTTCCTGGGGCATACTGAGTCTATTTTGTCATAAAGCCTCCTGGGATGTTCCTGGATGTCTACCATCAGCCAGGCTGTTTCCAGGACTTTTCCAGTGTGTTACTGATATCTGCCAAGGCCTGTGTTGTGAGTCTGCAGAAACTGCTAAGGTCAATGCTCCCCAGAACCTGCTAAGGTCAATGAGGAACCTATTTGGTGAATGTGCTTCTAGGTCCCACTTAGAATTTCACTGATATCTGCTGAAGGCTTCTGAGGGTGAGATTGCTTTCAGATCCTGTCCTGTGTGTTCCTGAGGTCTGCAGAGGGACTGCTTCCAGATTCTCCCAGAATTCTTGACTTTCCGCAATGAGGCCTGGGCAGGGCAGTAGGGCATATGGCAGATAGTCAGTAGGTAATAAGGCAGGTCAGCTTCCATATCCTGCTCCCCTTATCCTTGAGGTCTGCTGAGAGGCTGCTCCCAGGAATCGCCCTGTAGCTTTTGAAGGTGTGTACCTATGTCTGTGGATACCTGTTGTGGTAGGTGTGCCTTCAAGACTCACCTGATATTTTTGGAGGTGCATATTCATTTCTGTGGAGACGTTTGTGGTAAGGTTGCTTCTGGACTCAATCCAGAGTTCACAGCAGTCTGTGCTGATGTGGGTGGACGTTGTGGCCAGTTGTGGTGGTTTTGCTTCTGGATGGGACCTGCCCCAGGACTTGGACTGTCTGATGTCTGCAGATGTCTGCCTTGCCAATTCTATTCTGCTACTTGTAAGGCCTGTCAGGTCTCAGAGGTTCACCTTGCCATCCCAGGTTGGCCCATTCCATGGCTCACTGGGGTCCTCTGCCTCAAGACATAACTCCTAGCATGAGCTATAATCAGCTGTTTTTTTTTTTTTTTTTTTTTTTTTTCAGGAACATTAGCTCTGTTTTGCTGCAACCTCATCAGGATGTATGGAGGAGGTTAGTCCAGTGTCTTTCTTTCTGCTGCTATCTTACTCCCTATAGTTTTCTATTATTTTTGTTTGGTATTGAGGTTAGGGTAATGTTGACATCATATAATGCAGTAGAGAAAAATTCCCTTTCCTTGGACTTTTAGAAATAATTTGAACAAGATGAGCACAAGCTGTCTAGAAGTTTGATAAAATTTGCTTTTAAATGAGTCTAGCCTTGGGTTTTTGTTTTTGTGGGGAGGTTTTTAATTACTGCTTCAATTCCCATAGCTGTGAATGGTTTATTCAACACTTCTGCATCTTCCAGTTTTGCCTTGGTAAACTTCAAGAGTCTAGAAATGTTTCCGTTTCTTCAAGGTTATCAAATTTATTGACATTGTTTTTTATAATAGCATTCTATGATTCTTTGTATTTCTAAGTATTCCATGTTATTTTCTCCTTTTTCATTTTTAGTTCTTTCTAACAATCCTTTCTACTTTTTTTTTCTTTTTAGCTTAGCTAAAGGTTTATCAACTTTAACTTCTTAAGGATCATTATTTTGTGTCAGTGATCTTTTATATGGTATAAATAACTACTGCAAAATGTAAAAGAATATGCTTTGAATGACTTTCTGCAAACAAATTCAATGAAATATATGTTCTATTAAAATGTAACCAAAATTGATAGAAAAATTTTAAATATTGCTATATGTATTAAGCACATTATCAAAAAATAAAATAAAGTCTAGGGCATGGCCTCATTGATAAATTCTATTAAATGTTTAAGTGAGGAATTATATCAATAATTTACAAATTTCTTATAATCAAGAGGAGGAGAAAAACATTTCAGAATTAATTTAATGAGTAAAGCATAACAGCAATATCAAAAGCTGACAAAATATTATAAGGATGGTAAATTAAATATCAGTACCTACATGGACATAGGCAGAAAAATTCTTAAAATCTTTGCAAGTTGATTTTAACAGTATATAAAAATAGCATAAATAAAATAAATAAAAATAATAGGTAAATGGTGGTTAGTCCTATAATGAAGGGCTCAACATTTGATATTTAATATAGAAAAAGAAGATATGCTTATCTTAATAGATTTTTAACAAACCTCTTAGCTAACGATAAGTAATAGCTAAGTTCCTAGTAAAATGAAAAGCATTGTATTGGGAAAATATTAAATAACTTTCATTAAATCTCACAAAAAAGGGAAAAAGATTTGCTCCCATGATCTCAGTATTGTATTAAATGTCCTAGTTAGGGCAATAAAGGAAGAATAGATTAGTATGGATAATGATTAAAAATGACAAAGGTTCTTTATTTCCAGCTGATGCAATGAGATAACCCAAAGGAATTATACAACTACTACTAGAAATAATAATTTATAGACCACAGTTCAACATACTAAAATTAACTATATTTTATAACAGCAATTAGAAAAATAATTAAATCCATTAAAGATTCATCAATATTCACAATATAAAGATAGATTTAACAAAAGATGTTAAAATTTCAACAATAGGAAATTTTAGAGATTGTTGTAAGAAATTAAAGATGATCTAAATGAGTGATTAATCATTTTCATCAACTTAATAGTTTAATACTACTAAGATGTCAATTTATCTAAAATATAAAATGCATTTCAACATTATTTCCTATATAACTTATTAAACTAAAATCTGTGTGAATATTTAAAATACTAAAATGTTGACCATAAACAAAAATTATAAAGTTTGGAGCAAAAAATGTTGAAAGATTCACAGTACATATTAAAAAAAAAAAAAAAAAACTTGTTGTTTTACTATGAAGCATGTTGATCTTGATGAAGCATGTTGACTAAGTGAAGTACTATGACCTGAAACATACTGAAATATACTAAAAAATGCAGCCTAGAGGTCCAGAAAAACAACCCATTACTTATTGACTCAGTTTACTGTTATGAAGCTCAGTTTCTCCTTGAATTTCCTCATTCTATCATCCATCACATCAGTCAATGTACTACCACCAATGATAGCCCACCCAGAACACCAGAACATGTAAAGGGTGTATACCCTTAGCTTCCTAACAGGGGCACTCAGCCTTGGCATGTGAAACCGCTGAGTCATTACTGGTACTAATAAACCTGCTTCTTCCCAGTCCAGGTTGTCCCCTCAGTGCCAGCTTCAATAAGTGAATTCTTGGACTATAGATGGAAAAAGAAGTCAGTGGTACAAAAAGATGTTACAGACACACATTTATGGTCAATTACTTTTTGACAAAGGCACCAAGTCAATGCAATAACAAATGAAGAATATTTTTCAAAAATTGGTTCTAAACTTGTCAGATACCCACATGGGAAAAAGCAACACCTAATTTCAACACCTCCATCAAGGTTTACACAAAAACTTATGTAAGATGAAATATAGATTTAATATAAAAGGTAAAACAAGAAAGATTCTAGAAAAAAATACAGAATTACATCTTAAAAACCTTGGGACAGGAGTCTTTCTTAGAACCAAAACAGTATGAAAGGAAAAAAGGGAGTTTATCAAAAGTAGAAATTCTACTCATCAGAATACACCTTATAAAAAAAGAGAAGAAACATTCATAAGGAAAATAGACAAAGCAATAATAAAAAGATGACTTAATTTTAAAATAATCAGGAGAGCGGCATGAACAGACACTTCACAAGTAAAGATAAACAGATGGCTAATATGCACATGAGAAGATGTTCAACATCATTAATCATCAAATTAAAACCACAATGAGATCATTTCAAATCCTCCAGAATTGCTAAAACTTGAAAAATGGACAATAAATATTAGTGAAGTAATAGAGCTATGGGGAACTCTCATGAGTTGATGGTAGAAACATAAATTGGTAGGCACCCTTTGCAAAACTGGCAGCTTCTTAAAAAGTTCAATGATCCATTAATCCCACTTCTAGCCATTAATTTAAGAGCAAAAAGAAAAGACCCGTGAAACAATGCCTATAATAGCTTCATTCAAATTAACCCTAATTACAAATAACTCGAATTTTGTCATAAGAAAAAATTGTAATACTATTTACTATTAAATAATGTTGCAGTTAGGCTCAGCCTTAACCCCAGTTAAGTCAAAAATCTGTATATAAATTAATTGCTAACAGCTGGTTCACCAGAAGGTTTACTGATAACAAATAGACACATTTTTTAAAAATTTGCCTGTATTCTGTATTCTCACATAAAATTAGAGAAAAGAAAGCGTTTTTAAAAGTCACAGGGAGAAAGAAAAATACATACATAGTACAGTATTGTATTGATCAATGACTTAAGTTTGCATCATCTATTTCAAGGAAATCTACATGTAAGTTCATTCATTCATGCAGTTTAAATTGGTGACTCAGTACCACTATATTCCTGTGAAGTTTCACTATTCAGAAATTAGAAAGACCAATCTACTGATGTATGTGAAAGTATGGTACAGTTTCAAAAATTTTATGTTGAGCATAAAAAGCCAGGAGCAAAGAAAATATCTACTATGATTCCAACTAACTGAACTTCAAGAATGAACAAAACTAAACTGATTTAGAAATGACAGACAATTGTATTGGTGGCTGCCTGTGGGGTAGTGTGTGACTGGATGGGTTTACAGTGATATGCAGTATATGTTCAAGGAACTTTCTTCTGGTGAAAAAGTCTTAATTTTAAAACATTTGGACATTCATATTTTAAATACCAAGCTTACTTAATTTGTCATCACAAAATCATTGAGCATAGAGTCAGAAATGAACACTAACATACAACGTGGCATGTGTCCCCTAAAAAAGATGAATTAATGTCCAAAGCATAATAGTAACATGAAGTAATTAAGATCTATCTGATTTTAATTATATATTACTTCTTTTTAACAATGCATTTTGTTATATAATCCCAAATGTTTTCAGTTGTGTCTTTAATAAGTTATAACAATAACCAAATATATAAAATTTTCACTATAAGTTATATAAACTGTATTTAGCACACCCTTGGAAATGGGAGTTTCCTGATGCATATAGTTTCAAACAATTCTTCACTTAAGTTCTGCTCATTTTATGTTACATAAATTTAACTTGAAACATGTATGTTAACAAAAGTTTCCTTTAAGGAACAATGAACACTTCAGGGTCATAAGTACTCTTGGGGGTTATGTTGAGCATTCTTTTTCTCTTTTAGATCAGTGAATTTTTTCTGGATTAGAATTATAATTAAATGCATTTTATAGAAAAATTATATTTTATTGCAACATTCTGTGGCATTAATTATATTCATGAGGTTGAACAAATACCACCATTTCCAAAGCATTTTGCTACGCTAAACAAACACTCTATCAATTTAGTTGAATCTCCTTCCCTACACTTTGGTAATTCTAGTACTTTAATCTACTTCATAAAAATAATCAAAAATACAAGCATGTGATTCATGTGTGCAGCAAATAATTTTATATCCTTCTCTCTGTATATTTTTGATTGTGAGAAAATGGATAAAATATTTAACAAACTTCTCTGTCCTCCTGGAGTTTATATTCTTCTTGTGGGGATAGATAATATGTTTATTTTTCTCTTAATGCCTTTTTTTTTTTCTTTCTGAGACTGGTCTTGCTATTTTTGCCCGTGGAACCCCAGGCTCTTGTTGCCCAGGGTACCACAGACTCAAGCAATCCCCAGCCTGAGCTTCCCAGGTAGCTGGGATTACAGGCACGCGCCACCACGCCCAGCTATTTTTTTTTGGAACTAGGTCTCACTACGGGCCCCAGGCGGGGCTCGAACCGCGATCCCTAGCTCTTGCCGCTTCATAGGCTGAAGCTTATAGGCAGGAGCCACCGTACCCGGCTCTCTTAACGTCTTTTTCTTTCTTTTCCTTTTTGATTAAGACTTAAGGACACATTGCTTCTAATGAACGTATACCAGAAGGTGAAAAGACTACTAGAAATAAATCATTCTGTTTCATCTCTTAAAATAGCAGCTAGCATCCAAGATACGAAATTTGGAAGATGGAGAGAAACATAAACACTAAGCTGTGCATCATCTTGGTCATTTGTTTTTCAACTTGATTTCTGGAGGAGGCATAGAGAAATCAATTTTATGACATCAGATTATTTCTGCAAGGGGTATGATTATTCTGTCATTGAAAATCATTATATGGTTAGCTGAGACTACTCCCTAAAATGAGTTGGTTCCTAACAGGGCTAATAAAACCTTTCATATTTATAGTGCTTTAAACATTTATGCTTATGACTGTCTTGTGAGTGAGAATACAGCAGGAATGACTTCATGTCTTGTCAATGAGAAAACAAAGAGTGTGTTTTGTCCTGTATCAGATGTAAGATCTGATACTCAAATCAAAATCAATTTAGCCCAATTATAATAGAATCTATTGCATGATATGTGCAATGTTGTCTTTGGTGTTAGAGGATTTAAGAGATTTTGAAACTAATATGTCTATCTGTACTTTTGTGTAACAAAAGAAACTGTAAATGAACTGCATGGTATTTTTTAATTTAAACTTTATATTGTACTTCATTTATTTTTAATTTGTTGTTTCATTGGTATGTAAACTCAGGGTTGTAAATACTAGGTGTTTTAATGATAGAATTTATAATCCCAAAATTTATGGTAAGCACAGTGGATCAATTTGCTTTGAGCTCATAATTATTGTCCAAAATTCTGCAGTCTATATGCTCTGAATTATGATGATGAGTTTCTGATACCTTTTATTTGCCCTAACTAAATTTTAAAAATACTGGAAATAAATTTCATGAAAAATAAGTATTGATTTTATGTTGAACATATTAATCCCACAAATGTGATATAAACATCAACATCTAACATTTTAAGTGCTTCTTATAATTCATGTGCAGGTAAACTAGCCAATTCATAGAGATCTGTGTAAAAGCTCAGATGTGAACTACTTACTCACGGAAAAAAAAATCAATGTTTCAAAACAACATGGCTTTTAATTTTTATACAATTTAGATAAAACAAATCCTTTTTTCAGACTTCTTATCAAAGTAATCACAGGTTGAATTTATTACAACTATTTTCATATATATTAATCATCAATATTTTCAGGGGCTTCTTTGATATATTCTGTTTTGTTTAAGCTTTTTAACATTTGATCATGATACTTCAAAAAGATTGTAGAAAGGCCAGGCATGGTGGTGCATGCCTGTAAGCGGTAGCCTATGAAGCTGTGGCAAGGGCCAGGGATCGTGGTTATAGTCCCACGGGGGGCAGGTAGTGAGACCTAGTCCCCAAAAAATAGCTGGGTGCGTAGCGCATGCCTGTAATCCCAGCTATCTGGGAAACTGAGGTTGGAGATTGCTTGATTCTGTGGTACCCTGGGCAACATGAGTCTGCAGTTCCATAGGCAACAATAGCAAGACCTAGACTCAAAAAAAAAAAAAAAAAATGTAGTTATTTCAGTTAAATTAGATTTTTTTCAGGTTATTCTCAATAGTTTATTGTAATTCAACTTGTGTTTGGCAGATCGTTTAATATAATAGGCATATATGTAATTCATTTGAAGAACCTAAAGCTAGCAAACTTTTTTCCCAGTTGGTAAAAATTTACTAAGGTAATTATTTAAATTTCCTGTGCAAATTAACTCATAAATTAGGGAAATTTCAAAATATCTTTATATACTAACAACTTGTCTTATTAAAAAGCATAGCTCTATTTTTATACTTGTTAATAATTTATTTAAATATTCACTATGTTGGTTCATTTTCACCTTTTTCTATGTTTGTGGTTTCTGACCATGGAATAACAATTCCAAATCCCTAGTAGTAGCAATAACTGTTTTTTCCATTGCCATATCTGACAGCTACTGGCCTTTTCATTACTCTCTCTTTCCTATTTGTATGCTGCAAGAGCTGGCATGCTAGACAAGAAGCTAGTTTTTTTTTTTTTTTTTAACCAGTTTCTTTTTTTGGATGCTTGCCAAAAAGCTGTAGCCCTTGCTCTCTTTTTACCCCATTTTACTAGTTCAAATAGCCACAATGTATTCTGTTTAATACTTTCTGGAAAAGGTTATTGGAAATAGCAATGCAATCATCTTTCAGCAATGCACCATTCACTATTGTGAAAGATGCTTTGATGTTCTCATATACTCATAAAGCTTTTCAGGTTCTTTTACTTTTTCAGTCAACCTACTCATAATAAAATTAATACATTGTTACTATTGGGTCCATGGATATTTTCTGTGCCATTTATCTGGACTTGCCTTCTATGCTAGGCAAAAGATTCTGTGAATGGCTTCAATCTGTTTCTCTAGATCTGTAATATTTTGGACAATACTCCCCAAGCAAAGATTTTAATACATAAATATATAAAGTATACTTCTAAAGCATTGGCATATTATTAAATTTGGACTTTCAAGAACATGATAATAAGGAAAATAAAAACTGATGGATTATAGACAGAGCTTGTATATTTTCATTTGATGATTCTGGATTCTGAGTTTTTAGTTTGTTAGTAAATAATGTATGTGCTACTCTTACTCCCTTTCAGGCTTAAATCGCTGGAACCAGAATTGGTGGTTAGACAGGTTACTTGTACAGGAGGGCTTTTAGAGAAAGGAAAGCAAGGGAAAGAAGAATAAACCAAAGGAAAGTCGAGCTGCAGTGGTTTTCTAACTGAAGATTGGTTTTAACAAAGTGCCCCGGGGACATCAGCTGCTCTAACTGAAACCTAGTGTTTCCCATTGAGAAGCCAGGGAGCTAGCCTTCAGTATCACTCTGTAAGAAAGCCAAAGGTAAGTGTTCTTTGAAGGTGCTTGGAAAGATAACACGCTTGAGCAATTTAACAGCTTCTCTTTGGTAATGAGAAGTTCTCTGGAAAAGTTGGGATTTAAGAACAGCAGTTGTAAATTACTTAAGTAGAAGGATTCTAGCTATGTAATTTAGATGATCAATTTGTTAGGAATAATGTATTTTGTATCTAAAAAGAATGACACCTTAGATTTTTTTCATTTTTTCCCTTTATTGTGGGAAATTACATGACATAAAGTATACCATTTTAACTTTCTTTACTTTAACAACCCCGAGATATTAGGTAAATTTACGTTGTGTAACTGTCACCACTATTTATTTTCAGAATTATTCACTTTGCAAAACTGAAATTCTATACCCTTAAAACAATAAATTTATATTTATTTCTCTCTGCACCCCTATCATCTATTAAATTTTATTTCTATATAAATTTTACAACATTGTAATCCCAGGTATTACCCCCCAACCCCTGTCATCTACCATTCTACTTCCTGACTCTATGATATTTACTATTCTAAGTACATCATTTAACTAGAATTATTTAGTATTTGTTATTTTGTGATTGGCTTATTTTAATTAGTACACTATCCTTAAGATTCATCCACTGTAGCATACTGTAGTCAGGATTACCTTCATTTTGAAAAATGAATATTTAATTCTATGAATATACCATCTTTAAAAAAATAATCTATTCATCTGTTAATGGGCTTACCAATTATAAGTAATGTTACTATATGAACATAGGTATATAAATTTATCTTTGAAACCTATTTTCAATACTTTTGAGCACACATGCCGAAGTGGTAGGGCAAGGTCATGCAGCAATACTAGTTAACTTTTGAGGAGTTACTTACTGTTTGTCATAGGTTCTACCATTTTTCATTTCCAACAAAAGTGCACAAAGCTTCCATTCTCTCCACTCCTCACTCATTTTTTTTTAAGTAGGAAACATTCTAATGTGTATGAAGTGAGAGGTTATTTTACTTATGACTGCATTTCCTGATGGTTAGTGAAGTTGAACTAGCTACCTGCTACTTCTTTTCATGTATTTCTTGTTCTTTGATACCTCCTTTGGAGAAAAGTTTATTCAATCTCTCAGCTCATTTTCGAATTGAGTGAGTTGGGTTATATTCTGAGTGAGCCTTGAAAGTTTCCTATATATTGTTGTATTTATTCATCTTTCATTAGAAACATTTTCCATTCTGTTATTTGACCTTTACTCCACATTATAATATTAAGTTCAATCAACAGATATTTGATCCATTTTACTAATATTTATGTTAGGTGAATGTCAGAGGCTGCCAGCTGAGATGGAACTGGACTCATGCTGTTAAAAGAAGAAAACTTCATTTCTTATCTTATCTGGCCTCAAAACACTAAAGACAGGACTGGCACGATAAACGTCTGAAGAGCAAAGAGTAGTTTCTCCATTCCTCCCATGTTTACTTTAAAAAACATTCCTTAAAACTTACCAACAAATGTGTGGATAAATCCCCTGCCCACAATTATCTCACAGAAACTTATGCTTTACCCAAATTTTATTGTACATTAGCCATTAGTCTTCCCTAATTAGTCATAAAACATTCTCTTGACCACCTTTTTTCCCCTTGCCTAAACCCTATAAAAGGCATAATAATTTACCTTAAATTTGCTACCAGCCATGCTTCTGATAGTCTGCAGTCTTCAACTGCGTCAATCGCTCTCGTTTGTCCTTTCTTGTAACTGTGCCCAGCTCTTTACAGGTGAGACTTCAACTTCATTCTTTGCATGTGAATATTCAGTTTTTTCCAGCACCGCATGCAGAAAGACTGTCACTTCTCCATCTAATGACCTTATATCTCATCTCAAAATGAATGCTATATATGCTAAAATTTATGTCTGGATGTCCATCTTATTCTAGACATCTACATACCTGTTTTTACTCTAGTAACACAGTGCTTTGAGCAGTGTAGCTCTGCCATAGGCTTTGGAATCAAGAAGTATGAATCTCCTAGTTTTGTTCCTTTTTAAGATTGTTTTGATAACATTTCATATAATATTACGAGATATATAAAGTTTACATTTTAAATTTTTTGAAAGCATTGGTGCTATAGGATTGATTACGGATACATTTCAATGCTTTTTAAACAAAAACTTAAAAAATTGTTTTGATATATGTGAAAGATAATTAATTTCTAGGATTGTAAGGGAAAAGGAAAAAGCAAATACAAGAACTTTTGAGAAAAATATTATATGTATGTGATTAAAATAGAAGTAACATATGGTGCTATTTTTTGTTACTCCTTACATCAATATTAAAATTTTATTTTCTGTCTGCCTTTTAGGGAGAAGTGAATAAATACTTCAGGACTAGATGTGCTGAATTAACGATGAGCTTTGGGTCCTGTTTGCTTTATATCTTAATCTTGGGACTTGTCTTTAAATGATTAGTTTTACTTACTAGTGTGTTTTAGAGTACATCTTTTATTTTAATTACATTTGAGGATGTCTATTTAAGTAATGTGCTATTTTGTTGTTAATAGCAGTTACATCTAAAAGTAATTAACTGTTATACAAACAAAAGCAGCTACCTATTTGAAAATGTCTTATTTAATTTTGGAAAGCTATTATGAGTAACTCTAAAATTCAAAGTCAGCAAAAAGGAAATTTGGCCACTTTATGCATTATCACTCGGGTGAAAGTGGTCAAACTAAATAAATATCATGATATGAGGTGACTATAGTTAGTCATATGGTGCTGTGTATTTGAGATTTGATAAGTGTGTAGAACTTGAAAAAGAAAACACATGTAGGGATAGCTAGTAACAAAAATTTGCAGTCATCATTTTTTAATATAAACATTAGCTAAGCAATATAGAAGTCAATATAATTATTATGTTGTACATCCACAGTCAAATATAATGCTATAGGTTAATTATATCTCACAAAAATGACATTACTTTGTCTATTGTTAACAGAATATTAGATATGCAGTGTACAAAGCAGCATGTCTCACATTTAACCAATCTCTAGTAGGGCAAAATTTTGTTTTTTACTGGTTTAAATGACTTCTGTACTACTCTAAGTTCTACGAAAGTTTTTTTCAATATAATTTTAGAAAAGTTATAGTTTATGCAAAGATTATAAAAATTTTGATCTATTTTCTTTTTTATTTACTCAAGAAATATAAAATGATGGCAGTGAATTAGTATCTCTCAAATGCTTAATTTGAATTTAGCATTTAATTTGCATTCAGGTTAATTGTCAAAGATTTTCTGAAATACCTTTTGATTAACACTAATTTGACCTATTTTTGCTTTTATCCATTCACATTGTTTTTTGATAAAATGTTTAGAAAAGTAGTTATCACAGACAATGGAAAAAGAAAACCTATCAATACAATTTCATAAACTGAGTTTCACTTAATTATCAGATTTAAATTACTAACTCAAAATAGAGTTTGATGGTTTGTGTGATTCTTAATTGTATGGACACATGTTTTCCTGGATGAGTTTTAGTAAGCATACTCTGCATTCACTGCAATTTGTAATATGTCATTCTAATTAACAAGAAAGAATATATTCTGTGAATCCTATCCATGTTAAATAGGTGTGCACATTAAGTGGAGTGTCACACATAAAAATGAGTGATGGATAACTCAGTCTATGCAGTACTGTCAGAATTACTCAGTATTTTAGCACTTTGAAAGCCTCATTTCACCACCATCTGTGCGCTGTGCAGTTTATACACCTTTTGCTTCTTACTGAAAAGTTTGGTATTTCTTTCTCATTAGCTGTCATAACTAATCACTGACCAGTGGAGTGTAATGTACATTGATTCTAGTGAAAGGGATTCTCTTAATTTAGCTCCATTTCATATATCTATTCTTTTTTTGAATAACTATTTCATTTACTTGGCCAAGGCAAGCCAACAAAATTCAAAGACTAAATGTAACAGTAAATAATGACAAATCAAAATGAAACTAATCTGAACTATCTTAATTTTCTTAGGTGTCTGGTATGAACATCCATTAAATGTAAATGGCAGTATCATAGGAGTATATTAGAAAGGCAGTATACAAATTTTTAATTTTGAATCACAAGGAAAGTTTCCCTTCTCTTTTGCTTCCTTATTTTATTAATTTAATTTAATCATAAATATTAAAAATTTTTAATAAATTCTAACAACAAAATTTGCTTTGTAGACCTCATACTCTAGTATGGGTTTTACACACACACACACAACAGCTTATATACACAACATATAACATATAAAATAGTATATATAATAAATATATGCTATATATTTAGATATAGCATATATAATAAATACATATGGCATGTAAATATATAGTTTCATATAACAAATGGCATATATAATGTATTCTAATGCAATTACACAAAACATGATTTATTTTTCTAAGATTACAGTCCTCAAATTAACTTTGTGACAGTATGTTTATTAAATATCACCATTCCCACTACACCCATAGATATGTTACCTATCACTTATGCTATTCATATTCATATTCATATTCATGGGTTACAAGGTCTAAAATAAAGCAAAGCTATAGAAACTTATGAATCAGTCATGACTGCTTTCAAATTTTAGGAAAAGGACAATTGCCATGCCCTGTCATTTTCTACTGAGACTAGGAAGCTAAAGACTTTGATCCAAGTCCTTTATTAGACTTTTCCTTTCATCTAAAATACCATAACCAAGGGGCTAATTTCCCAGGCTATTACTTAATAAAATATTAAATCTTGAGACATTTTAGCTTCTTGTCTACCAATTCCTCTACCCTCTATTTTCTCCCCCCATCTTTCTCCCATGTACATTTATTCATTTTCTCCCCTTTTATTTCATTTTGCATTGTGCAGTGTTTGCTTACGTCATTTTTAATCTCATAGTTTCCAATTCCTTCACAATCATTTTGTTATAAATGGAACAACATTAAGTATTAAATGCTGTATGAATGACTGGGATCAAATTGAAATAAAGTAGCAGATATTTCCACATCATTTAAAGTACCTAATTTCTTCCCAGAATTATAAAGCTTGTAACATGGCCCTCGTTTCCTTCTTGCACATTTAGATTGTATGATTTTATGCACACGTGCACACACACTGTATCTAGTAAAATTTCACTTAGTTATTCACTAAAGGCAGCATAATATAAGCTTATTCTAGCACTAGACAAAAATGGCTCAATTATTCATGGGATAGTACTATTCTCAATTTAAGAGGAAAGCAGTAAAATAATCTACTTGACTTAGTGGTTTCTGGTTTCTTGAACAGTTTTAATACTTGTGTTTAGTGCTTTATAAATGGAATTTTTATTAGATATTTATTACTAATCACCTTGAAGTCTATAAGTTATTTTAACATTAACTATTGTTTTACTTATTTAGATTCTAAAATTTACATTATACTTTTTCATAATCTAGGTGTCAAGCAGCTCTAAAGCTACCACATATTGCCATAAGCAACTACATAGTTTATTTCAACCAGCGACAGTGGTACTTTAAATTTATTTCAACCTAGTCTCATCACCTTGTGGTTTTTCGACATTGAAAGCTGTTACCATATTTTCAGTTTCTAATGAGTTTATGCATTGATTTGCATGGATTTTCTTTCATGAATTCTTATCTATTAGTTCAAATGGTGGCAAAGCAGGGAAATCTCATTTTTCTATACATTTGCTTCTTATTTTTCTCAATCTGTTTTTTAAAAGTAGTATCTCCAGTTCTTAATTTTTCAATCATTTTTCAAAAATTGTCATCAGATTAGTTTTATTTCATTGAATGTTTTGATTTCTGAATGGCCTCCTACATTATCAAGCTAAATAGATTTCATACAACTTTAGTTTTTTCCTAGTTTTCCTTGTGAAAATTAAAACTAGTACCTGGTCTGTCTTTATTGAAATTCTAGTCATTTTGTAGCAAACAACATGCTAATAGTCAAGCTTTCATCTCAAACACACTGTTGAACATTTTCTCCTAGATATTCGAATAATTGAACTCTATTTATTACTTATTACCCCTGCTAAGTTTTCTCCTTATTTCTGTATTTCTCTTGTTGGTACTACTATCAACACATTTTTCCAAAACAAAAGCTTACAAGTCAATATATATTCAGCTTGGACATCAGCTATATCCAACTAGGCATCAAACACTGTAAATTCTCTGAAGAGCTCTTTTGTACTTACTTTTAAATTCACTTTGATTTTTCTTTCACTGTGTTAATAATTATTATTCTCCAACTATTGTCCTAAGAGATGTCAAAATTAATGAGAAAAACAGGCAAGTCCTGCATTTGTGAAATGTTCAATATAAGGTACTAAAATAGTAAACTAATAAGCAAATAAATAAACCTTTTCAATTATCTGTTGCTACCTGGTAAATAACAAATTATCATAAATGTCAATGGTTTAATTTACTATTTCATTGTATTCACAGATATGAGGTCAGGGATTTAGGCAGGGGTAGCATGTATTTACCACACGATGTCTGCAGTGGAGATAGTGCAAATAGCTTGAGGGATTTCAGACAACTGGGTCAATATGTCTAGGACCTCAGACTTTCTGTACTTGGCATTTAATAGTGTGAGATGTCTAAAAAGGCTTCTACCCTGGTATCTGGACAGGAGAGCATCACATCATCTCTTCATGTAGCATCTTCACATGTCAGTTTTGGCTTCAGGGCAAAGTGGCCTTAAAGCAGTAGACTTTTTCAAAAATGGATGTGATACCCTAATATAGCATTCTAAGAGTGGCAGATGAAAACTTGCTCACCTTAAAAGGTAGGTCTAGAATAGGCTTAGTACTACATAGAACACATTGCATTGCTGCAAAAGAGCAGTGACATAGGGGACATTTTTTGCTGTACCTTGGGAGACAAGTGTTCCCATATGCGATATTCATGGCTTTATGAACTTCCCCTAAGTTTTGTTATGGTAGTATTGAGGTCAAAGGAAAAGTAAGTTGACCATAATGGTCAACTGTTTAGACTATTCTTAATTTTTTTTCTATTAGTTAAATTGCCTCATAATGCATCTCTTTACCTCTGGTAACGGTTTTGTTCCCCCTTCTATTATATATTATGGACAGAAAAATCTTCCAAAATGAAAATATTGTCTCATTAGTCCTTACTTAAAACTACTCAATCTTTAAAACTTTTTCTGTAAAACCATTTGATCCAGCAATCCCACTTCTGGGAATCCATCCAAAGGACACCAAAACACTAATTCAAAAAGACACCTGAACTTAGATGTTTGTCACAGCACTATTCGCAATAGCTAGAATATGGAAATAATGCAAATGCCCCCAAACTGATGAATGGTTGAAAAATATGTGATATATTTACACAATGGAATATTATTCTGCAATTAAAACCAGCAATCATGGCATATCTGTGATAACATGGATGGGCTTAAAGGGAATTATATTGTAAAAAATAACTCAGAAAGAAAAATACAGAAACCATATGGTCTCTCACCTATAGATGGGATATAGGAATAAATAAAGGGTCAGGAAAAAATCAAAATAAGCTGATAGCGGGACTGGGGCAGGCAGCTAATGAGAGGAGGGTAGAGAGAATCTGGGAAAGATCAAGATGAAGGTTCATGGGTGATAGGGTGGAGGGAGAACCCCAGGAAATGCAAAGATAGATAGATGATAGATAAATAAATAGATGGATGGATAGATATTATATCATTGTAATATATTACATCATATACACATAAATATGTGAACAACAAAATGATTAAAATTTGTGGTAAAGGTGAAGTTTGTGAGCTTTCATCACATAACATAGAAAGTATTAGATATTTTTATGTTCACTTCCTTCTGTATTTTTGACCTCTTATCACACACAGCCCATTTTCATCACAGTTCACTGAATGTGTCATCTTGACTTAGGTACATCTTCAATTCTTTTTTCAAAATATTCTTTTCTTCTCTTCCACTATCATTCTGTACATTCATATCTGAAGATATAGTAAAATATGTGATTTGATTACACCATTTCTTCTACCAATTTGCTTAATATGAGGTAAAATGCAGATCATTCTGACTTTAAATGTTTTACCACAGACTTCAAGAGGGTTCACCTAACTTCTTGGCAATCCTCTAGCATTTCTGAAGGCAGGTTATTCTTTTACTCCTTCAGATGACTCTGTCAAACCATTCTTAATTCTATTCTTATTTTACTTGCTTTGAGTTTCCCAGAGAAATATGAGTGATTCTAAAAGAATATATTCTCAACAATCAAAACTATCATCCCTATTTCTGTTTTGACATGCCCCCACCTTTCATCATATGGTAATGAATGACCTGACCCTCCCTGCCCATATCTAAGCCAAACTCACTAGATGTGAACCAAAACCTGTAACCTACTGAATGTGGCAATGCATTTATAATTTAATTTTCAAAATTGAGGGTGGTTGTTACTGCAATAAAACCTAAGATGTTCAGAATAATTCATGGATATGAAAATAATGACTATATTACTTTTCTATTGCTGCATAAAAAGTTACCACAAAGGTAATAGCATAAATCAGCATATGTGTATCAACTAACCATTTTCATGATGGATGAATCCAGGCACTGCTTAACAGGCTCTTCCATTTAGTATCTCCCAATGGCTATAATTCAGGAGTTTTCTCATCCTGAGACCAAATGGGGAAGCACCCACTTGCAATATATTAGCATAATTTATTCCTTTGTAATTGCATTGCTAAGAAATCTGATTATTTTATGACCTAAAGCCCCCCATTTGAGGGATAGAATATGTGCACACTCCTTGTCAGATAGACTTCTCCATCTTCAGTCAATCAAATCTGCAAAAGCAACATGTTTTCAACTACTCTTTTAAGTGTGTTTACCTGTTCAAATCACTTCTTTAAAGGGTTTTACCTAATTAACTCTGTCGTGCTGTACTCTTCTTCTTCATTAACTCAATAGAGACTTGTGTCTTAATTATGTCTGCAAACTCTCTTCTCATTTGTCATTTGCTGGTATGTTGTTAACTCCCCAATACTCAAGGGAATTCATTGTACAGACCATGAACACTAGGCCATCTTAGGATGTAGATGACTTTATGGTAATCATTTAAACAGATTTAAATCATAAATAAAAGTTACATTTAAATGGACATATATACTATCGTTAAAGTATATAGGAGTATAATTTGCATATTTTGATAAGTGGGATTACATTATAGCAATGAGAGTTAAGGGTAGTGATAAGGTAACAGATATTTTGACTATTAAAACTGATAGATGCTGTTTAATTATGGTGCAGGATAGATAGGTGTCAAGGATTAGGGTTTTTAACTTGAAATGTATATAAATGATTGTTCTATTTACTTCAATAGAAATCATGGTGGAAAGCAAAATTTTTGTCTTATGAAATTAGTTTTGAATACACTGAGTCTGAGTTACCTTTGAGAACTTTCAAGTAGACACTTGATTTAATAGGTACTGGAAGCTAGAAGAGATTGATAAATGTGGAGTTTCTCAGCATGAAGAAGGTATAGCTATGAAAAAAACTTTCATATATAAAGGTGAATAAAGCTGTAGATAACTGTAATAAGATAGTATAGATATAGAGGGAAATAAGAGTATTGAGTTTTTAGTGCAGAGTTGATTTCAGGATGAAAGAATCATTCAATAATGAATGATGCTTAGAGATGGAGGAAAATGAAGAGTAAAAAAAGTTCATTAACTTGATTGATCAGTTTTACTAATCTCTGGTAATTTTGCCAGATTGATTTTGGAGGAATGATAAAATTAGAAAATAGATTGACATATGCAATAAGGAAATAAGTCAGACACTTGCTGGGTATGACATTAAACTTAGCAGAAGTGCGAGAAGCTTGTTATCCAGTCACATTTTTCTTGTATTTTTTATAAGAAAGATTTGGAAATTAGTAAGCTGAGGCGCTAGTGGCTTGATGCTCAAAGTTTTGCAATTATTTTAGATTGTAGTAAAACAATAAAGTTCAGGATCATTAATTTCCAGCAAGTTCCATGGACTAGGAAAAATCTCCTCTAGTCAATATTGTGTAAGCAAGAAGAGAAAGTTGTCAAAGTAGAAGTAAGTAGACCAGATAGTGCAATGTAAATGACACCTCTATTTGACCTGTTGTTACAAAGGTTCCAAGACAAGACTTTTCACTAATAACTTTAGGAAATTTTTCAATGATTTAGTCCTTAGAAGGAGATATAATTGACATGTAATTTGTGGAAATGATCACTATGTACCAAGCAGCAAAATTGAAGGATTTTTTTTCTTATTATGGTAGTTGTTTACTTGGACTACACATACCCAGAATTTGATTGTTATTTAAAGATAAATTGTAAAAGTGGGCAATGTATGATCTCCTGTGCTTTGCTTTGATTTACTTTATAACTAATTTTTGTAGTTTTCTGCTCTATATCTGAGAGAATGGGTAAACTCATCTCTCTGTTATCCCAACATTTTTCAATGCATAAGTCACATTTTCTGAGGTAGCATTTGCCAATGACAAAGTTGTTATGTTTATTTCCATCTCTCTGATTTCCTTATTCATCTCTTAATTAGTTTTAACTCATGATTAAAATAAGAGTTTTGTACAGGGATCTCTGAAACTTCACATGTAACAAATTGCTTCTGATTTCATCTCAGGATATCAGTTCTTATTTTTTTTTAATTAGAGTGGCTATATAGTTTATCATTCAAACCTGTATGCTTGAGAATAAAGAAGAAAATCTATCAATAATTAACCTTCTTTCAAGTAACTATAGAATATTCTATGAGTTAGTTTGTTGCATTGAAATGGCTCCAAACAGCTGTGACTTGAGATGGTAACAAGCTTGTATTTCATCATTTCTGGGCTGGACCAATGGTTCTAGTTAGAGAAATTTTCTAGTTTGGGGAAAGTAGGTTGGATGATGTTAGGTGGTCCCAGTTATACATCCAATCCTGGGGAATAGGCCTCCTCTGACTTGGTACTTCTCTGCTCAGTGTGCTTGCTCCTGTTTGCCAGTAAACTCTACAGCCACTTTTACATGGCTTCTAGGTTTCCAAAGGGGACAGATTCTAAATCATAAGCAGTTTTCAAGTCTGCTTTTTTTCCTGGTCTCTGGCCAAAATGAATCACATAGTTAAACCCAGAGTTCATGTGGGAGTAGCAATTCAAAGGAGTGGAGAGAGGGGTATGTGAGTAAATTAAGACCTATACAGAAACTCAGCAAATCGATTTTTCATTGTTACTCTGGCAGCGTTATCTGAAAATTTGAAGAACATCGTCTCCCTCTCTAATGATTAGCCTATTTCATTAAATAAAAGCCTTAATCATTTCATTTGATTAAAAATGAAACTAGGTTTTAGATTTGTGGTAGTTTTATGTCATAATCAATAGTTATGCTCAAGACTGACACAAAATTGAAAACGTGATACTTGAACTTTCTCTAAAGGATGTGCCACGGTACTGAGATTTCACTAAGTGTAAAGGTAATGAGGGAGCATTTCCTGGCTCATTGTGGTCACTACTAAGACAGACAAACAGTGTCTTCTGCACTTTTCTCTCTGGGTGAACGATTTTACTCTTCACAGCCCTTATTGTGGTGTGAGAATTGATTCATTCTGTACATGTTCCCTTACATTCCTGCCTTTCCCATGTTAAAAGCACTGTTTCTTGAATCTGCTTCTTCCCTGGGAGGTCTGCCTAAAATCAAAAGACCAAATGCTCTCTCTCCTGAAATCATTGAACTTTTTCACTTCCTCCAACCAGGAAAAATTTGTACTTTTTTTCCTGTATTTAAATTTTATGAACAAAGTCTCTCTATTCAAACACCATTTCTTTAAATAGATTTGGGATTTCCTTACAGGGGTCTTTTTTTTTTTTAATACTATAAGCTTGATGAATCATTTTGATTGTGCTTTATTATGGCAAAAAAAGAATATTAATATGACATCTAGTTTCAACACATTTTAAGATACATTATTTGTTGATTATATGTAATATATTATAGGTTATCTCTTGGACCTGTTCATTTTGCTAGGCTAAATTTTTATGCTGAAATTTTATGATTAATAATTCCCTACTTTGATCTTCTGATATGCTTCTGGTATCTTCTTTATTCTCTGATTTTGAGTCTCTTACATACATCATATAAGTAGAATCACACATTTGTCTTTCTGTGTCTGACATATTTTACTAAGCAAAATACTCTTGAGGGTTTATTCATGTTGTCACATATTGTAGAATGTCTTCTTTTTAAAGCTGAATATTTATTAAATTATAAGACACATTTTTTTTATTCAATCATCTGTCAGTGGATATTTAGGTTGTTTCTACATAATAGTTATTATGAATGGTGCTTAAATGAACATAAGTGTTCCAATATCACTTTAAGATTCTACTCTCGATTGTTTTGTTTAGTTATTCAGAAATGGGATTGCTAGATAATATGGTAGTTTCATTTTTATTTTATTTTGTTTTGGAGAACTTCCATACTATTTCCATAGGCACTGAGGAATGATATCTTAAAGATTTTTAAAATTAGATTCTGTTACATATTTCAAGAAACAAAAGCTTCCGATTTGCTTGAAATTGGAAAAGAAGTGAAAAAAATGACTAAATTAAAAAATTAACTAGTTACATTCTTATATCAAAATGCTTTCATAAATTTAAAAATAAATTTTCCAACAATGTTTTGAGTAGTAGCAGTATAATTAAAAGGCATGATATTCTTCCTATGGTGTATTTTGGAATGATAAAAGATTTGAATGTATAAGCCCCTGGTTTTTTAATTCCCATTCCAAATTTCACTAATTTATTAATATGATACTCATTTTTATTTCTGATAAAATATATTAATAATAAGATCTAGTAATTAAGTAAAGAGACTACTACTTGATGTATTGGAAGTATATTTTTAGATTTATAATTTACCAAATACCATTCTTTGTGGACAAAACAGAAATCTGATTTCTGAGTATATAACCACTGAGAGGAAATTGTGTAGTTTGGCAAAAAATAAATAAGCAACAGTAAGGAAAAGAGCTCTTGCTAAGTATTTGGCTGAGACATTTTCCCCAAAATTAATAGAAAACTCAAGGAAAAGATTTCAGTGTAACAAAAAGTGAAGGCAAAATAGAATAGAGTGGCCGGGCATGGCATGGTGGTTGGTGACTGTAAGCTTCAGCCTATGAAGCGGCTGGGGCTAGGGATCGTGGTTTGAGTGAGACCTAGTCCCCCGCCCCCCAAAATAGCTGGGCATGGTGGCATGCGCCGGTAATACCAGCTACCTGGGAAGCTGAGGCAGGGGATTGCCTGGTACTCCGGACAACGTGAGCCTGCAGTTCCACAGGCAAAAATAGTGAGACCTAGTCTCAAAATAATAATAATAATAATAATTAATAATAATAATAATAAATAGAAAAGAGTGCCCATTTATGAGCAGTAAGTCCAGAAAAACAGACTAATGTCTAGGCTCCCAAAAATCTAGCAATATGTCATGCAGTTGATCAAGTGTTTACTTTCCAAGGTAGCTGAGGGCAAGTAGAGTGTTTACTGTTGGCGCTTATGATTTTTAAAGTATAAATTACACTGGACAGTTAAATGGATGCATTTTGTTGATATGTATCCTTATTTCTATTTTAATATGTGTAGTGGATCCCTGGATTATAGAAACTAATAATTTTTGTTTAAGTTGATAGGGCTTAGTTATACATCCCTCATTTTTTCCTGGGTTAAGCAAATTATATACACATTGAGGAGCTTGAGTGCACATGAAAAGTTGTTACAAGTGAATTCTAATTTCTTCCCCTGCATTAGAATAAGTGTATTTTTATACTCCAGAAATATTGGTTTATTCTCTAAATATGACCAATGGATATTTGGGTTAATGCCAAATTAGTAGATAAGGGGATTTTCCTATAGAGTCAGTTTTATCCATTGTCTCATCTTGTTATAAGAATCTGAACTTCACTCATGAAAATTTATAAGGACTTCCTATATTTTTATGAGAAGTAAATATTCTATATTTTTTGTTTCTTATATATTTTTAAAGACAACCACATATATTAGCTTAACATAGTAAACTGAGAAGTTTTAATTAAAGGCTAGTTCAGATATTTTAATATTACATAAAACAATATATAAGTTTAATATAAATTAATAATATACATTTCTAATCATTTCTTTCTGAAACTTAGCACAATTTAATTACATTAATAGACCACTTCTTAAGAAATATGCTATCATTGTTATGAACCTAAATCCTTTATGTATTTTGAATTCATTAATGTGTTATTTTTATATATCTTGTACATGACCTATACATATAAAATTGCTACAAATGCAATTTTCATTTTTGGCAATTTTGATATTTTCTATTATGCCTTTTTATTGCATTTGTTTATTGAGGTAACATTAGTTACAATGCTGTATCTGATTCAGAGACATATGTTCACATGGAGGTAGGTGTTTGTTCAGATTTATGTTATCACACAGATCCACTTCTAAGGCACCCATAATATTCCATTATAATCCATTGGGCCTTCTCTCCTTTTTGCTCCCTACCCTCTCAGTCCCCATCTATTATCCTTAGCTCTGCAGTCAGATTTCTAGGGTTTCTTTGGCTTGATTTTGTTTGTTCCTTTGTTTTGTAATGGTTAAAAACCTTTATTTTCACTTGATAAACTATCCTGTAACACATTGTCTCTGAGTTTCATCATTTAGTTTTTATTTATTTATTTTTTGTGGAAAAAAAAACCAAGTTACAGATAGGTATACATATTACCATACCATAATTACAAAATTGTAAACAATGCAAAATAATATATTATTAACTCAGATGTGGGATTTAAAGTTTCAAATACCACAGGAATGATAAACCAGTGTAAAATCATCCATGTGTAAATCCAGTGTACTGATTATTATTTCTGGAATTGTATACTTGGATAGAAGAGATGTCCACAGAGAATGTCAACTAGCTCTGTAATGACTGATTTTTTAATCCAATTTTTTATTTTGTATAAATATATATATATTATTATGTACCCTGGGGTTTTCCCATTTCCCTAACACTTGTTAACCATCCTCCTCTTTTGTTCCCTCTGCCTCTTCCTCCTCTCTTGCTCCATCGTTCAGCCCCGTTGGTTGTTTCTAATTTTTCTTATTCATTTGTTTGTTTTTCCCTATATCCATCATATAAGTGAGACCACTTATTTCTATTTTTCTATTTTCTATATTTCTTTTTGGATTTCTATTTTTCTTTTTGGGTTATTTCTTTCCTTCTAGTTCCATCCATGTTGCTGCAAATGACATATGTTTTTCCTCCTTGATTGATGCATAGTATTCCATTGTGTACATATCCCACATTTTTTCAGCCATCCATCAGTTTTGGAGCATTTGGGTTTGGGTTGTTTCCACCCATATCTTGACAACTGTAAACAGAACTGCAATAAACATGCATGTACAGATGTCCTTTTTAATTAGTGTGTTCATGTCCTCTGGGTAGTATCCTAGTATTGGGTCGAATGGCAAGTACACTTTCAATTGTTTGAGGGTCCTCCACACAGTCTTCCATAGTGGCTGGACCAATTTGCACTCCCAACAGCAGTGCAGGAGAGTTCCTTTTTCTCCAAACCTATGTAAACATTTGTTGTTGTCCATTTTTTTTGCTTTTATATGGACCAATAATACTGGTGTAAGATGGTTTCTCAGTGTGGTTTTAATTTGCATTTCTCTGATTATTAGTGATATGGAACATTCTTTCATATGCCTATTGGCCGTCTGTATTTCCTCTTTGGTGAAGTGTCTTTTTAGTTCTCCCCATTTTTTGATTGGGCTTTTTGTTTTCTTTTTGTTGAGTTGCATGAGCTCTTTGTGGATCTTTGTTATCAGTTTCTCCTTCTACTGTATTTTATTAAACCTAATTCCCTCCAGTTCTATCCCCATTATTAAAAACAGCAAGTTCTCATATTTTATTATGGCAGAGTAGTATTCCCTTGTTTATCTAAATCACCTCTCCCTTAAAATCCTTTCATTTACTATACAACACACTTTTTTAAACTATGATACATACATGAATTATTTATGATCATTAACATAATTGCGGTAGAACTTTACTGGAGTATTGCTGTTAAACTAACTTTTTCTCATTGGAGATCCTTAAGATCTGGTCATTTTCAAAACTAGTTCTATAGTTTTCTTATGACTGCTATGCAATCATTATTATTTTGTATTAAGTTTACATTTGTGTAAGTTTAGTAAAGATAGCTTCTTTGGCTGCAAACAATAACCCTAACTGATTATTACTAAAGGCTGATCTGTGAAAGCCATGCTCTCCAGTACCCAAAATTTGACTTTATTTGGAGATGACGTCTTGAAAGAGGTGATTAAGTTGAAAAAGTATAATATGATGATATAATCTAACTGTTAGGAATCCTTAGAAGAAAAGCAAATATGGACACATCTAGAAACTGACACCAGACATCTTTGCACATAGAGGAAAGATTATTGAGGACATAACAAGAGTGTGGCTGTCTTTGAGCAAAGGGAAATAGCATCAAAAGACACAAAATCTGCAGATATCTTGATCTTGAATGTCTAGCCTCTTGAGTGGTGATTAAAAAACTACCTCATGGTTAAGCCATGTAGTCTATGGTATTTTGTTATGCCATCCCATGCATAGTGACATGACTATGTTTTTCACAACAGTGCATCATTTTTTAATGTACTTATTGTGGCATCTTGGAATATCTCAGTCTAAGTCAGAAGGCTGAATTTGGGTAAAAAATCAGAGGGGTAGAACATTCAGATCAGATAAATTCTATAACTGATGAATGAGCTGTTATATTATCTTAGAATAGAACCAGTTTCCAAATTTTTATTTGCAGGATCTAATAGAAAAGGAAAACAAAAATATGTATGGGGGCAACACTAGGTACAAGAACAATACAAATCATTGTAAATTGGAGCAATGCAATTGCTATAATAAACTAAATAAAATAAAATAAAACCTTGAGACCAGTATAGTAGTACGGAAGAACAGAATTTGGAAACAAATGTCAAATTCCACTATCAAAACATAATATGTGAGGGACATTAGTTGTCTTTACTTATCTCACATACTTCAGAAAAAATGATCATGCTTTGAGTTAATTTTCAAAGATGTCTATATTAAATAAGAGAAGAGTGTGAAGTATTAACATAAAAGCCTCATGATTTTCAACATATTTTTGGTTCTGATTCAGTGCATGGAGAAAATGTTATCAAGATTATTTAAAAATAAAAGCAAAGGAAACTCAAACAATGCATTCATATAAAATAGTGAAGAAATCTGACTGGATAGCTATATTATTTAACAAATAAAATAGGTAATCAGCATTTTATAGAAATTTCATATGGTAAACACACTTCCATATATAAATGGGTGTTAAAATTAAGTATATACGATGAAATTAGCTATATTATACATGGAGATGTGATATCCCTCTAAAATGAAAAAAGGAAAATGACATCTGATTTAGAAAGTAAAAGTGCTGCAAAAGTCAGTAATATTAGTCATTAAAACTGTTTTCTTAGTCATAATGTATAATAGTCACCACCAAATATCCAGTGAAAAACAATAAGAAATAGATATCAGAAATTTGATGACTAATTCTTCTGAAATGTTTTTATTTCATATCTGACAAATTCTTTTGTTATCTTTATTAACTTTGAGATTTTTACACCCTGTCCTCCTTGAAATATCTTTGTAGGATGAATTTTTCACACTTAAATCAAAATTATTTTTCTAAGTGAGCAAAAGTAGACAAACTTCCTCCTAGAATTCTGCATTTATATTCATATTTTCCCCAAAGCTATATATTGGATCATTTGAACTCAACCAACTATGTGATGATTAATAATGGAACATTTCATTCAAGTTATTAGAAGTTTATTGAAAACATTATTATATCATGTATTGTGGAGAATTTTTATGGAATTGTTTAGATTTTTAACATATATGTATATATACATATACAGTGCAAGTAAAATTTACTATCTATAATAATGGTACCCTTTTATATAAAATACATTTTTAAGCTGTAATAATAGTAAGGTGGAAATAAAATATAAATGTGTGATTTTGAGGGAGTGAGATTTCATGTAATTAAATAACAGTAGTTTATCCAGAGAAGTGGAGTCTCAAAGTTATTACCTTTTGATCACTTTTTCTGCAATAATAAGTATTTGAAGATTTGAAATGCTATTTTATTAATTAGGTCAATATTTTAAAAACAGCTCTCTAACCAACTTGATCATCCAATGGATATGTGTTCACTGGGATTTTTATTATTATGAGAAATGAACCACAGTCATGAAATGGTGTTATATCATTACCGGTGGATTGATTGTGCTTTGTACGTCTTAAGAATTTAATTGAGTCTGTTGATTTATCTCTAACAGTATGCTAGGGATCTTCTTTCTACATATAATATTTTTTTTCTTTAAGCAATAAAAAATGGGCACTCAGTGATTTAACATGCTCTAAACTTTTGCAGATTAGATATGCCTTAAATAAATGGCGAGAGTTTAAGAGCCTGATTATATAGATTAAACAAAAATTAGTGGGTTTTAAGATCACATCAGGGGACAATAGACTTTGCTCTTTCCTACTGACAAGTAATATATCTAAACTATTATCTTAGGTAGCATAGTAATACAATTCTATTTTTAGCAACTCCCAAATTGTCAATGCGTTTGATGCATGTACTCCTGAGCTCTGAGGATCTTCTTTGTAAACATCTCCCCAGACAACTCACATTTTTCTTTATACTCTTCAAACAGTTCACTCCTCATTTGATAAATTTCTGAAGTTCTTCAAATAACATCATTTCCCTTGCCAGAACTTCAATAAATTCTGGCTTATCATTTTAAAGAAAATGATTACAAATAAAGAAAAATAGTGACCATATTTTCTTTTTCTTTGTTTTTGCAAAATGCTCAGTCTACATATTACTTAATTTTTTCACACTATTAATGGGTAGATGGTAGATAAACAATGACAATGATGGTTAGATAAACAATGACAGAAAGAGTGTATGCATTTTCTTCCCAATAGAAATGGTAATTGTTTCTCTAATTGCCATTGTTTATTGTCATCTTTGTCAAAGTGGTGACAGATTAGAAAGATCTTTCAACAATGTAGAGTTTGGGAATATCTCCTTAATAGAATCGATAGACAACAAGGCAAGGAACCTCTGATAGTTTAGACTTTTGGTTCCCTCACAGATGACAGGTGAAAGTCATTTCATTTTTAATGTAAGAAACATGGTATATTTATTTTAAACTGACATGTACTCCTATTGTTTTTCTAGCATCTCTTCTTTATTTTAGATTCCTATTCCTATACCAGAACCCACAAATATAGACTGATGTTTATTTTCCATTTTGTTTCACTCAAATTTGACATATTGATACCTGCAACAGTAGATAGCATATGTGTGTGTGTGTGTATTTACACACACACAAGCAGCCTCTTCAGGTTTCTTCTGCAAGTCAGTGTCGCTCCATGAATGAATGTTGCTAGTGCAAATTTATTGCAGCCATCCTCTGCATAGGAACAATGAATATCAAGCAAATTAAGTTCTTCCAACACTTTCCAAGATGACATCTTAATTCTTACATTGTATTTCTATGACTGTAATACAGAGACAAACACCTCTGTAGTACATACTGCGTTGGAAAACTTATAGCAGTGCTTCGGTCAATTATCTTAATGTCTGAAGATATCATTAATTTTTCATACCTGCAGTCTCTGGTAATCCTGGACATGAACAAATGGTGTTTCTTTCCTTCTGGTAATCCAGTTTTAATTCGATATTTATGGCATGGACTAATTTCACGGATTCTATTCTTGTGAGACAGAAGTTTTCCCTAACTCACCATCTATAGATGCAAACATTCTTTACTGCCAAGCAGTTGCCTATGCCCTGTTTCCTTCTTCCTTTTAAACAGTAACACAGAGTGAAATAAATTTCTAAAGCCTCTATTGTTTCCTAAAAGTTGTTATCACTGAATAGAACTAGAAAACTGATCAGAGAGTGGGGCAGGGTAAGAAATGCAGTTTTGAAATTTGGGGTCTCATGATTAGGTAGTATCACATTTAAAAAAAAGTTCGATCACATTCACAAAAATATTTGTATCACTTGCAAAAAACTACCTTGAAGTCTTCATTCTGATTTAATTTTAAGGAATTACATATTGTAGTTTCCATCAAAATGAAAAATGACCAATTGAAGGAACAAAATTAATTCTAAGTAAGAAATAGAGGACATAATTTATGTAGAGTCAAATTTCTAAATTCAATGTGTACATTCAAAACATTGGGTTCCTAGTTCAAAGGAAAATATATAATATATAATCTGTCTGTCTTTCTAGCTATCTAGTTATCTACTTATCCATTTAAATTTTATATCATGATTATTAATCTATAAGTATATACACTAAGTTTATATATATATATATTTAATTTGCTATAACATGGGTATTTTGATGGCAAACTATAGATGACAGAAAAGTGAAGAACTTATACGATAGCTTGTCATAACTTTGAAAGAGATTGCTCAGAAAAACAGGGCTCTTTGCCTTTGGTCTGTTAAGGGGGCAATTCCAGAGAGGCTCGACAGCAAGTCTCTGCCTGTCAAGAGGAAATTGAAGGCAGAGCTAATCATTTCAGGAAGTCACAAAACAGTCAGCTGAGATTAAAAAAAAAAAAAAGGAAAGAATAGGTAGCAAAATAAATCTCAAACAAATTGACTGTAAGAAATTTCATACCTATAATGAAAAAGTTTTGTTTTAGTAGCAGTGGCATTTATTCTTTTTTATTAAAATTGATTAGCTCCCTTAAGTGAATGACTGTTTCAGGTATTTTCCCTCATGACTTCCTTAGTAAAAGTATTTAGTTCTACTAGATCTACTTGAATCTTTCATATTTTTATTGATCAATGAATATATTGGAATGAAATCAGTCATCAAAATTTCTTTAGACAGTTATTTATCTACAAATTATATAGAACAAGTAACCTTAAAATGATTTGGCAAGAAGCAGTTAATCATATTCAGTAATATTGATTGGTCTCTAGATAATATTACTGAAGACTTTTCTCATTTCCTTTTAAAACTTATCAATTGTAGGTATGAATTGGTCAAAATAATCTGCATGCTTTTAAAAAAATGTTCAATGAATTGTGCTCCATTACACAGTGTTTTTTTTTTTACAATGATGAAAAAGTACAATGAAATATGAAGCTGATGCTTTGAACATTTTTTAACAAAAGAAGTGCTAAAGGTATAGTATTATTTTATTTTCAGAAATAATACTTGAGAGAAATACATTGTCTTACAGATAATGTTAGCTAACATTTAATGCTTTGAAATCATAAGCCTTGTATTAACTTAATCTCTATAAATTAAATTCACCCACAGACAAACAAAAAACAAAAATAAATATGAAGTGATTATTTACACTTTACAGATAAGAATTTTGAAACTTAGGTAATGTAAGGAATGATCCTATATTTGTCAGTAGGCCTATCGTGGTGACCCTCCAGATAAGTGAACCTGTCTTGCCTTTCACCCATGGCCCTGGCAATATGCTGGGTTATTCCAGATAATCTGTGACCGTCCATTGCTTTACAAATTGTGAGTTAGCAGTTAGGAGTTAAGGCGTGACTTGACAGACTGGCTAGTCAGGCTGTTGAGAATCCCACTCAAGATTGAAAGGAGGAATCAAGATGCTGAGCAGGGAAACAAGCTATCAAATTATATTGTAAGCAACAGGACAAGAGAGAGTGCTCCAGGGAGGTTACATCAGAGAGAAGAGACTCTCCATAAGGAGATAGGTTTGGGATTATACATGGTTCAGGGTTTTAGGGTCCACTGTGATGACACTATTCAGCCTGGTTTTGAGTCTTCAACCTCCTTTTGTTTCTACCTCCAGACAGCCAATGAACTGTAATGATCACTAAAATAATATAATAAGATTCTTTAAGATTAGCCTAGAGAAAACATGTTGCCCCTGTGGCCAGACATTTCTTAACACTGCTAGGTATGCTGTAACCAGGTAGTCTGAAAGTGTTAGAGTTTCAAAAGGCTCTATTTTTTATCCACCAATGTTGAGGTCCTGGATAACGCAACTAAAGCCAGCAAAAAAAGAGATGGAGAAAAGAAATACAAAAAGATTTCATTGTTGAAATGGATTATGGGTAGAGCTACCCTCTCATAAGTAAGGGCATAATAAGGGCATAAGTCAAAGCAATTTTAAGCAGGACACCCCCAAAATCATACAAGTTCTCAAAAGTCTACAAGGCAACATAGACTGTAATGTGACAATGAACATAAAAGGAAAATATAAACAGTGAAAGGTTTTCTGAAGGTGCTGAGGATCTAGATAGTTAAGGTTTGGGAAATATGTCTTCTCATCAATAATATATCAAATGTGGATATTTCACATAGATCAGATGAAAGGTTTGTGAAAGAGAGACCTAGTCTCAAGACACATAAATGAAAATTTCCCAGAAAATACTGACTGGAAACGGAAAGGCTATTGCAGATGAATCCCGAAGGAACAGGGACTGAAGGGTGATATGAAGATTACATTTAGAAAGTCAACATCATATTCACATGGACTAAAACAGAGACAGGTGGTCGCTCTAACAGTCTTACTCTCCAGATCTTTTTGCCCATGACTTCACCCAGCTGGGAGAAGAAAGTTCTTCCCTTGCTCGTGTCCTCTACTGTTTCTCTCTCATGAAAGGGTAAAAAAATAATCCATGGGGGTCAGTCAAGGTCATCTTGAGTAGCGGAAGGAACAATAGAAAAGGAGAACAACCTTTTTGGTCTCAGTTTGACAGATCACACTTTGAGTTTATTGACCTAGGACACTGTAGAGAATTTAGCAAAAAATAGATATAGGAGTTAGGTTGGCAATCAGAGATTAGCTGGATTTTCTGCATCTGTATTTTGTTTTCTAGATTCAAAACTCTGTTCAAAGTGCATTACCACTGATAGTAAAGCTTTTGGGAACTAGGTGACGTTGAAGTCAGTACTGAGAATTAAAACCAAAAACAGTTTATTTATGGCTGGATCCTGATAATATGGAAGTAAGTATATTGTGATAAATTGGTGCGAGGGTTCATTGATTGAAGATTAGAAAGTGTATCACCATATAATCTCATGAAGTTTTTCACTGATTAACAGGTTTTATTTTACATATATGTATTTCTGTGTAGATATATAAACAATATAATATTGTTTTAAAATGTGTGTATTTTAAAATTATGACATATACATATATACATGTATATATACATATATACATATACATGTATATATACATATATACATATACATGTATATATACATATATACATGTGCATATATATAATTTACCAAAGGGTGGATTTCAATCGAGTTATATTCTGAATCAGAGTGTGAACATATGCCTTTAAAATTTTTAAACATTTTAAAACCCCATTGGCAGTTTACTTGGACTATAGATACTTTCTCATGAAGAATTTGGATAGAGGGAATAGTTTTAGAAATGTTGAAGATGATAAAACAAACTAACATTCTAAGGATTTATATGTTTATTGTTAGGTTCTACAATGTCCAAGTTATAGACTATTATTTCTGAAAAACAATTAGTAACATTGTTCACAAGTTTTCAAACAAGTGTCTTACAGTTTTTTTCTTCTAACCATACCTAAAATTCAGCCATAAACTTGCAACTCATTCACCTTTGCTTTTATCCTTGAATTCAAAATGTTTGCTGAAAAATAGGTTTTCAAGTTATCAAGGATAACACTGAAAGTTCAAATGAAATGCAGTAAGGCAGTGAAGAGTATCCAAAACATCCTTTGTTTGAACTCTGATTTATGACTGACCCCCAAAAATTATTGTAATTCATTCAAAAGTTTTCTTACAACTTTTTTCTCTTGAAAAAAAAAAAAGCCCTTATATCATAACCCCATACCTGTGTGTTATTATTTGCTGGAGTAGCATAATTCAAGATCACACAGTACTAAATCCCATACATTAATTTTCCATTAGTAAAATGCTAAAAGCCTAGTTATAAGGCAGTATATTTTATAAGATGGACATAGAATCCTAAAAGTCTTTTACAATAACATATGTGTGTAAAATGTTATCAATAGTTTAATTTCTTCATATATACACTCTATAAATCTTAAATATTTTTTATTACATTCATGTCTTTTCATTTGGGGAGCAAGAGCATACATGACTATTGCAACCAATTAATCCATCTACATCTTAACATGAAACCATTAATGTCTAATATTATGTAATTTATTTCATATAAATTAATTGCTTAAATTTAAAGTACTTATGAAGATTGTCACTTTTTTCATGAGAAACAGTAGATAATCAAAAAACAAAAGTTTGCAAAAGCACAAAAGTGACTTGGCTATGTTAATAATACATTTAAATAAGGAAACTTACATATTTTGAATGAAATTTACAGCAAAATTTGTGGCGAGATTTCTGACTTAGTAATATGAATAATCATATTTGAAATCCAATTTTGTTTTGTTTGCAATTACTGATAACACCCTGATTCCAAAGACAAGCTTTGTCAACAAAATCAGATCTTCTATAGCAGTTCTCACCATTAGGAATTTTCTTGGGTCAAGGAATACCAAGAGCTTTGAAACTTTTAGTTGAAGGAATGTGCAAACATCCCTTGCCCGCAATCTAATTAAGTCACTCTTACAAAGTATGTCACACTGTTATTGACTATTTTCAGAAGAATTTACTAAAAAATCTTTATGTTGATTCTAATTTCATCAGAATAGAAGAGCTTTCAAAAGAATTCTGCAGTGTTCATTTTTTTTTCCCAATAAATATCAGCCTTCAATTGAAACAAGAAATCTTTGTCACTCTCAATTCCAACCCACAGGAATAATTCATGTAATTTTAAAGACCTCGCCTTTTTTTGTTGTTATTTTTATGATTTTATCTCCCAAAGTGAGAACTCAGCAAAAGTACATCCTATTTTTGGGGACATCTGTAATGATTATGGCAAGACTTTGAATCGCACAGTTAATACCTAGTAAGTTTGAAGGAACTCCTTTCTGTCAATTCTTTCTGAGAGTGGAGTTTCCTTTTATTTTTCTCAATAAAGAAAGGGGTTTTTGCTAAAGCTTTTGCTAAAGCTCTTTCCAATTTTGTAACTTATATTACTTAATTCCACTTTTGATACATTGATAAACTTTACTAGAACACAGGTAATATCCTAGCACCATTTTTAAAATAATCTGTGTTAAGAGTATATGAAAGCTCTTACCCTACTCTCAAAGCTGATACCTGCTATGACAGAAAAGGGAATTTCTACTGTTCACTACTAGATGAGTCTTTGCCAACAATAACTGTTCACGTAAAAATAAGTGAGTTTTGGAGAAGGATATCTATCTATCTATCTATCTATCTATCTATCTATCTATCTATCTATCTATCTATCTATCTATCTATCTATCTAT
Organism: Uropsilus gracilis; assembly: GCA_004024945.1. Classification (NCBI taxonomy): domain Eukaryota; kingdom Metazoa; phylum Chordata; class Mammalia; order Eulipotyphla; family Talpidae; genus Uropsilus; species Uropsilus gracilis. The sequence continues at coordinate 21,499 of PVHY01000375.1, read as the reverse complement.
CTATCATCTATCTATCTATCTATCTATCTATCTATCTATCTATCTATCTATCTATCTATCTATCTATCTATCTATCTATCTATCTATCTATCTATCATCTATCTATCATCTATCTATCATCTATCTATCATCTACTGGATATGTAGTCAACCATTGATTTCAGCTGTCACAACTCCAGCTATGTAGAGGTAGGTTTCTTCCTCATATTGCCTAATATATTAACTAAAGAAAATTGTCTCCACTTTAAGATTATCATTGGTGTTTATGATTTCTGTGGGTTTTTTTGTTTGTTTGTTTGTTTTGTTTTTTTGAGACTAGGTCTCACTATTTTCGCCCATGGAAGGGCAGGATCCCATTGCTTGTGGTACCACAGACTCAAACAATCCCCAGCTTCAGCTTCCCAGGTAGCTGGGATTAGAGGCATGCACCACCACACCCAGTTATTTTTTTGGGGGGGGGACTAGGTCTTGCTATATTGTCCTGAGCGCGACTTGAACCGCGATCTCTAGCCCCAGCTGCTTCATAGGCTGAAGCTTATAGGCACGAGCCACCGTGCCCGGTGGTGTTTATGATTTCTTAAAGAAAAATGCAGACTATTTTTTCCTGCCACCACCAGGAGCTAGTAGTATCCACTTTTAAGAGTCATTCATCTAGTACATATGAAATAATATCAAAAGACCTTTTTATTCAAGAAATAAAATTAAAAATTATTACAAATCATTAAAACATGACAAGTCAATAGAAAATGTAGTTAAAGGCTAAATAGATGCCTCAAGGAAATGTTAGTAATTATGAAAAAAAATATTCCACTCTAAGTCATTACACACACCAATGCACACAAAACAAAAGAGCTAAAACTAGAGATCGCCAATAACAACTTTTGATTAGAAAGTAGAGCAAATGAAACTGTAACACCCATACATTGCTGGGGGAATTTAAAATTATAACCTTTAGAACACTAGCTATTAGCTATTAAATTGGAACAAAAACAAACTCTGATATATACAGAATAGCAATATGTGCTTGAGGAGTGTTAAAATAGATCAAGAGACATGCCTTAGATAAAGGAACACCTTTATATATTCTCCCCCATCTCTAGCACACTATATGGTTATTGACAAGTCTCTTATCTGGGACGGCAGCCCCTAACCTCCTTGGAATGTCCCACCAAAGAAATATGTACTTGAAAGATAAAGGTGTTTACCCACTTAGATATTTTTCCTGTTGGGCAATGAATCTCCCATCTTCCTACCCCAAGTGCTGCATACAATGGGATCCTGGGTTATTTTCCTTATTGTTTCCATTGTGACCATTCATTGCCAACGTTTATAAGGGGACCTATAACTTATAATAATAAACAGCTTGGCTCACCTTTACCATGTCCTAATCTGTGATGTGATTTCACCTCTGTCTCAGATCATTATCAGTCTTTTGGCGACTTCTTCTGGCAACTCCGACACTCCTGTACTCCAAAGCACTAGAATATATGTGTCATCACTGTTTTGAAAACCACCAAATATTAGTTTTCTCAAGTTGTCATAATGAGGTAACAGAGATCTGGTTGCTTAAAAAACAGAAATTTATATTCTCAGAATTCTGGACTCTGGAACTTTCATTTCATGATCAGATTTCTGGAAGGTTTGTTTCTGGTGAGAGTTCTCTTCCTGGCTTACAGATGCCTTCTCAAAGTATCCTTACTTGGAAGGAAGAGACTGACACAGACAGGTCTCTTCCTTTTATAAGATGACAATCCCATCACATTGGGTTTCTAAAACTTAAAGGCTTCATTTAACATTAATTACCTCCAAAGGGTATTATTACCTTAGAAATAGTTGCAATGGGTTAGGGCTTTACATATAAACTTGCGGGGCAGGGTATTGTATATGTCTATAGCATTGGATATGGTCAACAGGAGAGAAATAAATCTTTGTAAGTCATTCAAAAGATAAATGTGCATCAACAAAAATGAAAAAAAAAATGTCCCATTCATTCCTCATGAATTCATTCCACAACATGGATTCATTCCACAAATTTAAAAAAAAAAAAAAGCACAAAAGTAGTGAGAAAAAAAAATTTAGTATGGTTCCAGTTTTTATAAGGTAGAATTATTGAACCTAATGTATACTACTTGAATATATGAAAATGATTTAGTAGGAAAGAATGACAGGTATTGGAAGGAGGTATTTAAATAGACAATAAAATTCTAACTGGTGTATTCATTTGTTCACTATTGTATATGTGTATTACTTCATGAAAAATGTTTATTTCATTTTTAAAAACTTTATAAAGAATTTAGTTATAAATTCTTTATAAAGAATTTTATAAACTTCTTTATAAAAATGTTTTTATAAACATTTCTTATGGCTTTTCTTTTCATCTATTCTAGACCATTAGCTACAACTTGACTATCAAAAGTCCTCTTGAAATATGTGTGGTTCTTTGTTGCATTTATTTTTCAATAAAATAAACATACATTTTGCCTTTCAAAATCAATTATTTTAGGGAAAATTTTTAAATCTAATCTATCTTTTGATGCCATAAAGAATGTGTATGTGTATATATACACACACACACAATAAATTGAAGACTATTCTTCACTTTAATTTAGTCTTCATATCCTCATGATAAAGAAATGGAAACATTCTGATATATATGGTATTTATTTCTGTTTGTGAATAAAACTAATACATTGATATTGTCATGTCTTTGACAATGTCTATATCAATATAATCAGGTAAATCAAGAAAATTACCTATTACATAATTGTGGTAGGTTACCTTTATATATCCTAATTAAACATCCTGATTGGTCATGATAATTTTATATTTTCTTAACAGTAACAATTTATGATAAATGTGTTTGGAGTTAAATAATACTTTAATAATTTTATTTAGCAAATTAATAAATAGTTCTGTGGCACAGATAGTTTTTAAGATGAGAAGGACTTTGAAGAAATATAAAAATTTTATATCCCAAACACATGTTCTTTAAAGTCCATTCTTTCTGTTTCAGTAACATTTCTTTTGCTGTAACATCATACTTAGTGATGTCCTCTACCTACAATTGCTTTCACATATTTGGTTGAACATTGATTGAGTGTTATCTTTCCTTTTAAAATGACCTCATTTCTTTGATAATCTCTGTAAAAAATCTTTCCTGGCATCTGACATATTTGTGTTGATGGTGAATTCCACATTAGTGAGGGCATAGTGCAGAGTAATATTCTGTAAATACACAGTGATGATATTTTAATGTAAGTCATGAATTGAAAAGAAAAAGAAAATATCATGCAGAGCAAAGATTAAAATCAATATACCTTTTTAAATTTAATTTACTCTGTGTTCTAAAATAGAAATTTAACAGTTACACTATTCTTTATATATAGAATGGGTATGTGATTTGTGTGTGTTTGGTTATATTTGTTAGGAAGACCTGCATTTTTTTCCAGTGACATTATTCTACCATGAAATATCTCACAGTTGCCCTTAAATATGTCTGGATGTAATATAAAACCAAAGAAATCTAGATAGTAGTGAAGCACATGCAAACATCAAAAGCAGTGTTACATTTATCCTTAAGAATTTTTTCTTGTGTATCTGTCACTGTCTGTTTTATGTAGTGCATTGTATAAGCACTAGAAAATCTTACTATAGGTAGAGAATTTGATGTTTTTTGGGCAATTGAACACTGAATTTTCACAGCAAGTTGACAGCAAATTCTTTAACTCAGACCCATGTTTGTAATGTGATACATGGGGAACATTTACTGTTCAATAGTCCTCGGAACTTTTACTTCCATTTGTTCGAAAGACATAATGTAAAAATGTCACCAATGCCCGACATCAGCTTGAGTTCCCTGTAAAATAGTGCTTGCAGCTTTGAAGTAAAAATAGGTGCACACCCCAAGAAGGCAAATAGTTAAAACAGATGGTAAGGAAACGGACTCATTTAAATATCTAAACACAGATATTAATGTGCTTGTTGTGTTTTTTTTCTTTCTTTTGTTTGAGAATAATCATTCTTTTTGAAAAAGAAAACCATTGTTTTGCTTAATGGAAAGATGAAAACAATTGAGATGAATCATGGATGAGAGGAAACAGGAATCAGTGATGAATGATTATCAAACCTGAACTCATCATTATCTGTCCCAGTTACAAATCCATCAGCCACCACTTCTTCTGTTCTTCCTGACGAATCACTGTGTTCCCTTCTACCTAGATAATGTACACCCCTCTTCACCAATACCCAGGCCAGAAAATACAGTGGAGCTATTCATTAGAAACACACTTCTTCCTCTTTATTCACTTTATTTTATTTGTTCTAATTCTGATGTTCATGTCACATCTGACTCTTTACAACCTAGTTATCAGTGCCATTAATCAAAAACTCTTCATCTTTTGTTTGAACCCTTTGAATATATAAAATAATTGGTCTTAGCAGCACCGTTCTACTTTCCGGATAAATCACATGTAATTTCTCTTTTTTAAATTCAGATAAGCAATAGGTATATGAAAAAATGCTCAACATCACTGCAAATCAAAACCACAATGAGATACCATCTTATACCAGTAAGAATGACCCATATCAAAAAAAATGAGCAATAGCAAGTTCTGGCATGGATGTGGTGAGAAACACTTTTACACCGCTGGTGGATTCTCAAACTGATACAGCTATTATGGAAATCTGTGTGAAGAACCCTTAAACTGAAACCCTTAAATTGAAAGTGGGACTCCCATTTGATCCAGCAATCCCGCTTATAGGAATCTTCTCAAAATGTTACAAAAACTCTAATCCAAAAAGGCACCTGCACCCAGATGTTTGTTGCAGCTCTATTTACAATAGCAGGGATACAGAAGCAACCCAAAAGCCCCAAAATAGATGAATGGTACAGAAAACTGAGGCATATGTACACAATGGAATATTATTCATCAATCAAAAAAGACAAACTTATGCCATTCTTTGCAGTATGGATGTAACAAGAAAAATCATGCTAGCAGAAATAAGCCAGAAGGAAAGAGAAATACTGGATGGTCTCACTTATATGAGGGATAAAGGAAATATAAGCAATAAAATAGACAAGAAAGATGTAAAACTAATTTTTAGCAAAATTGAGGCATAGTGCATGGGAGAGGGGATGGGGGTAATTGGGGGAGGGTGGGGCATAAAAGATTAAGATGATGGTTCATGGGTGATAAGGTGATGAGAAAACCCCAGAGTAGATAATGATGCAAAATAAAGTAAAGAATATAATAAATAAAAAATTCAGATAACATTGGTTTATGATACTGTACTGTAAGCAGCCTAATTGTGATCAATTACAGTGCAAGCATCAGCTCATCAATCTGTGTACTTTATCAGTTCTAGCAGCTACACAGACAAACCAGGCAGAGCAGGGCCAGGGCCTGATTAGGACCAGGGGCCCTGGGAAGCAGGCAAGCTTCCCAGCCTCCCAGCCCCCCCAGGAATCTTCACTTTTTTCTTGCCTCTCTAAGTATCCCTTTTCACTCTCTCTAATGCTTCCTGGATCCCTTTTCCATCTTTCCTATGCCCAGGTGTGCACACTTACACATGTGCATACCCACTGGGCGGCACTAGACTGCACAACTATGGGGCAGACACAACACCACAGGTTAATGGAGTAAAATAAAGCTTTATTAACCCACTTAACCTACAGATATTGTGCATGATTCAGAAATACACACTTTTTATTTTATTTTTAATTGATTACGTAAACACACACACATTAACATCATTGAATACTCTAAGGTTTTCCCACCAACTTGTCAGCTGTGAACTGCCCTCATAATGTCTTGTGCTCATCCCTCCTCTGATTTCACCCTCTCTCCTCTTCCCTTGCTTTATACTTTAGTTCTGCTCTTTCTTAGTTTGAACGTTCTAAGAGTTATCTCTAGCCTTAGTCACTCTGGACCCCATCCTGCCTATATCAGGACATTTGATCACACCTTCTAAGTGCTTACTGATCTTGCATAGATCTTCATTATCATAATTTTCACTTCAAATTATTGTAGTGATTTTTAATATATTCTTCCATCTAGAATATAGACATCAAGGTTTAAAGGTGTGTGCCTCTAGAAGGGCACATGTTATCCACAACCATACATATACATATAGACTTCTATGAACTGATAAGTCTCTGAAAGAACATGAAATTAATTAAAAACTGTGTTGACTATATTGAATATAGTCATGTAATAAGATATATGTGACCTCATCACAGCATCAGAATACCAAAGCAGAACTTGCCATCAAAGTAAAGCATTGAAGAATGTGGATGGATCATTCCTGAATGACTGCCTTGAGACAATATCCTGCATCCCTAGGCAGTCCTGGGGCTGCCCAGAGCCTTTATGTGATTGCCTGGGTATGGTCCACGGTGGTCTGGGAATGGCTTTAAGAAATGGTTCTGTGATAAGCTTTTAGTACACACTATTCTTTACATTGTTCTTTGAACAAGATTAGCTGGATCAACATAACTCCTACTGTTCCCCATAGCTTTTGCCTTAGTCTTTCTAAATCCTGTCTTAATTTCTGTTACTTGATTAATTAGGCCCACCTGTTTTTGCTAATAAATAGCAAGAGATATATGCCTACATATCAGTGTCTTGCCTTGCAAACCTGCTCTACAACACTCCCACCTTCCTCCCCTTCCTTTCTCCCTCATTCCTCCCGGCCTCTCTCTTTCACTCTCTCTCACCCCACCCCAAAGTCCCAAGCAACACAAACAAGAGATGTAGTAAAAGCAAAATCAATAGCCATTGGTGTTCCCTGCTAAATAATGCATTGTAAAGCATATAACGTAATTTTATGTGTTTGCAACTTGAATTTTGTTTCCAAATGTGAAAAAATGCTATTTATCATTCAGGCAAAATAGAGAAGAGAGTTACATCTGCATAATGGAAAATGTTGATGAAACAATTTGAAAGTTAGCCATATACAAATTTAATCTATAAAATTTCATAATAACCAAAATTTGATAAATGAAATCTACTATGTGGTTGCCTTTTGAGAAACATCAGAATTTTTCTGTTTGCCCTGCATGTGGAATCCAATATCTGACACCTTATAGTTGATTAAGGGCTAAATTAAGAGTGAAAAAAATTATTAAAATCTACAATGAATAAAAAGATATTTGATAACCAAAAATATCACTGGCTTTTTTTTTGCATTAATTTACATTACTCATTTAAGTTTTTTATTAAAATCTACAATGAATAAAAAGATATTTGATAACCAAGAATATCACTGACTTTTTGTTTGTTTAAATTAATTTGCATTCCTCATTTAAGTTGTTGTTACTGTGTCTGGCATTTTATTGTTTGTTTGTTTGAGGTCATTTATTTTGTGTTTATAATTGTCAACCTACTAAAGCAGGGTTAACTGACTTGTTACAAAATCAAAATGTTTTCATCAGCTGCCTGGGGTAACTTAAGAGAGGAGAGGATTGGATTCCGCTGTGTTAAAAGGGAAGTAAAGGAAAGTATGTCTTTTAAGGTACATAACATAGAAAAATGCTTCCTGCATTTAATAAAATGAATCTGCTTCCTGTATATTTTAAAACAGTCAATTGAAGCACATGGATATAAAAATTTTAGTATAATTTAAACGGCAACCAAATGATCTACTGGTATCTAAAATAGTACTGAATGCGTTTTGGCAATATCCTTGAACTGATTTTGAGAAAGCATTAGCAGGTCTATAGCATACATAAATTAATATATGTCTATGTTATATTTGCTGTAAATTGCATTGGAGCACTAGTTGAAGTTGAGTGCAATATTAAAGTAAGCATTTTATGTTCATTTCCTAAGTTTGAAATCCAGTGATTTTGTTTGCTTCTCACCATTGGTCATATATTTGAATATAATGAACACTTGGGAATACATCCATTCTTAAGAACCAGTTCAATAGGAAATAATATGCTAAGAGCTTCAGCCAAAGAGAGTTTTCAAACATAAAATGTTATAGAGGTTTATCAATTCTGAGATTCATGTTAGGGATGCAAATTGTTTCTAAGAGATGTAAAATTATCTTTTTGTATGAACAATTTTATTGACTTTGTCTTCATAACTTTAGGAGACTTATTTTCCTTGGGAGAAGAGAAAGAAAGAGCTTGCTCACACATTTTTCTTTTCTAAGATCTAACAGCTCTAATTAGGATAATAATCTCTCTTTATGGGAATTGCAAAGAAAATAGGGACAATGCAACTTGAAAGAAGTATTATTAAAATGTCAGCCTCAAAAAGTCACATATTTTAAAGCATTCAGTTTCCTTGTCTCAGTATTAGTTCCTCTTATCCATCTTACTAATAAAAGTGCTTTTTGCCTCTTTGTATCTTTATGAAAGAAGTATACTTATCAGATACATTATTTTACAGACTTACTATTTTAAGTGTAAATTTCAGTACAGAAAGAATGGATGACAGATAGATGAAGTGCTAAAACAACAACAGTTTAACATAAGTATATCTTTAAATTATTATCATTGCCAATTGAGAAGTAAACATAGAAAGTGTCAAGCAAAAGAAAGTATTCATGAAGAGCTCAACATAATCATGAGTCAAAGACGCATAAGTTAGACCCTTATAATAAAATATTGTGGCAATCAGTTGTTATAGTTGTTATCTTAACTATATCCAGTATAGCAACAGGGTTGGACAAGTTTATTGGGAAAAAAGATCTTCAGAATGAAAAGGAGAAAAAAACATTTTTTAATATTAAAAAAAAATAAAAGGAAAAAATGAAAGCAGAGATCCACTATTGATAAAGGTTTGGATTTCATAAACAAAATTGGTTTGGATTAATCAGGTGAAAGTAAGTTGCCTATGAAGATGTTACTATCAGTATGTATCCTAAGCAGTATTCCAACTTTATAATTTAATCAATTATGTTGAAACATAATTAAATAAGTAACTATGAACATGTCTTCATTCATATTAGGATGCATTTATCTTACTAGTATGATGAAGAAAATGTTAATAATTAACAAGGGAAATTTATTTATGAGAAAATATCCTGCAGACATGGGAAGGTTTTCATTGAGGGTTTCATACTTTTAGAAGAAAGATTTTTTTCTTAATGGAGAAAATTATCTTCTTACAAGTCACTTATTAGTTATTTGGCTTTGACTAAATATGATAAAAGTAAAGAAAATGAATCTAAAGGAGAAAATGTTCAATGTTAGCTTTGTTAAATTTCAAAGTAAATATAAAGTTAGTATCTATTAGCTTCTTGTGGACAGCTCCACTTTTTTTTTTTTTGGTTCTGTCATTCAAAAAATTCAATGAAGTGTTTGAAGCCATGATACATGGCATTTTGTTATTGGTGTTTTCAAAGTGCCTTTCTATTTCAGTAAATTGTACACACTATATTATCTTTGTATCATAAATCTGCAATGATTAGTGTTATAAGCAGACAGAATTAGAATATGCATTATATGACTGCAAATATATACCTTCAATCAGCCATATTCAAAAAAGTTAATATTCTAATTTCTCAAAATTCTTAATTATGTACATCAGCACAAGTATTTATATTCTTTCGAATGTCATATTATGTTGTATTTGCTACATCTGTTGGCCTTTAAAGATACCTGAAAATGTGTTATAATAAATTAGGAATTATTTTCTGATGTTTATTTATAAATAAACTTCTTCAACTTGCTGGGAATACACTTTGAAAACACCAATAATAATGTGCCATGTAAAATGGTTTCAGATACTTCACAGAATTTTTTGAATGACAAAATCAAAATAAATGGAGCTATCCACAAGAGACTAGTAGATACTAACTTTATATTTACTTTGATTTTTAACAAACCTCACATTGAATATTTTCCTTTACCTTGATTCATTTTCTTTATTTTTATCATACTTAGCCAAAGCCAAAAACTAATAAATATATTTTATGACTTGTTAGATGATAACTTTCTCTATTAGGATGAAATCTTTCTTGTAAAAATATGAAACTCTCAATGAAAACTGTCCCATTCCTGAAAGATATTTTTCTCATAAAATACATTTTACCTTGTATGAAAATAAGAAAATATATATTTTTTACAAAAAAATAGGAACAGACATAAATGCGTTTATTTATAAATAAGCATAATACAAATAAACATCAGAAAATGATTCCTAATTTATTATAACACATTTTCAGGCATCTTTAAAGGCCAGCAGATGTAGCAAATACAACATAATATGACATGCAAAATAATATAAATATATGTACATATATATGAATCTGTGATACTTCCATAAGCAGGACATTATTTAAGAAATTTCCAATTAGTAGTATGTAGCTCACACACACATATAAATACACATATATGTATGTACATATATACAGATTAAAATATATGCATACACAAATATGTACATACATACAGACATATATGATGCCCATATCTATGCACACATGCACATATATGTACATTCCATGCATGTATAGTTGTGCATAAATGCATATATGTGTATGTGTGTGCATATATATTTTTACATATATATGAATCTGTGATACTTCCATCAGCAGGACATTAATTTCATAAATTATTTCAAGCTAGATATTTCTTGAAGGGTTAAGATTATTTTTTATATAAGTTGCTGGAGACAGAATTGATACAGAGATAATAGTTAAAATTTTAGCTTCTTCCTTTGTGAGTGCAATTAGTAAAGTTAATATTAAGCAGGTACATTTAAATAAGTTCATATTGGAAGAGACTAGCCAATCAAATTTAATAGAATGGGTTACATATTGAATTTCATTACCAGTGACTAACTCACCATTCCTCTTCTGTAGGTGTTTCAATACATTACATGCTTCAATGGAGCATTCTAAATAACTTTTAAAAAATAAGTCTGAATTATTAAATGGTCAATTTTTTATTAAACATAAAACAGATAATAGCAACATAGGAGTTACCAAAGAATGCGCATTCAGAATTATTAAGAATTAATAATGTCTGTTCACTATTAGAAATTCTATCCAGTTGCTATCAATGAAGCTATTAACAACTTTCCTTGTTTCTATATTTATTGTCTTCCAGTTCATTCTTTACACATTATTCTCAGAATCATATGGATATTCAAAAATATAGATATAATTTTTACCAACCTTCCTCAAAACCCCTGTACTATTCCATTCGCCTCAAAAAAACACAAAGCACCTCATGATCTGATGTGCATTAAACATTTGTGGCTTTGTTGTTGTTACAAACTTTATCAATTTTTCCCTTTGATCTCTTCATCCAAGTCCCTCCATCATGAAATGTTCTCTTTGGGAAACCAAGTGGGAAAAATGGGAGCTGGGGATTTATAGTGGAGGATATGGAGGATTCCCAGGAGGTCAAATAGGAATCCATGGTAGATGTGAGGAGCAAATGTGGGTCCCAATAAAGGCAGAAAGTGGATGGTCTGAGTGTTGGGGGGGGGCAGTGAATGGCAGAATGAGAGTTGAGGTGCTCCCGTAGTTCTATCTAACAGAAACCTAAGCTCTCAGATCTTGGGGGTTCATTAGGGGAGTATTGCATCCCTTAACATCAAGTCTAAGCTTCAGTCATTCATGATGCTCTTTCCTGGACCTTTTCAGGAAAGTTTCAGACCTTGTAAGACTTGAAATTTTATGATTATCAAAGTTATGTACACACTTTTTCATGCCTTACTTTCTTGAAAATGCCTAAGAAAAACAAAATATATAAAGTCATCATTTTGTGATCTTGTTAAAGCAAATAACCTAATATATTACAGAACTAATGCTTTTGAATTATTGATATATGACATTGAGTTACCAAGCTTATTAATGAAAACATTGATTATATTAGTTATCTTTTAGAACTATCCTATTTTAACTATACTTTGATGATGATGCTGTAAGGATTTTTTGATTAATTATTTTCATTTACCTGCACTTTCACTAAGGAATCATTAAAAATCATTCAGTTATAGACCAAGTTGCTAACTACATCACCATCAGCTATCTTTTTTGGTTCAAGTATGGTTAGTTGATTGAGTCTTGTAATGTGAATTTCTTATCAATGTTCTGTTACTCAGTAAATATCACATAATCATCAAATACAAACAAACAATAGTTTATAGCAAACATTATTTTTATAGTTATTTTTAGGAAAGGGGGATCCCCAACTTAGTAGTCTGCCATGAAATGGTTAGATGCATGTCCCATTTATCCTAGCGCTTGATTAATTATGTGTTCAAGAAGTGTTTATTTGATAGGAAATACAGTTGATTTTGATCGAAGGACAGTACTTTATAACAAAATTAAAGGCTGAAATTAATTGTATGCCATTTGCCATTAATATACATCTTACTTTTAAAGAAGACATTGTATTTTAGTGTAAACTTTTACTTGTTTTCCATGAGAATGTATAAGTTAAAGTTCTGAAAGACTATGAATACCAGGCTAATACATTTTGATGGAATTATTGAGATATAGAAAACTGAATTTCTGAAGAGTATGTTTTTTATAGGAAGCAGTTTTGAAAGTAGATTAAAAAAAGTTTTTAAAAATCAGAGGTGGCAGGGGTAAAGGGCACAGACAGGAAAAGAAAAATAAGTAGCAATGATTGTCAGTGTGAGTGGAAAAAGATGCTATACATTGGTCTGACAATATATTAACAGTCAAAGTGTCCTACAAAAAAAAAGTTTTCTGTAAGTGAAATAAAAAATATGTTTCATAGAGGTCTTAATAGAATGACATCCCATAAGATTAAGTGTTGAATGTGATAAACAAGCAGACTGTTGGTGACAGGAAAGAATGGAAAAGAAATTAAACATGTTGTGGGGAAATGAGTTTTCCCAAATGTAAGCTCTTTCTAAGTATTTCAGTCCTTTCACTGTTTTAAACTATGGTTAAAGTCATGTTCAATTTAGGTTCCAAATTGCAATTATTTCAGAGTTCTTCTGTGAGTCTCTGCCCTAAGTTATGAAACAGGGGAAAAAAAGTATTGGCCTTATTGCCCTGACTATACCCCAACGCGTGTCCAAGTCTTTATTATTTATTATATCCAAGAAGAAATTTAATTTTAGCAGAGAAAGCAAAGGGTGCAAGAGAAAAATTCATATTATCTTTCAGGAAGAGTTCATTTTATTTCTCCAACCATCAATAAAATTAGGATTAGACTTTATGCCCTGCTTCTCTTAAATGTATAGTAACTGCTGACTTTTGCTACAGTAAAAACATTTTCTTTGATAGTGCAATAAAATTAGATATACTCAAAGACTTGAACAAGCAATGAATGTTTTCAGTAAAGAAAAATATAATTTTCAAAATACCAGCATGGGGATTAGAAATGAGCTCAAGTTAAAAAAAAAAAAAGGAATATCTGTCAGAAAACAGCACAATCTTACTCACATCTGAATAGAAATATGTGTCTTATCTGAGCTGTCATATAACCTGTGTGGGAAAAGAGATTAGATACGATTTTTTAAAATACCTTTTCTTTAACAGAGGAAAAATCGAATATATATATTTAAAATTAGAGCCATGTGGGTAGCCTAACACCTACCACTGTAAGTGCCACTGCCGTCCATTGTTGCTAAAACTATACTAGTCAATCTGGAATTAAGCTTACATTTTATTTTAGGAAATAAAACACACTTGTTAAATGATTTGAAATTCCATTTTATGTCCTTCTTACCCTGAAGAGATACTTGTGGAGAACAAAATCCAGTTGCAATGCAGATTCATTATGATAACCTTTATGGAAAGCATGATTGGGGATTCATTATAAAGACTGAAATTCCAAGACCCTGAGTAATATAGTTTTTTAAAAGCCAACTTTTTTTTGTTGGTTATTTCATCTACTTGAAACCAACTTTCTGCTCACTTCATGTATAATTCAGATTTATTTATTTATTTATTCAATCCACACGTCTAAGCAGATGGCAGTTTATCTTTAATACTTATATACCCAGATAATTTTCATTTTCACAATCACAAGTTACCCTTTTCTTTCCAAGGCACAATCACAGTGGCTACCTGCACAGATGTTAGTAGCCTCTTAAACTTCATCCCAGAGCCCTTGTACCAAATTGGTCTGTCAATTCAGATGACTTCACACAGCCACAGCAGCTGTGATTATTTTTTCTTTCAGGTTTATACTGGAAATATTTTTAGCTGCTTTGCTTTAAAATGTAAACGGTTATTTACTTCCTTCCATAGTGAAATCCCAAAGTCTGTCTGGGAATAGACAAACAATGAAATTGTGCAGTTTTCAACATATGTATTAAAAAAAATAATCCATGTCACTACTCACTTTGAAAAAAAAATGATCTGGGTTTTAGGAAAACCTACTTATATATTTCTTCAGACAAAAGAGAATTTTTTTTTCTTGAGAAAATTCCCACTAATACGATACTTCTTTGTTGTTGTTGATATGTCCTAGTCTGTTTGTTCATTGTTAGATGTTTCTCCCTGCCCCCTACTCTCTTTTTTTTTAAATAGAAGAATGTAGTAATGATTAGCTAAAATGGCTGCTTCCTATTTAATTGCTTAGTAGAGATAATTATGTTAATCAAAAATTTTAGACATGAAATAGCAATCAAATATTGCAAATATTAGTGACAGTAAATAAGCAAAAACTTCAATCTATTTTCTGAAGGAACTAATATTTAATAAGATGGATTATATACTAGGAAATATATATGTTAGAGCTATTATATTAATCTCTAAACATATAAATAAAAACCAACTAGCCAGTAAACTGTTACTGTTCTTTTCTTTTGGCACAATTTAGTAATTACTGCATTCACCCTCTGTTTCTTTCTTTACAAAGCATGCCTGTAAAATTAATGAACCTTCTACTCCCTGTTGAAGATGGAGATTTCACAGAAGCAAGGGAAATAAGTATCATTTCAATGAACACAAGCACTAGTACATCTCTACCTGTATTTGTATCTATTTCTATATCCATATTAAATTGGTTTATTCTTGAATATATGTAATCATTCAGTTGCAATGCATTTTGAATATATGTAATCATTTTTAAGTACATATAAATAATTGAAATGAAAATATTACAACTTTACAATTACTTGACAAGTCTATGAACATAGACAACACACACACACGCACGTATGTGCATGAGCCTGTGTGCTTATAGCATCTAAAGTGGAATAATCAATGTGCTATATTTCTGACAAGATTATTGCTTGAATGCTTTCCACATTTTCTTGTTGTTAATTTTAGAAGCACACACTGATTTTATTTGGGGATATTCTTTTTCTACTGTTGGATTAAATATGGTGAGACTTCATATCAAACATTCTAATCTCTTCCTGGTCAAAATGTTGGTAATGACAAGGTAAGCCAATTAGAGAGTTAGTGCCTAGAATTTGTATCTTGACTTATTGTCATTGTAAATCGTTTCTCACATTATTCAATATGCTGTGCAAATAATTTCTTAGTAAGTCTGCTAGGAAATGAAAATGGTTGACAGTGAAGTACAGTGTCTTTCCTTCTTAGGTCAATTGCTTATTTATTTTTTCTGCCTCTTGAGAAAGATCTGAACATTATGTTCTTAATTAGACAACTTTTCTACTTTATTCTTGTTGGATTCTGAAGAAGTGGGGAGCAAGGAGAAATTTTTTTCAAATATAGCCACTAATGATTTTGACCACAGTTATTCTATAAAGAACAAAGTGGAAATGTTTTACTTCATGAAATAAATCTTTCTTAACAATTTCTGCAAATGTAATTAAGAATTATTCAATGAATTTGAATTTTGGGTTCTAATAGTACTTCATAAAAAAGAGATTGTGCTCGGGAATTCATATTTCCACAGTTGTATTATCAAAGTGAAGAACAAGCAATAGTTTGATTTGATCATTTGTTTCCTATTTTTATATGACACAATGATGCACAGTTTATGTTCTCTCTCAGTCTAAATGGCTATTTTAAGTACTTCATCCCTTATCCAAATTTTCATAAAGAATGTAATATGAAAACTTCTAACACTTATACTAGACTTCTTATAATTTACTGAACATCTTATACTGAAAACTTCTTATACTGGGCTTCTTATACTTCTTAGTCTTATACTGGACTAACAATAATAGCTTCATTTTTATTTAGTATTGTTCATTTACTTCAGACTAAGAAATTGCTAAACATTAATTTTTGATCAATTTTAAGTCCTAAGTAATTTGAATTTCAAAGATATCCATTTTATGCACTATTGGTCATGTAATTACGATAAAGTTTTGATGTCAAATTGTTGGTGTTGAGACAGGTATTTCTGGAGATGACTGAAAACATTAGAAAGTTTTGTACATTTAAATATTCTTGAAAAATGTGCTATTTTAATATTTAATATATGTTGCACATGGAGGTGTAATTTAGAAAACAAAAGAATTATGTAACACATAACTTATTCATAGCATATAAGGTAATGTGAAAAAATCTACAAAATCCAAATCATATTTTGTTATGCAATTGATAAGTCCCTTCTAATATGAGATACCAATGTTTGCTGATAATAGAGTTTTCCATGAAATCATTTATAAGTAGCATGAAAACATTTGGCTTGTAATAGGTTTGCTGTCATATGTCACATAAACAGTGCAAATCTTTGACCCACAACGAGCTCCTTTGTTTTCACTTTTGATGTGGCAATAGTTTCTGAGAATGCAATTTGGGCAAATAAACTCTCTGGACAGATCCTCCAAAACATTTCCAATTACTTGGTATGTCATTGATGGATTTTTATTTTGCTCTTGAAATTAGTAGCATACACAATCTGAACCAACAACTGTCTCCTTCTTTACTCTGAATGTGTCAGCATTTAAACTGAAGCATATTTATTTTGCTGCTTGATATATTGAAGAATAAACAATTAATCACCGATATTCCTTTCCTTCTTTGAGCTTTTGATGGATGTTCTTATACACATGATGTCATTGATGGATATTTATTCCACTTCTGTAAATAGTAATGCATAAAAGTCTAACTGCAGAGACATGCATCTTCTGCTTTTAATGCATAAAAATGTAATTGCCACATTGCTGAGAGATAATGGAGTGCCTCACTTTAGCACCTAAGTTATTCCTTGTTAGTTTCTTCCTTAGAAAGATTCATTAGCCCAAGCAACTATTATTTTTGCTTAGGGAACAGAAATAGAGAGACAATGAAACACTATGTAACTATTACTATTACTATTAAGCTCTTTACGACATATTGCTAGGTTCTTTGTTCATATAATATTCACAATGTCTAAAGCAGTTCCTGTTGTGAAATTAAATACTCATAGGAAAGAAAACTATTAGAATGAACTGTTATTAGTTCATTAATTCATTTTTTCATTCATTGTTTGAATAATCTGCATATCTGTCTAAAATGCCTCTTTCCATTCAGATCCCAAGCTGTGCATTTGATTCATAAGTCTACTAAATATTTGGAGATTATTATTCAAATTCCAATTTAATTTTTCAATCATATTATTTGCTTTTTCTTTCTTTTGATGTTGATCCTGCTGTCTTTTCTTTTTTAAAAAAGTCAGGTAACATTGATTTGCAACTTTTTTTTTTTTTTGCTTTAGGGACATAGGTATTCCTTGTCCAGGTGTTGTGACCACACCACATCCTCCACTAAAACATTCGTAGTCCTTCATCACATTCCATTGTGCTCCCTCCTTTGTTCTCTGGCCTCCCCATCACTTATGGTAGCCTTCATTCTACAGCTACATTTCTAAGATTTGTTAACTTATCAATGCTATATTATGCTTTGTGTTTTTTTCTCTATATCCCTCACATAAGTGACATCATCCAGTGTGTCTTTCTCCTTTTGACTTATTTCACTAATCATACTCCCGGTGCTACCTATGTTATCACAATTGGAAAAAGTTTTTTTTTTTTTTTCAAAACTGAGTAGTTTTTCATTTTAGAGTTCTATACCATATATTCCAGATACACATTTGTTTTGGGGCATGTGGGTTGCTTCTATAACTTCAATGTGTAAATAGTGCTAAAATATATGTATATTTTATATACATATGAGTGCATATCTCCCTTCAAATTAGTGTTTTTCTATACTCTGGGAGATACGTAGGAGTAGAATAGCTGGGTTGAATGGTAGGTCATTTTTTAATATTTTGAGAAATCACCATACTACTTTCCATAGAGCATGGATCGATCTACATTTCTTCTGTGTACATTATATTCATCAGAACTTGTAGTTCCTGTTGATGATTCTATTTTTGAAATTATATTTTATTAAGGATACTCATATTTTCATTTGAGTTGTTCTTTTAGTCACCTTCTGAATTACAACCTCATGCAAATTATTCTTTTTATACTCTTAAACCACCCGAAATTATTCTTCATATTCTGTAAGAATAATCCTCCGAAATACAGATCTGTTATGCTATCTCCTCTGTAAATTGTTTAAAATATTTTTTTTATTTTTCAATATGTTTATCATTTCTAAATCAAATTTCATAAGACTAGGCAAAGCTTTCATATCATGACATTCATCAGTATTTGAAGATATTCTCCTCCCTGTTCTATACATAAACTATATACATTCGACAGAATTTATGATATAAGTTGTGTTTTCCTAAATGAGTCATGTTTTCTCATTTTTTTTTGATGTTGATTCCTTTATCTAGACTGTTCCATTATACTTTCCATTACTTGAAAACTTATTCATCAAAGATTATGTGGCTCAAACTTAAACTCTTCTGGCAGGATAGGCATACCTTATTACTTCTCTTAAAAATATTACTATAAAATGCTGTTTCACTTTCTCATTATAGTTTCTGTATAAATATATTTCTTCATTATATTACAAATGGGTTCTCAAAGTGATTTATACACTTCAAAAAGCATGGTGATGAGAAATTAACTTAAGTATTTAATAGTTACCATTATTTTTTCTTCCTGAGATTCTACAGTTAGCCCAATATTTAAAATAACATGAAATTAATGGCTAATTAAAACTTAATTAGCACTATTTATTTTTTAAAAAATACCCATAGTATATGTTACTATTTCTCTACCACACACGTAGCAATTACTTAAATTTTAAACCAGTGAATACAATCCCAATTAAACACTGGAATGAAATCAAGTATGGAAGTATTTTTGGTTGTTCAATGCCTCTATAAAATGTTAAATTATTAAGGATAATTTTTCCTTCTTACACCCCTATAGTCACTGTTATTTTCTAATAAATTCACTGCCTTTGGATTAACAGTTCAGAAATGGTCTTTCTCTTCATCTGAGTTATATAACTTTGGCAATGTCTAATTTTAAATGTTTCTGTGCCATATTTTTAGTTTCCTAAGCCATGTAACATTAATCTCTTTCTGTGAAAATTGAAATTAATATATCTTACTAAATAGGGTTAATTATAACTACAAGAGATGCTACTTTCAGTGTTAGTTGTGTTTCAGAATTATTTTTAATGATTACATTCATACTCAAGGCCTCCTTCTCCAAAACCCAATACACTTTTATCTTCTTTTTTTAACAACAAAAGTTTTAGCTAGATTATTTCTAAATTTTGTTGTTATATTAATTAGACTATCTTTTTGCCTTGTGATAAAATGATTCACACTTTAACACACATAATTCTGTGTGTTATTTCATACTTATAATGGAGTTTGGTTTTCCTTTGAGTTAGCAAAAACTTTTAATCATAAACAGATATAATTCAACATCTCATACAGAGAATATGATGGGTAAGTTGCTACTAATATGTTATTTCTTTGACCCCATCATTATTTAAAATTTGACTTCAGGCTATACAACTTGTTATGGTTTCCTCCTACATACTTGTCTTACGTGGTGATATTTTTGAGTTTATATTAAGAGTGGTAAGATTCACAAGGATCAGCAACTAACCATGTTAAAGTAATATAAATAGTGTATGGTTTCCTCCTACATACTTGTCTTACGTGGTGATATTTTTGAGTTTATATTAAGAGTGGTAAGATTCACAAGGATCAGCAACTAACCATGTTAAAGTAATATAAATAGTGGAGAAATTAATACTTAAACTATTTCTTGTGATGGTAAAAATAATCAGGGTATATTTACAAGTCAGATTAAAGATTGCAGATTCATCCAATATTATAGAATTATTGTGGGGCATAAGGATAAAACTTATATAATAGATGATAGATAAGTAATGATACATAGATAATATATGGAGACTGAATGATTGATTGGTTGATAATTTTTTTAAGTATGGGCTAGTGTTTTATTTATTATATTATCACTTGTCTTTGATATAAGTACAGTCTGAAAACTTTATTCTAGGTTCTGACACAAAATTCCTATTCCGATATCATTTCTCATGCTGCCTCACTCAACCCCCATCATTACAAAGGATGAAGGTAAAGCTAGAATTCTTCCCCATCTGTTTTAACATGTAAAATGGATATTTATTTACTTAGATTTAATTACTATATTTAATTCTGTCTAAGTATCAGGATAGATATGACCTTTTATGGTATTTTCTAAATGATTTTGCCAGTAGACTAGTGCTAAGCAATGTATGATATATATCAATATTCAGAACACAAACACTAGTATTACCCTCCTAATATGATAAGAATAGCCTTAAATATTAAGAGATTGTAGGGAATGTACTTGAGAAAAGAAATTATTGGATGTTCTCTTGATATATATATCATATTATTAGAAAGCGGAGTGCTATTATATAAAAGCTATATGAAACACACATGGTTTTAAATTATTATTTCTTTAAAATGTAATTGACTCTAGGGCACTCTAAGAACAGCAGCTGATTCATTATGTATTTACTTAAATCCTGGACCTCTGATCTTTCACAATTCTACAGATACCAGAGAGCAGCAGCAGTTAGAAAATGATCAGAGGACAGTCCTGTATGAGTTTTGGAACAGAACCAGGGCAGTATAGAGCATGTGAATCCTCAAACATGTAGATTTGAAAACAGCAATGTGAATCATGTTCTTTCAAAATTTCAGAAGACTTTATAATTCCATTTTTCTTTATTCATATTTTATAGTAACTAATACTTACATATTTAATAATTTTATCTATTCATATTTTTTAACTAAAACTTCAAAGGACAAAAAAGTAAAGTCACCAAGCAAGACACTGTAAATTGAATGAAAATGTTTTTGCATGCCATTCAAATCTATATGTTGAGAAAAAAAAAGATTTACATGTTTTTTGAAGAATGGTGTACTCAATATGATTTAAAACATTTATCTATCTATCATCTATCTATCTATGTGGACTATGAAAGCAGGTAGAGAGATGGAGCTTCATATAAAAGGAACACCTCCTAGCTCTCTCTCTACCTGCTTCCACATTCCACATTTATCATCCATCTATCTACCTATCTACCTATCTACCTATCTACCTACCTACCTACCTATCTATCTATCTATCTATCTATCTATCTATCTATCTATCTATCTATCTATCTATCTATCTATCTATCTATCTATCTATCTATCTATCTATCTATCTATCTATCTA